>CM054137.1:29808053-29810553 GCA_028751875.1 Rapana venosa | reverse complement strand
CTTTCTGGAAACAATACATAGATTTTACTGTTTAGATATACACTTCATGACTGTCAAAATCAACTGAACTTAACTGTCTCCATCACTGCTGCCGTTGTTGTCAGAAGCTCCACGCAATACCACCAGGGTTTGCCATCTTTCTCTGTCCCCGCTGAATTTTACAATCTCCTGTAGCCGTCCTCCCAGACCACTGACTTCAGTGATATGGGAATGGACGATGTTGGTAATCTACCTATTTTCCTCCTGCTCTCAAGCTTAGCCTGGAGACATATCGTCATTAGCTTTCTCTGTGTTATGTGTTTGTTTGTTAGACCAGGACCTCTATTGTATGTACACTACTACAATTATGACTGTAGCAGTGTATATACAGTAGATGTTTTGGTCAAAACCACTGAGGAATTACCATGCCTAGAAGAATATATGAGTTGATCTACAAGATATAACAATGTTTTCTTACAAAATATACGAATCGAAAATCTTGACAATCATAGAAAGACAATGAATGCATGCAAAATATAAACCCATAAACTCAAATGACATGAAAGGAAAAACGACCTCTAGTGAAAAAGAAATCAAAGACAACTTAAAGCAGAAGCGCATCATTTTCAGCCGAACCTACCTGCATGGACACAATATTCTCTGGGTTGTCCACTGGGTTAAACTTCTGATCCACTATAAGGCAGCCATCTTTAGTTTTCCCACCAAGGGGAGATGCCGCGGTCAACCCGAAGTCACGTGGTGAGGGTGTGGTGACAGACATTCTGGAGATGTGGGAGTTCTGACTGGAGAATCTGCTTGAAACCAGAGAGCTGACATTCATGCTGCCTTTAATTAATTTACTCTTGTATTGTTAGTATCTAAGGAAACGTGACGTCTTTCACGTCCTTGACCTTGGCTTTCTGATCAGTCTTTTATCTAGTCCACTGTGTGTTCTTTATTTCACATGCCGTATACAATTTTTTAAAAAAATATCTGAAGTAGTATGGACCTGTATAATATCAGACAAATCAATTATGTCATAAAGACACCCAAAAGAAACAAGCAAAGGGAACATCAGAGCAAACCAGAAACAAAATAAAACAACTGAAAACATAGAATAGAATAGAACAAAATAAATCAGAAGAGAAGAGAGTCACTAAAAACGGCTGGATTTCAATTGGCTTCATACAAAAAGTAAACTCTTTTTAGTGCTGCCAGTAAGCGTGGTCTTATTTTTTAAAAATCTATACAGACACAATTACATGAAGTTTCAGTCGATAAGCGCGTCCAGTGATAGGCTAAAGAAGCAATTTCAGTTTTAGGAGGGATAAGTAGGACTTTGTACGACCAACAGACACATGGTCATCAGTGGAGAATGAATCAGCTCCAACACTCTGCTTTACTTGTGAAGGTCATCAAAGCTTGTGTTGGACCAGAAAAACTTTCTCTGCCTTTCGAAGTGCTCGTGAACTGTGAAAGTTAAAAAGGGATTCGTCATTGTTCAGCCATTGAAATTCGATTTTAACTCTCACTCTCTCTGTCTGTGGCCTTCTGGGTTTGGCAATTGTTCAGCCTTCCCGATTCAATTCCAATGCTCTCTCTCTCAATATAGTTCATGAGCACTTTTTAAAATTAAAGCTGTTGAGTTACCCTGTACAAAACGCAATAATCATACTATTAATAGAGTTTTAAATGCTAATTGGGCAACCCCTTGCTACTTTGTAGAAGTTCTTTGTCAGTCTCTGCCAGGACCATAAGGTGAAGACATTCAGATTTTGCCCATGGTGAGGCTTTTCTGTAGCTGCCATTGTAAGCATTCGGCATAAAAGGCAGTAGGTACACATTATTGGCCAGTTAGAGATACAATTGCTAGCACTGAGTTGAAAAGGTAGATACATGTTTTTGGCCAGGTAAAACACTCACTCTTCAATAATGCTACAGTAAGCCACAGAGGACCTGCATTATGCCAAGGATGCCTACATTATTTACATCTCCTTTTCTCGTTAACCTGTGACTGAACCGCAGGCCTGCCTGCATAAATACACTGTTCCAACAGTCACTGAAAGCACTGAGAGAAGGTGAATCTAGCAGGTTTGATGGCATTTGCTACGGACCCTGCAGCCATGAACTGAGCGTCTCTACAGTATATGGCAAACAGCCATCTGGCTGTATTACAGCTCCACTGTATCTACACAACCCTAGGCCCGAGCCTACAGTTGAATAATTTTGTTAAAACAAAGTTTGCACTGTTTTATCAACCTCTGGAAAAGGATGACTAACTGTGATGACTGGAATACCTTGTGCCATTTTATCCTCCTTGTTCCTATCTCTTGAAAGCAGTCAACAAGTGAGTGCACATGAAAGAAGATGATTTTAAAACAAACAATCCTTGACAGCTTCAGTAACGTGTCTGCCCGCTGTTTAGATGACCAAGACCTTTGCCTGCAGTCACTGTGACAGATACAACTTGTCTTGATAGCAGCAGTACCAGTCATGAGCGCATCAGCAGGTGACATGGACA
>CM054137.1:29780553-29803053 GCA_028751875.1 Rapana venosa | reverse complement strand
AGCACGTTTGGAAAATGACGATTCAAACTGTAGGCAGAGATTATATTTTGTAGCAGATTAAGTGTTAAGAGTTTCTTTACTCATGAGAATTTATGATTTACCAGTTCCATTTTGATTTATTGTTGTGTAGACAACAAATGTATTTTGTTGTCTTCTTCGTCGTCGTCGAACGCTCAAACGTCAACTATTGTTGTCTGATATGAGCGGAAATGGTCACATTGCCGTTAAGTGCCTGACAAGTCAGGCCCAGCACATCCACTTCAGCATAAGAGAGTTGTCTGTTTTAGTCTCCCTGAAATAAAAGCAGGAGGATTGACCAAGAAGGCAGAACATAGACAAGAAGGAGATGACAGGAAGAAAGGGAACAAGGCAGAAACAAAGAGAGTGATAGAAAAGAGGACATTTCCAAAAGGCGTGGATGCTGTTTATACTGATAGGTCCCCGGCATCCACAAGGGAGAGCGTTTTGTTTTAGTAGGACATCTCCTTGCTGGTAGTTTGTTTCTTTGGTTTTTAAACTCTTCAATTTTGTTTGGTGTAGCATTCTATATTTTACCAATAACCTATTCAATATCATTATTTAGCTAGGCAGATTTAGGAATATACTTTTTGTCCGTTTTGTTGTAAATGTAGCCTGCTTTACATAAATCTTAAAGACAATTTACCTCAGGATAGATGTGTATTGGTGAACGGATATGTAATTTGAGACAGGAGACTGTACTAAGTCGAAAAAGGAAAGAAGGCTAATTATATAAAGCAATTATAAAAAAAATTAAATATGTCGGCTGAGGCTAATGCGCAGACCTATTGCAGAGTTACAAGCACAGGAGAAGACCAGGCACTACGTATTCTACACAATCAAGAACGTAGAAGCAGAAGAAGAAGAAACACATTTAAGACACTCTGGTAACTTTGCCCTGTTTTTCTTTCACGCAGCACTTGCTTCCACCTAACACTTGTAATTTCAAAAAGAAAAAAGAAAACGTACTTGAACAGACGGTTCAATGTGATAATGGGAGTGAAGGGTGCAGGACACATGCAACAAAGTTAATATAATTAGTAAATTGATATAAGATGAAGGTGTCTTGCAGACATACTTGCTGGGCGTTTGCGCTTTACAGCAATTAAACAATGCACAGGGTATTTATTGATTTGACCGTTGTCAAAAGACTCTAACCACATCAACGCGCGTTCTCTCTCTCTCTCTCTCTCTCTCTCTCTCTCTCTCTCCCATTTATCTATCTCTTTTCTCTCTCTCTCTCCCCTCTCTCCCCCTCTCTCATTATATATATATATATATATATATTATATATATATATATATATATATATATATGTATATGTGTGTGTGTGCGCATGCCTGCTAGCGCATGTGTGTTCTTTGCATTTAATAGCAAATGCGTACAAGCCATTTGTGTGTGTGTGCGTTCGCGAGCGCGCGCGCTCACGTGCACGTAAGTGTGAGCGTGCGCTTCACAATCGGTCATTATTCATACGATTTATTTTGTGAAATTTTCCTAAACATGGTTTTATGTTTTATTTTAAATTTGATCCTATCATCATCAGTAAACTGAAATCATTGATTACATTTTGATTGTTTTTAATGGTATGTATGCTGTTCATCAGAGAATCTCTCTCTCTCTCTCTCTCTCTCTCTCTCTCTCTCTCTCTCTCTCTCTCTCTCTCTCTCTCTCTCTCTCTCTCGATTTATCTTTGTCTGTCTCTCTCAATCCCTGTTTCTGTCTCCCTGTCTGTCACTCAGTCCTCTCTCTGTCTGAGCCGGTCTGTCTGTCTATCTGTTTATCAGTCTGTATTATGTCTGTCTCTGTCTGTCTGTCTCTCATTCTCTCACTTTATTTATCTCTCTTAAAAACGCACGCGCGTGTGTGTGTGTTTGTGTGTGTGTGTGTGTGAGAGGAGAGAGAGAGAGAGAGAGAGAGGAGAGAGAGAGATAGAGAGAAGGGAGAAGAGGAAGAAGGACAAGGAGGAAGGAGGAAGAAGAAGAAGAAGGAAAAAAAAGAAAAAGGAGGAGGAGGAGGTGGAGGAGAAGGAGGAGAAGGAAAAGAAGAGAAGAAGAAGAGGAAGAGGAAAGAAGAAGAAGAAGAAGAAGAAGAAGAAGAAGAAGAAGAAGAAGAAGAGAAGAAGAAGAGAGAGAGAGAGAGAGAGAGAGAGAGAGAGAGAGAGAGAGAGAGAGAGAGAGAGAGAGCGCATGCGTACAGTCACTCGCCCATGTGTACACTTTTTGTACGGATTTGAGAAGAAGAGGAGAGAGAGAGAGAGAGAGAGAGAGAGAGAGAGAGAGAGAGAGAGAGAGAGAGAGGAGAGAGGAGAGAGAGAGAGAGGAGAGAAGAAGAGAAAGAAAAGGAAGGAGGAAGAGGAGGAAGAAAGAAGAAGAAGAAGAAAAAAAAAAAAGAAAAAGAGGAGGAGGAGGAGGAGGAGGAGGAGAAGGAGGAAGAAGGAAAAGAAAAGAAGAAGAAGAAGAGGAAGAAGAGAAGAAGAAGAAGAAGAGAGAAGAGAGAAGAAGAAGAGAAGAAGAAGAGAGAGAAGAAGAAGAAAAGAGAAGAAGAAGAGAGAAGAGAAGAAAAGAAGAAGAAAGAGAGAAGAGAAGAAAAAGAAGAAGAAGAAGAAGAGAGAAGAGAGAAGAGAAGGAGAAGGAGAGAGAGAGAGGGAGAGAGAGATAGAGAGGAGAGGAGAGAGAGAGAGAGAGAGAGAGAGAGAGAGAGAAGAGAGAGAGAGAGAGAGAGAGATGAGAGGAGAGAGAGAGAGAGCATGCGTACATTCACTCGCCCATGTGTACACTTTTTGTACGGATTTGATCGTTCGAACATTAGTGCGCCGGTGTATTTGCAGGTACATTTGTAGCATAAAGTGTGTGTGTGTGTGTGTGTCTTCAATTTTACGTCTGTTCACTTAAAGTGATATTAGACGTGCGCGCGCGTGCGTGTGTCTGTGTGTTGTGTTCCTGTGTGTGTCTGTATAATCCTGTGTATGTCTGTGTATGCGCGTGCATGCATATGTGCGTGTGTGCTTGCTACTTTGTGTTAGTGTGTGTCTGTGTCTGTGCCTGTGTCTCTGTGTGTATATGTATGTGTGTATGCGTATGTATATGTGTGCATGAATGTTTATGAGCGTGAGTGTGTGTGTGCGCGAGCGCGCGCGTGCGTGCGTGTGTGCATGCATGTGCGTGTATGTGCGTGTGTGTATGTTTGTGTGCATGTGTGTGTATGTTAGTGTGTGCGTGAGTGCTCGTGTGTGATCTATGTGTATCACCATCTGCAATTTAAACCCTCACTCGGATAAACATAGACCATTGTTAAAAAAAGAGTTGGCACAGGTCCTAGACCTATACTTTCGCTGTATTCTTGAGTCAACCTCGCCATACAAATAGAAATTTTATGTTGCAAGATTCGTTGGAGCGCTACCATTTTATTGTCGAGGCATGTATGTAATCCTTAAAGCCTTTTCCTTCATGCATCTTTGATGCTATCCCTATGAGCAAAATGAAACTGTCTAAAGCTTCAGGCCCATTGGAAAGATAATTGTTTGTATTGTACTATCTCCTTTAATAGATAGTTTTAGTTCTTAAAGGTGCTTGTAAAAATCATAATGATATTGAATGGGCAGTAAACTGAGGACACGTTGTAACATACACTAGGACCAGTCAAGCGCTTCTAGCAGCGACAGAGAACCCACCTTGCAAGGCGGTCTTTGCGAGATGATAGGATAGTAATAATAATAAGAATAATAATAATAATAATAAGTATGGAATTTATATAGCGCTGAATCTTCTAAAGCAACAAATCAAAGCGCTCAGATGACTTTTTTTTTTCTCGAGGATAATGGAATGAGCACTCATGCGCTTTTTTATATCCAGTCCCCATGTTATGCGGTTTTGTAAATTTTGTCATCTGTTCCTACAGGCACACAATGGCCTACTCTTTCGAAAAGCGGAACAGGATTTAACGTGTGCGCAAGATGTTCTGCACGCGTTCGCACACGGGGCCTCGGTTTATAGTCTCATCCAAAGGACTTTATCTCTATTAACTCCAAAAGGAGTACCAGAAGATAGGAAGTTAAACAAGTTTCAATAGCATAATATATGGTATACTAGTGTGGCTTCCATGGCAAATGCATAGTCTGTTTCGGAAGCTTGTGCAGTTTCTTAAAGCTGATATTCTTCTTCTTCTTCGTCGTCGTCGTCGAGCGCTCAGACAGTTACTATTGTCTGTTATATGAGCGAAAATGCGTCACGCTGCCGTTAAGGACCTGTCAAGTCAGGCCTAGCGCATCCGACTTTGGCGTTAGAGAGAACTGTTCTCTTTGATTTCTTTCTGGGGAAAAAAAGGCCGGAGAATGGACCAAGAAGGCCGAAAACAGACCCCAAAAAAGAGGTGACAGGAAAAAAAGAAGGAAAGCAGAATCAAAGAGAGTGATAGAAAAGAGGAAATTTCTGGCACTGATTTTCCAGATTTTGGGGATGACAATTATACTGACAGGACCCCGGCATTCCCACGGGGGAGAAGGTGATGTAAATCAATAAACTCCCAAAGGAGTACCGTGTGTTGTACTCGGCCACGCTTACCGTGCGTACACTAACAGTATTATAGATCACAATATGTAATTAACCACTGTAAGAATAACGCATCAACTAAACTCAACAGTCTCCATCGCCGCTGTCGTCGGTAGGAGCTCCACGCAATGCCATCAGGGTTCGCCACCTCTCTCTGTCTCTGCTGAGTTCTACCATCTCCTGTAGCCCTCCTCCTAGACCACTGATCTCAGTGATGTTGACAATGTAGGATGTTGGTGGTCTGCCTCTTTTCCTTCTTTCCTCAAGCTTACCTTGGAGAACTGTCATCATCAGATTTGTCTGTCTGTTTCTTTTCGCATGACCAATTGTACTTATAAAAATTCAGCCAACATTTGACTTTGCACTGAGAGTGTTTATACCACTTTAAGTCACGGTAGATTTTTCTGCATGAAATTCGGGCTACTCTCACCGGGGAGAGCGCGTCGCCACAAGAGCAGCGCCACCCATTTTGTTTTCTTTTCCTATCTGCAACTGTGTTTGTTTCCCTATCAGAGTGGCATTTTACTACAGATTTTGCCAGGGGCAACACTCTTGTTGCCGTGGATTCTTGTACGTGTGCTAAATAATTATCTGTAACACACGGGACCTCGGTTTATCGTCTTTTCCAAAAGACTAGCCCCCAGACCACCACTCATGGTCTAATGGAAGGGGGGATTTTCTGGTCCAAACGGGGATTACACCACCGCACACTTTCGACCCGCACTTTTCGCTTTCTAGGTAGTTGCGTTACCTCTAGACCACCGACCAACCTCTATGATTCCTTTATTTTTCCTTCTTTATTGTTGTAAGAACGAAAGGCTGATGAATAGTGAAAGGTAGGTTTGCTTCATGCATTTCGATGCTATTGATCTCAAGCCAGACAAGTCCCTTTCGTGTTTGAGTGTAGTGTCTTCAGCATGTTGGAGAAAGGCAGGCAATCTGTTAAAAGTCTCACACGGTTTTCAGGCGTTGATCTGATGACTTACACTTTCTGTTGAAAGGGATTACTGTTGTACGTATTTTCAGAATGTACGTCATTATCCGGCTTACTGTTCGACGGGAGCTTAGTATTGTTTGAGGGCCCTCATTGTAAAGGTTTGCGATAGGATATTGCAAGCGACAGTACTAATTAACTCCATAGATTTTAGCTTCGTTCATTAGATGTCTGCAGGCGTGTTGTGAAGCAAAACCACTACAATAGGTAGATACAGTACAATACAATAAAGTACGTACACACTCACACACACGCACAGCACACGCACATACATACATACATACATACAGACATACATAGATACATAAATAGATACATACATTCGTACATACATACATACATACATACAACATATACACGCACGCACGCACGCTCGCACACACCACATACACGTGCGCGCACACAACACACACATACACACACAAAACCCTCCTCCTTCTCCTCCCCTCCAACATACATACACAAACCTGCGCGCACTGGGACATATCATTAATAAACACGAAACCTTTTTATTCCATAAAGAAGCTTGTGAACAGAATTAAACATGTCACATTGTCCTTTATTACTTCCTTTGATGCTGGAGATTACAGATACGAGATTCCTCTGCCTGAAATTCAGGCTGCTCTCCCTGGGGAGAGCAAATTGCTACAGGAGCAGCGCTAGCCACTTTTTTCCCTGTCTGCATGTGTATTCGGTCTTTATCTGTGAGAAGGACATTTTTGGAAACAACCCTCCTGTCGAAGTGGGTTCTTTTATTCCCTAAATGCAGATGTTTGTGCACACATAATGGATCGGTGGTCTAGAGGTAACGCGAAAAGAAAGTAGAAAGCGAAAAGTCCGGGTCTGAAGTGTGTGCGGTTCGTACCCCGTTTGGACACGAAACTTTTCCCCCATCCATTAGACCATGAGTGGTGGTCTGGGCGCTAGTCTTTCGGATGAGACGATAAACCGAGGTCCCGTGTGTTACACGTAATTATTTAGCGCACGTAAAAGAACCCACGGCAACAAGAGAGTTGTCCCTGGCAAAATTCTTAGAAAAAAGCCACTCTGATAGGGAAAAAAATACAGTTGCAGACAGGAAAAAGAAAAAAAATGGGTGGCGCTGCTCTTGAGGCGACGCGCTCTCCCCGGGGAGAGCAGCCCGAATTTCACGGAGAGAAATCTGCCGTGACTTAAAGTGATATGAAATGAAATTTGAGCGCTTTGATTTGTTGCTTTACAAGATTCAGCGCTATATAAATTCCATACATTATTATTATAACCTCATTTTGTCGCCTCTCCTGAAAGACCAACACCCTGATCACCACTCAAGGTCTAGAGGTGGTGTGTATGGGGAGGAGGGGGGGGGGGTGTTCTTGCACAAATTGCTTTCTAGGCAGGTGTATTACCTCTCGATCACTAATCTACCATTGTTGTTGTTGTTGTGCTGTCTCCAGGTTAACTTCCCTGGGATCACTTACAGTATGTACTCTGCCTTACTCATCCCATATGGATACACGCCGGATGAGAAGCTTGTGTGTACGGCTGTTTTCAAATACCTTGCAATATAGGCAGTTATATTCCCGACTTCAAATGTTTTTTTCCCTTCTATCCTTAAAAAGAGAGTGCGGGTTATGCCAAGAGCGTGCTTGTGACGGTTAAAGACAGTTTCAACACAACATTTTCAACACCTAACTTACACTGAAGATTTTGCATTTTCAAGCATACCAAAGTCTTGGTTTTGACCTTGGCACTTGGAAATACTTACCAAAGCTTTTACTCAGAGCCAAGAGGTTTATGTGAGAATATGGTTTTGGTTAAAGGGAAGGCTCAACAAGCGTTACAGGTTAAACCAAGGGAGGAAGAAGTGTGTGTGTGTGTGTGTGTGTGTGTGTGTGTGTGTGTGTGTGTGTGTGTGTGTGTGTGTGTGTGTGTGTGTGTGTGTGTGTGTGTGTGTGTGTGTTGTTTGTGTGTGTTGTGGGGTGTGTCGGGGGGGGGGGGGAGGGAATCATGGATAAAGAAATACCTTCATAGTCATGTATTAAGATTGATATTTTATTACTCTGAGAGCCTTGCAAGGGAAGTAAGGGAAGGCCACAGTAAAAATGATGACGATGAGGTCATTGCTGCAGACAAAGTCAATAGAAACATCATCAATGCCGCCTTTTGAGGCAACCACTGTGGCCCCTTAGTCCACAATGTACTGCCCTATTCTCTAATGTTAGCTGTCTATTGTAACTGTCGCATGCGAACTTAACTTTTTTCTTTGTCTTCCTTTTTTTAAAAGATCAATTTGCAATAATGTTTTTTGCAGTGTTATTTATTATTTATTATTTATTTATTCTTTTATATCGTGGAATAAGCACTTATGTGCTTTTTTCATCCAGCCCCCGTGTGTGTGCGGTTTTGTAAATTTTGTCATCCGTTCCCACCGACACACAATGGCCTACTCTTACGAAAAGCGGAACAGGATTTAACGTGTGCGCAAGATGTTCTGCGTGCGTTCGCTCACGGGGCCTCGGTTTAAAGTCTCATCCGAAGGACTTTGACATTCAGTTCGATTTTTTTGTCAAACTGGGAAGAAAGGGCGAGGCTGGGAATCGAACCCACAACCTCACGGTTTACTTGTTTGCAGGCGAACGTCTTAACCATCCTGCCACCTTCCTTCCTTCCTTCTGTTGTGTTGAGACGGAGTGTTGACATGGTTTGTGTGGTAAAAGCACTGCTGTCAACGCGGAACCATTCTGGTGTCTCAACTGAGCTTGTCTCTGATCACAGCACATGATATGACTGATAAGCGAGGTACCAACAGAAGTTCTGCAGGCTCCTTGGCATGAACAGAGCGTCAACAGTCCCAGGCTCACGCCCAGATGAGCGCTTCGATGCAACGCTGAAGAACATGATCCAGCGCTTGTGTTTGAAGCACCCAAGGGATTGGAACAGATTCTTGCTCACTTTTCGTCTCACTTGCAGAATGGTCTGTTAAAGAGCATGACCCTGATTTTTAGCATTTGGAGCTACTCATAGAACAAACAGTTTTGGGGGCTATATGTCCCCCTCAGCATGATTTGTGGACCAACGAGAATGATTAAGCAGTACGTTGACAATCTAAGATAAAGTACATGAGATAGAGTACATGATTGACCTAAACTTATTAGCTGGAAAACATCTACAGACGTCATCCCTGAAGTAAAAACAATGCGGCTACCTTAATGGTGAGGGGAAAATGGCTTCATGCAGAAAAATCTCACCATTGGTTAACCTCGGAATTCTAGCTTAGGAACGAAACCAGGGGTTATGAGAGGGATGCCGTGCTACAGGCATTGAAGCTGCTAATCTTGATTACACCAGAAAAACAAAACTAAAGGTGAATGATTGAAAATTGTAATTCAAATTTCAAAAAAAAAGGTGACATCTCTTATACAGCCTTCATTGTCTGATATGGTGTAAACATCAAGTCGATTAATTGGGCAGTCAGTCAATCTGTCGAAATTTGGATTGATTGTTGATTGATTGATTGATTGATTGATTGTCTTTTTCTTTGATTACTTATTTTTAGTTATTCAAGTCATCCCCAAAGTCAGACTGTGGCTTCCTTAAAATGGTGGGCTAAAATACGGTTCCAAAAGCAAAAACCTTACCATTGTTTTATGTTAGTTTATTTTTTATTTTATTTATTTTTATTTTTTAAATTTCATTCTTTTATATCAAGGATAATGGAATAAGCACGTATGTACCATTAGAGAACCTTAGAGCTCTATCCAAGAAACAAAGAAAACGATGACACAAAATATATTCAGATATGAAGTCACATACGCGATGCTTCTCCTAGCTGCTATCAGGCAGCCACCAGGGTTAGTTTTTTAATGTCTTGCAAAGTCTTTAGAATCAGAGGGAGTGGGAACACTCTTCTTGCTAAGATCAGAAGAAATGCTCACATTACCTGGGTAAGACACGCTCATATCTAATCCATTGCAAGTGAGTAGCTGTCTCAAAGTCTGGCGAAACCGAGACCCCATCCTGTAGTAGATGAAGAAATTGAGCGAACAGTTTATGCATCGGAGCACATCAATGAAACTCCAGGACAGTTCACTGATATTGTGATGGAGTCCGCCAAGCTTGAGTTCTTCTGTGAAATAAAACGACATCTGTAGAACGAAAACTGGAAACGTACACACCACGAACAACACTGAGGTGGCCACCAGCATCCGGGTCAGTGCCACCATCTGGGTTTCTGATGAGTTGCTGGTGGTTTGGACTCCAGAGGCGGAGGATGACTGCTGTCTCCATCTGAGGGTTGACCTCAGTTTGGCGGTGGTGATGACGGTGGTGATGATGACGATGGCGAGGAAGATGGACGGCAAACTAATGGCGTACACAAAGACATCGAAAATGTCCAGTATCCTTTTGTTGTCCATGTAATAGCTGCAGAGATAGAAAAGCAGCGCTAGAAAAGCATGATTCTAGCTCCTTTTTGTCATTGTGTTTGTCCTTTTTCTGTCTTTTTCCTGTAAGTTTATCTTTGTCTGTCTCTCTTTCTCTGTCTCTGTCTCTGTGTCTCTGTTTGTCCCTCTCTCTTCTCTCTCTCTCTCTCCTCTCTCTCTCTCTCTCTCTCTCTCTCTCTCTCTCTCTCTCTCTCTCTCGCTAGCTCTTTCTTTGATATTCAATAATGGTTCTCTGTTTTTCCCGTTTATCTAAGACAGGTATAAGATTCAATTGAAAAGGAGAACCTCTGCTATCTATTACATTGATGACTACTTTTAGATCGTTGTGTGAAAAATTGCATTGAAATCTCCGACTGTATACA
Source organism: Rapana venosa (assembly GCA_028751875.1). NCBI lineage: Eukaryota > Metazoa > Mollusca > Gastropoda > Neogastropoda > Muricidae > Rapana > Rapana venosa. The sequence continues at coordinate 29,792,705 of CM054137.1, read as the reverse complement.
GTAAGATATGGTACTTAATCACATTCTAAGAATGTTTTTTCTATATATCTTGCCTCATATACTATTAACAATTCACTTCCAAGCTGAAATCGGATGCGTTTGGCCTCATGTTGGCTTAACGCCAGTGCAAAACGCATTCTGCTCATGTTACTGACAACAATAGTTTCTGTCTGAGCGTTCCAGGAAGAAGAAGCTATATTGTTGCCTGGTGATTGAAACGGAACTGAGTAAGTCTGCAGAGATACCAGGTTAACACCCTCTAATGCTGACAGAGGAAGATAAATGCACTATACATATGTGCGTAAAATGTACAACTGATTCAATATGTTTGTATTTGTGAAACAACCAACTCTTCTTTTCCATTGCGCTCCCTCCATCCACTCCATTTTGATGTAAGGCCAATATACTATTTAACTATTTTAGAGTTCACTGTTCATATCTTTCTCTCTCTCTCTTTTCTTCTCTCTCTCTCTCTGTCTCTCTCTCTCTCTGTCTGTCTGTCTGTCTCTCTCTCTCTCTCTCTCTCTCTCTCTCTCTCTCTCTCTCTCTCTCTCTCTCTCTCTCAAATGACATACTCTGTAACGGAAACTGCGAATGACGTAATGTTGGTCTGGACATCAGACAGGCAGATCTCAATGTGCTTGGGTCCAGCAATGGTCAACATGCCTGTCAGCAGGACAATGGAGACAGAGAAGATGATGACAGCCAGGGTGCGCGTGCTGAGCATGCGCTGTGCACGCAGTGGACTGACCACGCAGAAACATCGCTCGGCCGCTATCACAGCGCTCAGAAACATGCTGACCCACGCGAAAGCGGTCAAACCTGAATAAACAGACAAATCCCACTGCTTTTCTTCTAAACAAGAGAGGAGAGAGAGAGAGAGAGAGAGAGAGAGAGAGGAGAGAGAGAGAGAGAGAGAGAGAGAGAGAGAGAGAGAGAGAGTGTGTGTGAGTGAGAGAGAGAGAAAAGATGAAATAGACGATAGAGAGAAGAAGAAGAAGAAGAAGAAGAAAGAAGAAGAAGAAGAAGAAGAAGAAGAAGAAGAAGAAAAAGAGAAGGAAAAGAAGGAAGGAAGGAAGGAAAATAAAAGTGAAAAATATAAAGAAAGATGGTAAGAAAGAAAGAATGAAAGAATGAAAGAAAAAGTAAATGAATGAATGAATGAACGAAAAGAAAGAAAGCAAGCAAGATAGAAAAAGCGAAAGAAAGGAAAGAAAAGAACAGAAAGAAAATGACAGAATGAAAAACAAAAAAGTATAGTAACAGTACTGATAACGCGGAAAAAAGTAGACTTAAAAGAACAAGAAACAGAAAAAAAACATAGTTGCCGAGGGTGCAGTGGTTAGTACCGTGGATTATGGGCTAGAAGGTCGTGGGTTTGAATTCCATAAGAGTCATAGGGATTCTTTTTTCTTAACTCTAGCTGGCTCCTACCCACAGTGAGTTTGCTATGGGCTCATTGGGAAGACAGGGACCACACAGTTGAGCTTCATCCTTTTTACAGATGCGATTGTGAAAAAATTGTTCAATCAACACTGCGTATGCTGTTAGCTGAGAACAGGCACCACTGACCACCACTAAATGACCCAGTGAAACTGCAGGACCATTCTAGTGGGTGACCCCGTGGTGGCCTTAAATTGATGATCTCCATATGTTGACTATTTTTTAAAATTCTTTTATATAGAGGATAATGAAATAAGCACTTATGCACTTTTTTACATCCAGTCCGTGGTTTTGTAAATTCTGTCATCTGTTCCCACCGGCACACAATGGCCTACTCTTACGAAAAGCGGAACAGGATTTAACGTGTGCGCAAGATGTTCTGCGTGCGTTTGCACACGGGGCCTCGGTTTATAGTCTCATCCGAAGGACTTTTGGGAAGAGTGGAGTCTGCACTGATGTTAACTCCAGGGGAAAATTCCCCCCTTGAACGGGAATCGAACACGGGGCGTCAGATTGCGAGCGCAATGTTCTAACCACTAAGCTATCCGGTCCCCTCTAATGACCTTGAGAATATGACATAACAGGTACAGGGCGGAGCTAAAGTTTGAAATTAGCAGCGTAGAAACAGCAGTATATAATAAACTTCACAGAAGATGGATCAGGGAAAAAAAGAGAAAGAAGATGGGTATGAACAAGAACAAGGAGATTTAAAAAGAGGAAAGAAAGAAAGAAAGAAAGGAAGAAAGGAAGGAAGAAGGAAGAAGAAAGAAGAAGAAGAAGAAGAAGAAGAAGAAGAAGAAAGAAGAAGAAGAAGAAGAAGAAGAAGAAGAAGAAGAAGAAGAAGAAGAAGAAGAAGAAGAAGAAGAAGAAAAAGAAGAAAAAGAAGGAGAAGAAGAAGCATAATCATGCTGAAAGCAAATCCCGTTGAGAAAAAAACATTTTTGTTTCTGTCTCTGCCTCTCTCTGTCTCTGTCTGTCCGTCTGTCTGTCTTCCTGTCTGTCTCTGCCTCTGTCTGTCTCTTTCTTTGCCTGTCTGTCTCTGTCTCTCTGTCTATCTGTCTCTGTCTGTCTCTGTGTCTCTCTCATACACAATTATCCCTATAAAGGAAACACACACGCACACACGCACACACATGTTTGCGCAAAAACGATATGTAACTCTCATATAAATATATATATATATATATATATATATATATATATATATATATATATATATATATATATATATATATATATATATATACATATATATATATATACCCCCGTGGGACTCCCGGGGTATGCTTGCAAAGCGAGCATCGCAAGAATAGGATCTCTGCCCTCCAACCAGGCATGTCGTAAAAGGCGACTAAGGTGGAACCCTTCCCCCAGGTAGGGGGTTAGACACAGGGCTAACAACCCTGTTCTGTAAAAAAAACAATTGTTACGGAAACAGCAACAAAAGAAATTAACAATACTGGGCGTGACGGGCTTCCAGAGTCATCGGAAGATGCTCGTATGAATGGCAGTGGTGAAAGCCGAAAGGAAACCACTGACAGGAAGATGGAAGTCTTAAGCGCCAAAAATAAGTGAAGCAGAGCTGAAGACCTTCCAACATACCTGGGGAACCATTCAGAAGCTAGCCCAGGACAGACAGGAGTGGAGAACTTTTGTTGCTGCCCTACGTGCCAATAAGGCACAAAGGCATTGATGATGATGATAGATAGATAGATAGATAGATAGATAGATATAGATATATATATATAGATATATATATAGATATATATATACATTTGGACAGGAAAACATCCAAAAGGAAACAGAGGTACACAGAATATGATAAAAAAGTGAAAACAAAACACCAAGATCTTGGTTGTGAGACAGACTCACAGACAACACATTAATCTAGTTTACCGGGGAAAGAGATGAAGAGATTAAAGGGGCAAAAAAAAACCAAGACGGTATATCTGTTCTACTTCCAGACAGCCTATAACGAAGATGACAACCAGGTTCACAATGAAGAGACAGGCAGACAGACAGGAAGGCAGAAGGACAGAGAGAACACTCAGCTGACCTACAAAGTACGTGAGGAAGAATTGAAACGGTCCAAATAAAGACCGGTAGGTCTTTTCTATCCCACGCAAACAATGACGAAGATGACCACCAGGTCAGTAAGGGCCAGACAGAAGACACACAGGTTGATCCTCTCCCTCAGCCCCTGTCTGTAGAACACAGCAGCACTGAGGATGTTGCCTGGAGCCCCCAGCAAAAAGAGGACAGGGATGATGACTGCGTAGTTGGTGGTGGAGATCCATAGAAAGGTCTGTAGTTGACAGTCATGTAGATCATGCAAGTGCTAAGAAAATGGTTTTAAAACCTAGAGACCATGTGAAAATGGCAAACTTGAATTCATTTTACGTTGCATAACTTTTAACTTACTAAATTATTTCTAAAGCAAACAATACATGTAAAAAGTTGCAAAGTCAAGCCACAGGATTTATGTGTGTGGAGCCTAAGTCCAATATATATTTTGAGCACAATGCAAAACATAAATGTAACATTAGTCTTGAATTCCGATAGTGAACCTCTTAATCAAAGTGACAAGTTATGAAAAAAATAAAAATAAGAAATAAACTCATGCCGTATTTTATGACATCATATATTCACAGTATGCATGATTTCAAAGAATAAAAACCCTAAACCATAGTACAAAGTAGCATACATGACACTGCAGTGGTTACGTTAGAAAGGTCAAAGGCAACTTTATATTTCATACCAAAAGAAGCCCAAGACTTCCAACTTCAACTGGAGATCATGTAGACTATGGAAAATAAAGAAAAAAAATACACTTTCGTTTGCTGTTGTCGAGCAACTCCTAGTATCCGTGAGCATTTGATCTTGTCATAATACCACACTCAAACAATTGGATGAAGGTCACTTGTGCTCAATACATTTAGAAAACGTTTAACAGCAACAGTATCTTCATCATGACAGCTTGTAAGGAACATGGCAAAAATGCTGGGCATGAAAACGCCACAGTGGTTTTGATATGACGAGAAAACTAACAACTAAACGTGTAAAGGGATAAGGTCTAACAAGTATATACAAGACAATATTGGAATGAAAAGAAAAACAGATGTCTAATGAGCTAAGCACAGCTCACGTACGTCCATCTCTTTGCTTTTGGAAAGCACTTGAGACAAGGTGGATGCTTTCAGGCAGGGTGAGGTCTCTGATGCCTCGCTCCCCTACGACCACATAGGATATAGGACACCTTTTTCTTTATCTTTTAGTCAGGGTTTAATAGATGCATGTCTTTTGTAGATTTCTGAGGCATTGCAAGAAAGAATTCACAAACTTCAATACTGAAAAAAGATATATTCAGAATTGTTATGCAAACCAAGGAATGACAGTGTTTTAAAGAATGAGTTACGAGGTAACTCACAATCAAAATTTTTGTTCGTAATGATACAAAAATAGACGTAGAAACGGGAAATTACAAGGATAAGTAAAATGGTTGAATGAACAAACGGTACTGCTACTAAGAAAGGCTACATGTTACATAAACTCTCGTTAGTTTTAAAAAAAGAAAACAACATCTATCTCTAGCCCTACCTGTTTGGGAACAATATTTGCAGGGTTGTCCACTGGGTTAAACCTTTGTTCCACCACCAGACAGCCATCTTTAGTTTTGCCCTTGATGGAAGAGGCCACAGTCAGTCCATAACCAGGCAGTGGTGAGGGTGTTGTGATGATGCTGAAATGATCAGTTTGCTGGGTGGAAGAATTCATTAAAACCAGAGAGCTGAGATTCATGGCGTCCATCGACTCTTGTGTGGTTAGTGTCGAACAAACGCTGTGTGTTTTTCACTTGCTGGTCTTGGTCCCTTGGTCACCCCTTCCTTCAGATAAAGATAACTGTTATAAAGGGTCAGTCTACAATGTATTCTGTGATGTACTTGTATGCCTTTATGAGTGACGTGGATTTAAATCAGTTGTATGAGCACACAGGGAGAAAAGAATAGAAGATATATATATATATATATATTATATATATATATATATATATATATTATATATATATATATATATATATATATATATATATATATATATATATATATTGCATTAATCAACATAAAAACCCAGTGTATACTTTAAAAAAACAACTGAGTTGAATGGCATATAACTATCATGCCCTTTTAGAGCTTAGAGTATATATTTGTATTTAGTAAAAACAACATTCTTGAACACACATATATGCAAACCGACAGATATGAAGAAGTCCATCTATATTGCGATCCCTAAGAAACTGGGCACAGCTGAATGTGAACAACATCGTACAATCAGCCTGATGAGTCACCTCACCAAAGTTATTTTACGAATACTCATGAAGAGAATGAGAAATAAAATACTCCCAGAAATATCAGAAACGCAATTTGGATTCATGGCAGACAAAGGCACCAGAAATGCAATCTTCGCATTGAAAACTCTTATGGAAAGATCCATCGAGGTCCAGAAAGACCTGTACCTCTGCTTCATTGACTACTCAAAAGCGTTCGACAAAGTACGACACTCCGACTTGTTTGATATTCTGGCAGGGCTATACATCGACGGGAAAGATCTTCGAGTCCTCAGAAACATATATTGGGAACAGGAGGCAGCCATTAGAGTCGACAATGACATCAGTCAATATAGACCAATCTGCAGGGGTGTGAGGCAGGGCTGCGTGTTCTCACCTGTTTTATTTAATGTATATAGTGAAATAATTCTACGAAATATTGAGAATCATGAGGGAATTAGTGTAGGTGGCTACAACATCAACAACCTAAGATATGCAGATGACACAGTCCTTATCGCCGACTCTGGAGAAAAACTGCAAAAGATCTTAACAACGGTAACAGACGAAAGCGAAAAGAAAGGATTACAGCTCAATGCAAAGAAGACAGAATGCATGGTGATCTCGAAAAAAGCTGTTATACCACAATGCAACATAGCCTGTAAAGGAGAGAGAATCAGACAAGTAAACACCTTTAAATACCTTGGTTGTACTATCACCCCGGACGGCAAGTGTAACACAGAAATCAAGAAGAGAATCGGTCAATCTAAGGCAACTTTTAACAACATGTAATGCATTTTTACCAACAGTAAGATAAGCCTCAAGACAAAGATCCATGTTTTGAGAGCCTACGTATGGTCCATTCTTCTGTACGGATGTGAGTGCTGGACCCTAGGCAAGGACACAGAACAGCGACTAGAAGCAGTGGAAATGTGGTTCATCCGAAGAATCATGAAAGTATCATGGACAAAAAGAAAAACAAATGCAGAAGTAATGGAAATGGCTGGATACAAGAGATCCCTTCTCAACACCATCAGAGAAAGACAGCTCAAATTTCTCGGCCATATAATCAGGGCTGACGGACTAGAGAAACTGTTATGGAGTGGCAAAATCTGTGGAAACAAGAGCAGAGGAAGACAACGCACAAAATTCACAGACAGCTTAAACAAATTCGCAACGAACAAAGAGGGCACCAACAATGAGCTCATGAGAAGGACCGAGAACATGAAAGAATGGAGAGCCATGATCGTCGATGTCTGCAGGACCAGACCGGACACTTGAAGAAGAAGAAGAATGCATACCAGGAGGAAGATGGTATGTCGTATGTACATATTTAACTCGCAATTAATTCAAGGCGCTAACCACTGCGTCATGACGGCTGGTAGAGCATTGAAAAAGTTTACCCAATTGCCAATGCTTGTCAGGTATTCCTGTATGTATTCATTTATCAATGTAAATATACAGTACAACTCTTTTTGGCTACTTGGTCTCAATGATAAAGTTTACCCATGTCAGCTTTGGTCCTGGTTTATTCAATTAAATACAGTAGTTTTGGATTCAAATATTTTGGTTTTAATTTTCGTTCCTCGACTAGAGCTCCGAAGTTCACGTATAATAAATGTTTGCTTTTGCAACCGTTTTTGACACACCAGTAAGGTAGCCGCATTCCGACTTCGGGAATTATATAAGTTCAATTGTGTATTCTTATCTATAAACTATGTATTACAAAGTGAAAGGAAATGTCCTTAGGAATGGGAAAATCGCACCCAAAAATGGGCTTGGAAAGGAAAGAAAGGCCTCAGATAAACTATTTCATTCTTAGTTCACTGATGGTCACCCCCTTACCGTGTTAACATAGTTACACACAGCTTTGCTAATCATTATTTATAAATCTATCATGTGTCATCTGTATGCATGCTCCATCGCAGACTGCCCTTCATCTCCCTCCCTCTTCTAACGCAAACGTTTGGGATGCTAGGTGATGTAGACGACTTACCGAAAAAGTGTGCAAGGTAGGTTCTACTGCACATGCCAACATTTTTCCGTAAGTCAGGCAATCTGTGACAAGGTGGTACTAGCCAAAGTCCAAAATGTTCATTGTCAGTTAGATGAGTTTTCTTCTTCTTCTTCTTCTTCTTCTTTCTTTCTTTCTTTCTTTCTTGTTCTTGTTCTTGTTCTTCTTCTTCTTCTTCTTCTTCTTCTTCTTTGCATTCTTCTTTGCATTCTTCTTTGCATTCTTCTTCTTTGCATTCTTCTTCTTCTTCTTCTTCTTTGCATTCTTCTTTGCATTCTTCTTTGCATTCTTCTTTGCATTCTTCTTTGCATTTCTTTCTTTCTGTCTTCTTCTTCTTTGCATTCTTCTTTTTCTTTGCATTCTTCTTCTTTGCATTCTTCTTTGAATTCTTCTTTTTCTTTGCATTCTTCTTTTTCTTTGCATTCTTCTTCTTCTCTGCATTCTTCTTTGAACGCCTAGACATCTACTGTTGTCTATCATATACTCTAAAATTCGTTACGTTAAGTCAGGCCCTGCTCGTCCGACGTCGGCGTTGAAAGGATTTGTTATCTGATAAGATTTGTTGTTGTTGTGGGTTGTTCTTGTTGTTGTTTTTTGAGGGGGTGGCAAAAAAATTGGACCAAGAAGGTCGAAAATAGACAAGAAGGAGGTGACAGGAAGAAAAGGAATAAGGCAGAAACAAAGAGAGGGATAGAAAAGAGGTGAATCCTCGCACAGAAGTTTCCAGAATGTGAGAATGCTATTCATTATGACAGGCCCCCGACGTCCACACGGGGAAGGTTTTATCTAATTCTGAAATGACTTTTTTTTTTTGCTTTGGCGAATAAGCGTGCTTGGCCTTGAATTTTGCTGGATACGGTTTTATTAGAAATGCTTAGCCTTTTTATTTTTTACATTATCTATTGAAAAAAGCCGAAATAAGACTTATACACACAAACGACAGATACACAATTATAATGGTCTTATGGTTTGATAGTGGTACTTTTTTCGGGTAATCCTCTTGATTAATACCAAAGTCTTCAAAATCTAAGAAGCCTTGTCAGCTTAAGCTTTGTTCCCGAAAAGGGTATGCCTGAATTTATGAAAATAGAGCTATCAGAGTCTTCATCGTGGGAAAATGCGGCCCTAGCATTCAAAACTGAAGTTGTTTGTCAATAGTATGGAGAAACAAAAGGTACATCAATGAATAGAAAAATGAATTCGGCTTAGTTCCTTAGATTTATTGACGTACTAGGTTGTTTCACATAATGCGAAAACGGATATTTAACTCTGGCCTGATTTTTTTTGGCAATGCATTTTAACCTTTGTCATGCAGGCCTTGTTGCTTTACTTATGTTGATGAATAACAAAACTGTTGGCCTGGGCCAAATCATGTGATAATTCAATCATGTGATAATTATTCTTTTTCTTCATTGAACGCTCAGACGGCACTTATTGTTGTCTGTCATAATTACGAGCCTAGAATGCATTGTGCTGCCGATAACCGCCTGACATGCCAGGCCCGGCAGAGAAACAGCCAGTGATTGAAAAGTAATAATGTTCGTATCAACTACGGGACTGGATAGCTCAGTGGCCAGAGCACTCGCTTTCCCCAAGCCAATGTTAAGCAGTATCGAGCATGGCTACCAAGTGGGTGGGTAACTGCTTGCGCACCTTGGCTTCAGTACAGTCCCTCAGTTCACCCAGCTGTTAATGGGAACCTGTCCTCTTTAAAGTCAAGGAAGGTGAAGCAGCGAGGGAGAGGCGATGGACACCTCCTTCAATATCCTGGACCCTGGAGAAGCTGAGGTCTCTGACGCCTCGCTCCCCTACGACCACATAGGTTATTGGGGCACCTTTACCTTTAGCTTTGGTCAAATACAGGCCACGACTGAGCAGGCTGGAGGACATTTCTGGCCATCATTCGAGATTGAATCAGTCCCACACGCAGCTGTGTTTGTGAGGATGATCCAAACTTGGCTTGGACTAGTAACATCTCTTCAGCCAATTATTGAGACACTGGATAGTTTAGAATGTGAAGATCACACCTTCTGGCTTTAGTTTTGGATTAGTCTTTCATCTTTGAGTCTAGCGTTCCAAGAAAACATTCCCCTCTCTCTTGATCTTTCTGGCTTCCTTTGTCTTTCTCTCTCTGTGTCTTTCTCTGTCTCTGCCTCTATCTGCTTGCCTATCTATCTGACTGTTTGTCTCTCCGTCTCTGTCTGCCTATCTGTCTGTCTGTCTGTCTGTCTGTCTCTCTCTCTCTCTCTCTCTCTCTCTCTCTCTCTCTCTCTCTCTCTCTCTCTCTTTCTCTTTCTCTCTTCAGAATGTCAAGCAGGATTCCGAAGAAAATAGTCAACAATTGATTAAATATTTACACTATATACATTTATTCAGACCACTTGAACGAAAAGGAAGGAAGCTCTGAGTTGCTCTTGTAGATTTTCGAAAAGCTGTGGATTCTGTTTAGCATGACAAACTCATGCAGTGCATTCAAGATTAAGGTGTACAGGGTAAATTCTTTGCTGCACTGCAAGCTATGTGCAGGTCATTAAATTCATGTGTTCGAGCAAATTTTGAATTAGTCGAAATGTTTGATTGTCCCATTGGGGTAAGGCAAGGCTTTGTTCTTAGCCCCACACTGTTTTCACTATTTGTAAACCTGCTAGTGGGAACGGGACAGCTCAGTGGTCAAAGCACTCGCTTTCCCCCAGCCAAGTTAAGCATCGTCGAGCGTGGTTACCAGTAGGATGAGTGATCATTTGCGTGCCTTGGCTTCAGTACAGTTCCCCAGTTCACCCAGCTATAAATGGGTACCTGCTAAAGCAGCGAGGAAGAGGAGATATAGGCGCCGCCCTCCATATGCTGGCCCCTAAAGAAGTGAGGTCTCTGACGCCTCGCTTCCCTACGACCTTATAAGTTATGGGGCACCTTTACCTCTACCTTAAACCAGCTAGCAGATCAAATCAATGAAAAGGGTAAACATTTAAGGTACAATTATTTCCAGATATGGAATTATTCTTCTTGCTATTTCCAAATGATGTGGCATTGATATCCACAATACCAAGTGGTCTTCAGAATCAGTTAAATGTTTGAAAAACTTGCTGTAAAAAGATAAAGTTAACTGTAAACATAGATAAAACAAAAGTTATGGTACTTAGAAAAGAGGGCTTTCTGGGTAAACATGAGAAATGGTTTTATTATGGTAAGAGCTTAGAGGGGTAGTAAACAGTTATTGCTATTTAGGGTTCAGGTTCACAACTATGATCAGTGCGAAAAACGGTACACAGCATCTAGTAACAAAAGGCAAAAAGGCAGTAGTTCAGCTTAATAGAGTTTTTCGGAAAAATAAAGGGATGACAGCAAATACATTTTTTTCAAAATTGTTGAGACAAAAATACAACCAATATTGCTATATGCTGCTGGAGTATGGGAAACAAACACATTAGAACATATTGAAAAAAAGTTCACATGATGGTATGCAAAGGGATTTTAAGTGTGCCAATCAAAACACCAAACAAAATGATATATTGAGACGTATGTAGATATCCCCTCTATGTACATTCATGCATTGCCTGCATACGTTATTGATTTAAAATATTAGAAGAGGACCATGAACGGTTACCATACAAGGCGTATCAAATGCTGTTGCAACTAGACAACTCCGGAAACAGTGCTGGGTTACAAAATTAAAAGAAATATTATGCTTAACTGGATTTTACATTGTTTGGTTGCAACGGGGTGTTGGAGATGTATAAGATTTCAAAGGATATTTAAACAGAGAATCATCGATATGTTTATTCAAGAATGGTCAGGAACTATAAGAGATCGTGATAGCTATCAACCGTATATATCGTTTAAGGTCTATTTTCGTAAAAGAAAGTTATGTTCTAGATATGGAAAATTATTGTTTTCGTGTTGCCATCACGCAGTCCAGGTTAAATGTATTCCCACTTAATGATAATGTACATCGGTATAGACCTGTTCATGATAAATTCTGTCAGTGTGCCTGTCTGTCTGTCTGTCTATCTGTCTGACTGTCCATCTATCCATGCATCTATCTATCTGTCTATCTGTCTGTCTATCTATCTATATGTCTGTCTGTCTACCAATCTATCTTTCTGTCTCTCCACCTTCCTTGATTCCAACACGTCAGCTAGCATTTCTTTGTAGATGATTCTGAACTATATACAAGAATTTCTGCCAAGGAAAGTGCACTGTTATAAGTAATAATCACCAGTACAGTGAAACAATCAAATGAGCAATCCACAACAGGCTGAAACTACCTGAACAAAAAAAAGATAGATAAATTGTTTTTGTGGGCCACGTAGAGAAAAGCACCTTGTCTCCAAAAGTCAGTTCTCATGTCCTTCTGAAGAAGATGCCTTTGTCCCT
>CM054137.1:29745553-29775553 GCA_028751875.1 Rapana venosa | reverse complement strand
GGTGATATAGCCTACGGGCTGAGAAGGGAAACTACAGTTCTGTGTGCAGCATGTATATAATACACCACAGAGAATCCTCTTCTGTAGAAATAAGCTACTCTTATAGAAAGCAAATGTGCATACAGACAGAAAAGCAATTTAGGCATTAAATATGTGGCGCTGCTTTTTGTGGCGACATGTTCTTCCCAGGGACACCTGCCCTAACTTCACTCTAAGAACAAACGTAGTGACTGAAAATGGTGTATAACACAATACAATGCAATATGATACCGTGCAATGCAAAGTAAATCGGTCTTTTGTTGTTTCCATTATAACTACTATTTATCATAGAAAATGACAGAGAGGTGATAGATAGATAGATAGATAGATAGATAGATAGATAGATAGATAGATAGATAGATAATAGATAGATAATAGATAGATAGATAGATAGATAGATAGATAAAATAGATAGATAGATAGATAGATAGATAGATAGATAGATAGATAGATAGATAGATAGATAGATAGATAGATAGATAGATAGATAGATAGATAGATAGATAGATAGATAGATAGATAGATGGCGTTTGGTAAACATATCAGCGGTAAAGAACAAATAATAATGAATATAGCATTTTCATATTATCTTATCCGGGTGATCTTAGGTGTGAAAAGAGTTGTCCTTTGGGCAAAACAAGGTGGATTTAATAAAAACAATCTATGCAGATTTATTATTATTATACGGAGGTCATTTCCTGCCTACCTGGAGAAAACTACACTGTGCTGAGTGCAATCTGTTCACAATGGTTGCCGAAGAAATTCAGGGCAGAGTTGTGACAACTAAAGGAATGAACAGAGAAGGTCAACCCAGTTCCCTCTATCGTGTCCGACATCAAACTTATTGCGCTTACCAAAAACATAATTATTCTTAAAGCTCTTGTGGTTAATAGAGTACATAGTTGATTGATTAAATGGCCGTCGTCATGTTTTCGTTAATGAACAACAAAATAGTTTTCGAAAGCCAGACTCGACATTTTGGCAGTTGTTAGTTGTTACAGGTCTTTATCTTGGACTGTTTTATATGGGTACAAGACCTTTCTGTCGAGACGGAATCGTGGGGAATCAGTTTTTGTAATTACACTGTAATCTTTATGTAATTCTTAAATCATATATATATATATATATATATATATATATATATATATATATATATATATATATATATATATATGTGTGTGTGTGTGTGTGTGTGTGTGTGTGTGTGTGTGTGTGTGTGTGTGTGTGTGTGTGTGTGTGTGTGTGTGTGTGTGTGTGTGTGTGTGTGTGTGTGTGTGTGTGTGTGTGTGTGGTGTGTGTGTGGTGTGTGAGGGGTACTTTCGAGGGAAACTGGTATGAACAGTGGAACACAATAACGGTGCCCTCTGGGAGAGGCTGAGGGGACAATGGCCCTCACCCAACAGGAGCCACAGTAATGACCTTTCCCACATTGGGCTGAGAGCCAGCAGCTGTAGCTCAACCAAAGCTGGCTGTGGGATCCTGGAGGAGAAGTCTGGGGAAGTCTGTCTCTGAAGAACTGCGTTGTACAAAAATGCATAATTTCCAAACATGGGTACTTTTAGTGCCGGTGCCTGCAGAAACTCTATGTGTGTGTGTTTTATTTATTTTTTTATATATTTTTTTTACTCTTTTATTTCGAGGATAATCGAATAAGCACTAATGTGCTTTTTTAAATCCAGTCCCCGTGTGTATGCAGTTTTATAAATGTTGTCATCCGTTCCCACCGGCACACAATGGCCTACTCTTCCAAAAAGCGGAACGGGTTTTAACGTGTGCGCAAGATGTTCTGCGTGTGTTCGCACACAGGACTTCGGTTTATTGTCTCATCCGTGTGTGTGTGTGTGTGTGTGTGTGTGTGTGTGTGTGTGTGTCTGTGTGTGTGTGTGTGTGTGTGTGTGTGTGTGTGTGTGTGTGTGTTTTGTGTGTGTGTGTGTGTGTGTGTGTGTGTGTGTGTGTGTGTGTGTGTGTGTGGTGGTGTGTGTATGTGTGTGTGTGTATGTGTTTGTGTATGTAGTGTGTGCAGTCGAGCACTTCTAGCAGTGACAGATAATCCACCATGGAAAGTTGTTTTGCGAGATAATAGGATGACAAACCGAACAAATACAAAAAGTACCAGATAATAGGACAGCAAACAAAATGTTAATGGCATAATATAATTATGGTTGTCAAGCGTGGCCTTCTTGCTTGGCAAAATACAAAGTCTGTTGCTTGAAGTTTGGGGTGTTGTTAAAGCTGCTATGAATCAATACAGTTCCAAGGAAACGGAGTGTCTAATGATCTGTCTTACTTTACCTCGCGTACACTAAGAATGTAAAACGCCCTTAATGATACTATTAACCACAGAAAGAATAACTCAACAATTCAACTCAACTGCCTCTATCGCCTCTGTCGTTGTTAGAAGCTCCACGCAATGCCAGCAGGCTTCTCCCCCCCCTCTCTCTCTCTCTCTCTCTCTCTCTCTCTCTCTCACTCTCTCTCTCTCTCTCTCTTTTCTTTCTTTCTTTCTTTCTTTCTCTCTTTGTCTCTGTCTCTGTCTGTCTCTACCTCTATCTATGTCTCTCTATCTCTGTCTGTCTCTCTCTTTCTCCCTCTCTCTCCTTTCCCTCTCTCTCCTCCCTATCCCTCCATCTCCCCTCTCTCTCTCCCTCTCTCTTTCTCCATCCCTCTCTGTCCCTCTCTCTCTCTCCCTCTCTCTCTCCCCCTCTCTCCTCCCCCCTCTCTCTCCTCTCTCCTCTCCCTCTCTCTCTCTCCCTCTCTCTCTCTCCCTCTCTCTCTCTCCCTCTCTCTCTCCATCCCTCTCTCTCCCTCTCTCTCTCTCCCTCTCTCTTTCTCTCCCTCTCTCTCTCCCCCTCTCTCCTTCCCCCTCTCTCTCCCTCCCCTCTCTCCCTCTCTCTCTCCCTCTCTCTCTCTCTCTCTCCTCTCTCTCTCCCTCTCTCTCCTCCCCTCCTCTCTGTCTTTCTGCTGTGTTCTACGATCTCCTGTAGCCTTCCCAGACCACTGACCTCAGTGATGTGGGCAATGTAGGATGTCGGTGGTCTTCTGCCTCTGTTCCTTCTGTCCTCAACCTTACCTTGGAGAACTGTCGTCACCAGAATGCATTGTCTTTCTGTTTGTTTGCATGACCAACGTATTTTGATGCCATTGCTTTTACAACCAGACAAACCTCTTTCGTGTTTGACCGTATAGTGCCTTCAGCATGTTTGACAAAGGTTGGCAATCTGTTAATTCTTACACGGTTAAGGCTTTCATCTTATCGTATACACATTCTGTTGAAAAGGGTTACTGCTGCTTATATTTTTTATTCTTGCACATCAGTATCTGGGTTTTTATTTGACAGGTACTTTGTTTATCTTAAGCCCTTCATCATAGAGATTTGAGATAGGACAACGTAAGCGACAGTCAAGATGGTTAAGCTGCATTCAATGGATGTCTGCAGGAATGTTCTGGCATAATATATTACACTACATAGATGCAGCCGAATACAATAAAGTACACACACACTCACTCACACACACACACACCACACACACACACACTCTCTCTCTCTTTCTCTCTCTCTCTCCCTCACTCTCTCTCTCTCTCTCTCTCTCTCTCTCTCTCCCCTCTCTCACACGCACACACACACACACATACACTGGGGTCGGGATAGCTCAGTGGTCGGAGAACTCGCACTTGCTTTCCTCCAGGCAAGGTAAAGCAGCATCGAGCGTGGTTACCAGTTGGATGGGTGACCGTTTGCGCGCCTTGGCTTCAGTACAATCCCCCAGTTCACCCAGCTGTAAATGGGTACCTGCCTCTAGAGCGTCAAGGAAGATAAAGCAGAGAGGGAGAAAAGACGGGTACCACGCTTAATATGTTAGCTCCTAGAAAAGTGAGGTCACTGACGCCTCGCTCCCCTACGACCTTATAGGTTATGTGACGCCTTTACCTACTTCCACACACACACACACACACCTGCGCGTGTGGGGACACATTAATAAAAACTAAATATTTTGGTAAGGAAGTTTCTGAAAAGAATGAAACACGTTACATTGTCCTATATTATATCCTGACATGCTCGAGATCACACACAAACGATTTCTCCGCGTGAGATTCAGGCTGCTCTCCGAAGGAAGCAGTTGGTACAAGAGCTGGGGGTACACTAAAGTGTAATATATAATGTCAGCACATTCCTGCAGACACACAGTGAATGCAGCGAAACCATCTCGGGTGAATCAGTACTGTCGCTTGCGGTGTCTTATCTCAAATCTCTATGATGAAGGGTCTAAGAGTAACACAGTACCTGTCAAACAAACAGATACTGACGTGCGTGCTGAAAAATATAAGCAACAGTAATCCTTTTCAACAGAATGTGAGTGTGTAATAATATGGAAACTTAAAGAGGCGAGGGAGAGGAGAAGTCTTTTGTCCTGTCTGCATCCTCTTATATCCCTATATTATTTGTTTATTTATCTTTATATTCATACCACTTTAAGTCACGGCAGATTTCTCTGCGTGAAATTTGGGCTGCTCTCCCCGGGGAGAGCGCGTCGCCACAAGAGCAGCGCAACCCATTGGGTTTTTTTCCTGTCTGCAACTGTATTTTTTTACCTATCACAGTAGCTTTTTCCTAAAGAATTTTAGCCAGGGAAAACTCTCTTGTTGCTGTGGGTTCTTTTACGTGCGCTAAATAACCTCATCCGAAAGTATAGTGCCCAGACTACCACTCATCAAATGGATGGGGGAAAAGTTTCGGGTCCAAACACTTCCGACCCGGACGTTTTGCTTTCTATGCAGACACGTTACCTCTAGACCACCGATCCACGATCTATGTGAATGGCATGTTCGTATAATTATGATTTTGCCAGGTACCTCTCTCTTGCTACTCTGGTTCTTTTATACGCACTGGATCATCCGGTTTTGTTTGTTTGGCACACAGGAACTCAATTTTCGCCTCAATACAAAGAACTAGCACCCAGACCACCATTTAAGGTCTAGTTGTGTGTATGAGTGTGTCTTCAATTTTACGTCTGTTCACTTAAAGTGATATACGATGTGTATGAGTGTGTGTGTGTGTGTGTGTGTGTGTGTGTGTGTGTGTGTGTGTGTGTGTGTGTGTGTGTGTGTGTGTGTGTGTGTGTGTGTGTGTGTGTGTGTGTGTGTGTGTGCGTGCGTGCGTGTGTGTATGTGTGCGAAGGATGAGGGAGTTCTTGCACAAACTGGATTCAAACCCACCCTTCTCGCTTTCTAGGCTGGTGCATTACCTATAGTTCACCAACCTACCATTGCTATTGGTATGTCGTCGGTGATGTTCCGCCTGTCTCCAGGTGAACACCCTTGAGATCGCTTACAGTATGCACTCTGTCTAACTCATCCGCTATGGATACACTCTGGATGAGAAGTTTTGTGCATGGCTGTTTTCAGACACCTTTTCCACAATATAGGGAGAGTTATACTTCGAATGTATAATTATCATTCTTTTCTCCTGAGGAAGGAGACATGCAGGTTGATATGTTGGGAGTCTGCTTGTTTGTGGCAAAAGGCAGTTGAACATGACGTTTTAAAGCGTAACGATTTATATATATATATATATATATATATATATATATATATATATATATATATATATATATATATATATATATATATATATACATCAACAATGACAAAGGTTTAATTCTGGGCCAAGAACCGTTACATTAGACTATGATTTTGATAAACGGGTGGCTCCACATGTGTCCCAAGTAAGCAGAGCGAGGAAGAGGATGAGGTGATGTGTGTGCATGTGCGCGCGCGCGTGTGTGTGTATGTGTGTGTGTGTGTGTGTGTCTATGTGTGTGTGTGTGTATGCGTGCATACGTGTGCGTGCGGTTTTTTAAATTAAACAAAAAATATTCTTTTATATCGAGGATAATGGAATAAGCACTTATGTACTTTTTTACATCCAGTCCCCGTGTGTTTGCGGTTTTGTAAATTCTGTCATCTGTTCCCACCGGCACACAATGGCCTACTCTTACGAAACAGGATATAACGTGTGCGCAAGATGCTCTGCGTGCGTGCGTTCAAATTTTCATGAAACTAATTCTTGAACAGAGTGTAAGATCCCACTGACAGCGGACCTCCGTGCGTGCGTGCGTGCGTGCGTGTGTGTGTGTGTGTGTGGTGGGGGTCGGGGGTCCAGTGGGTCACAGATAAACAAATACCTTCATAGTCATGAATTAACAGTGATGTTTTATTCCTCAGAGAGACGGGCAAGGGAAGTAATGGAGGGACAGGGTCAATGCTGCTAACACTGAGGTCAAGGCCGGTCAAACG
This sequence comes from Rapana venosa, assembly GCA_028751875.1. Lineage (NCBI taxonomy): Eukaryota > Metazoa > Mollusca > Gastropoda > Neogastropoda > Muricidae > Rapana > Rapana venosa. Next base: position 29,769,220 of record CM054137.1, on the reverse strand, counting down.
AGGTCAACAGCAACATCATCAACGCCACCTTTTGACTCGACGTCTGGGGCATCATCCGCCACTGCTCACCCTATCCATTAATGTTAGCTGTCTGTCATAACTGTTGCCTGCAAACGTGACATTTTTCAGAACCTTTTTTTTCAATTTCAATTTGCAATTGCTGCATTAGTACGTTAACATAGTTCTTGTGGTAGGAGTAGCAGAGAACTCTGCCGTGACCTAAGTGATATACAATACAATATAATACAATACAATACAATACATTACTACACTACACTACACTGCACTACACTACACTACACTACACTACATGACACATGGGGGACTGGATAGCCTAGTGGTTAGAACATTGTGCTCGCAATCTGACGACCCGGGTTCGATTCCCGTTAAAGGGGGATATTTTCCCCTAGAGTTAACATCAGTGCAGACTCCACTCTCCCCAAAAGTCCTTCGGATGAAACTATAAACCGAGGCCCCGTGTGCGAACGCAAGCAGAACATCTTGCGCACACGTTAAATCCTGTTCCGCTTTTCGTAAGAGTAAGCCATTGTGTGCCGGTGGGAACAGATGACAGAATGTACAAAGCCGCATACACACGGGGACTGGATGTAAGAAAGCACATAAGTGCTCATTCCATTATCCTCGATATAAAAAAGAAAGAATAAAGAATACACTACACTACACTACACTATACTATACTATACTATACTGTACTATACTTTACTATATTATACTATACTACACTATACTTTACTTTACTACACTATACTTTACTACACTATACTATACTTTACTTTACTACACTGTACTATACTATGCTGCACTATACTATACTAAAAAAGAAAAAATATACTAGAAAGAAAAAATCTGAACACATCACTCCTCTTCTGCGATCTCTTCACTGGCTGCCTGTCTCACAAAGACTGGAGTATAAAATCAATACCTCTGTTTCAAATGTCTCCACAAATCTGCACCCTCTTATCTCTGTAACTGTCTTCATCTGTACACTCCATCCCGTTCCCTTCGTTCAGCCGCAGATACCTTGTGCTTTCGAACACCCAGATTCAAACAAACCACTGTTGGCCGTCGCTCCTTCTCTGTTTCTGGTCCATCCACCTGGAATGACCTCCCTCTTTCACTTCGACAAAAGCCTTCACTTGATACCTTCAAATCCAGCCTCAAAACACACTTATTTCCTACCTGAGACTTTCCCCCCAAATATCTGTCCCTAATTTTCAACAGCATTTTTCACCTTCTAAGTGTTGTTCCGAGTGTGTGTGTGTGTGTGTGTGTGTGTGTGTGTGTGTGTGTGTGTGTGTGTGTGTGTGTGTGTGTGTGTGTGTGTGTGTGTGTGTGTGTGTGTGTGTGTGTGTGTGTGTGTGTGTGTGTGCGTGTGTGTGCGTGCATGCGTGCATACGTGCGCGCGCATGGTTTTGAAATCTGTTTTTCATTATGTTTAAGGAGAGTTGCATGCCTGTAAATATGAGTGCAAGCGCTTCGATTTGTTTGTCTTTTTACAAGATTCAGCGCTATATAAATTCCATATAATTATTATTATTATTATTATTATTATTATTATACTATACTATACTACACTGTACTACACTAAGCTATACTATACTATACTATACTATACTACACTATACTATACTATACTATACTATACTATACTATACTATACTATACTACACTACACTACACTACACTACGCAATACAGTAATGCTGTCAATCTGGAAACTATTGTGGTGTTTCCAAGGAGATAGTCTTTGATCAATGAACGTAGTTGATAGGTGAGGTAAGGAAAGAAACCTGCAGTCTCTGGCATGGACAGAGCATCGGCAGTCCGTGTCAAGCCCAGGCTCACGCCCAGATGAGCGCTTCAATGCAACGCTGAAGAACAGGATCCAGCGCTTGTGTTTGAAGCGCCCATGGGATTGGAACAGACTTGCTCACTGTTCAGTTTACCTGTAGGCGGAAGGGGTGGGGGGTCTCCCAAAATGCATATTCACGTTTCTTCTTAGCATTTGGCGCTAATCATCAAATAGACAATTTTAGGGTCGTATGTCCCGTCTGCATGATTTGTGGACCAAAGAGAATGGCTAAGCTGCACTTTCATTCTTTTTCTTTTATATCGAGGATAATGAAATAATTCTCATATGCTTTTTTTACATCCAGTCCCCGTGTGTATGCGGTTTTATAAATTCTGTCCCACCGGCACACAATGACCTACTCTTACGAAAAGCGGAACAGGATTTAACGTGTGCGCAAGATGTTCTGCGTGCGTTCGCAAACAGGGCCTCGGTTTATAGTCTCATCCGAGGAACTTTTGGGGAGAGTGGAGTCTGCACTGATGTTAACTCCAGGTGAAAATATCCCTTTGAACGGGAATCGAACCCGGGTCGTCAGACTGCGAGCGCAATGTTCTGACCACAAGGCTATCCCGGCCCCCCTTTGACAAACTGAAATATAAAGTATGTGACTGACCTAAAAATATCAACTGGAAAACGCAGAGAGATAGTAGAGGACGGCAACCTTGTAGCCTCACAGCGACCAAAAAAAACAACCCCAAAGCAAATAAAGTGTTGTTGAAGTGCTGGATATCAGTGATGGAGATGAAATCTTACTGTTCTTTTCTAAGAAGAGTAACGATTTTCAGCAGGCTGGGCAAGGATCGTGTACCACTCTGGGTACGTGTAAGACTTGGACTGCAAAGGTGTAAGCAGGAAAAAGCCCAAGATGTAGAGGACCAGCCTACTAAAGGTATTTATGGACAGAAAGGAGGGGGATTGGGGGGGGGGGGAGTTTCGCCACAGTGCCAACTTGTACGCTCCCAAAATGGAGAATGTCTGGTGGGATGTTGATGCAGTATATAAGATGTGGATGATCAAGCAACAAGGTGCACCTTAATTCTCACCAATTTTCTTTGTGCTGATGAATGGTGAAGTGGAAGTTTGTGCTGACGTTAGAAGTTTTTAATTAATTCATTTCTAAAGGTTGACGTACAACCGTTTCTCAACATCAATCACATCTTTCCACCTTGTGAAGTCCAACAAAGCTTGACACTTTCTAAAATATGTTGGCAGATATCTATGTAATAATGATAATAATAATAATAATGATAATAATAATTATAATTATAATAATAATAATAATAATAATAATGTATGGAATTTATATAGCGCTGAATCTTGTAAAGCAACCAATCAAAGCGCTCAGATTACCTTTTTTATCGAGGATAATGGAATAAGCACTCATGTGCTTTTTTACATCCAGTCTCCGTGTGTATGCGGTTTTGTAAATTTTGTCATCTGTTCCCACCGGCACACAGTGGCCTACTCTTTCGAAAAGCGGAACAGGATTTAACGTGTGCGCAAGATGTTCTGCATGCGTTCGCACACGGGGCCTCGGTTTATAGGCTCATCCGAAGGATGTAGATATGGAAATTGTCTGAAGACTCCCTAAAATACCCTGTGTGGTCACTTTCAGTTGGTGATAATGCCTTATGGCATATAGAGCATGGCTGGGAGCAGTCTTCAGGAAAGTGATGGGGGACAGGGCAACCTAGTGACTAGAGCATTGCACTCAGTATTTGACGGCCCTGGATTAGAGTCCTGTTTCAAGCCATCACTGTGATGCCCGTTCAAGGGATTTTCTCCTGAAGATTCCATAAGGACTGGCACCACTCCACCCAAAGTCCTTTGGATGAGACTATTTGCCAACATTCCGTGTGTAAAACGCACGCAGAACATCTTGTACATACGTTAAAAACAGTTCTTCCTTTTGGGAGGATAGGCAATTCCTGCTAGCAAGAACAGATGGCAACATATTTGTCAACATCATGTAAACTGGTGTCATGTTTAGACATCATCCCAGGAGTAAAAGTACAACAACCTTAATGGTGTCGAAAAACGGTTCCATATGCACAAACCTCACCATTGGTTAACCTCAAAACTCTAGCCGAGGAATCACAGAAAGGGTGACGAGTTGGATACCGTGCCTGTAGCAGGCCTTAAAACTGCTAAGCTTGATTAGTAAAAAAAAATGTGATGACTGAAAGATAGTAAATCAAATTTCAGAAAAAAGATGACAGCCCGTATACAGCCTTTATGGTCTGCAATGGTGTAAACATCAGTTGATTATCCCAAAGTCAGAATGTGACTGCCTTTAAATGGCAGACAAAAAACGAAAAACCTCAATATTGGTGAACTTAAGAGCTCTATCCAAGAAACAAAGAAAAAAATGACAAAAAATTTTCAGATTTGCTGTCAAGTATGCAATGTCTCTGCTAGCTACTATCATGCAGCCACCAGGTTTGTCTTCAATGTCTTGCACAGTCTTTAGAATCAGACAGAGTGAGCAACACTCTTCTTGTACGATCAGAAGAAATGCTCACATTACCTGAGTAAGACACGCTCGTATCTAATCCATTGCAAAAGAGTAGCTGTCTCAAAGTCTGGCGAAACCGAGACCCCATCCTGTAGTAGATAAAGAAATTAGTGAACAGTTTATGGATCGGAAAACATCAATGAAACTCCAGGAAAGTTCACTGATATTGTGATAGAGTCCACCAAGCTTGAATCTTCAATGAAATAAAAGGACATTTGCTAGAATGACAACTGGACATGTACACACCACGAACAACACTGAGGTGGCCACCAGCATCCAGGTCAGTGCCACCATCTGGGTTTCTGAGTTGCTGGTGGTTTGGACTCCAGAGGCGGAGGATGACTGCTGTCTCCATCTGAGAGCTGACCTCAATTTGGCGGTGGTGATGATGGTGGTGATGATGACGATGGCGAGGAAGATTAAAGGCAGGCCCATGGCGTACACAAAGACGTCGAAAATGTCCAGTATCTTCTTGTTTCTCTTGTAATAGCTGCAACAGTGAGAATAGCGCTAGAAAAGCATGATTCTAGTAAGGTCTTTGTCATTGTCTTTGTCCTTTTCTGTCTGTTTCCTTATTTTATCTCTTTATTGTTCAATATATATATCCTGCTTGCTGGCTCGCTTGGCTTGTTTGTTCTCTATCCAGTAATGGTTTTTTTTCTGTTTTCCACGCTTATCAATGACAACTTTCATAGCTTTAAATTTGAATGAAGAACCTATGTTCACTTTTTAAGGTATTACTGACAAGTTTTAGATCATTTTTGTAAAAGATTTGCATTGATATTTTCGACTGTTAACATTGGGCTAGATTTGTGGCACATGATTAGTATTCTCAGAATGTTTATCTGTATTTCTTCTGTCATAAGCTATGTTGTTGCCTAGTCATCAAAACAGACTTAAATAAACGTACATAGACAGGACGGGACAACTCAGTGGTCAGAGCACTCGCATTCCCAAAAGCCAATGTCAAGCAGCATGGCTTCCAAATTGGATGGGTTGCCATTTGCATGCCTTGACTTCAGTAGACTCCCCCAGTTCACCCGGCTGTAAATGGGTGCCTGCCCTATTTAGGACTGGGGAGAGGAGATTGACGCCGTCTTCAATACTTGCTGGCCCCTGGGGAAGCTGAGGTTCCTGACACCTTGATCCCCTTTGACCACATAGGTTATAGAATATCTTTGCCTTTTACCTTTTTACAGAGATACCAAATTAAAACAATCTGTTGCATTCAAAGGAAGATAAATGTGCGTATAGATATGAGCGTAATATTACAGCTGACTCAATATTGTATTTGTGAAACGACCCATCTTTTCCATTGCACTGCCTCCTTTAACTCCTTTTTGATATACTGTGGCTTAAGGCCCATGTACTATTGAACCATTTCAGAGCTCTCTCTCTCTCTCTCTCTCTCTCTCTCTCTCTCTCTCTCTCTTTCTCTCTCTCTCTCTCTCTCTTCTCTCTCTCTCTCTCTCTCTCTCTCTCTCTCTCTCTCTCTCTCTCTCGTTTATATAGCATACTCTGTAACGGAAACAGTAAACGATGTAGTGTTGGTCTGGACATCAAAGACGCAGATCTCAGTGTGCTTGGGTCCAGCAATGGTCAGCATGCCTGTCAGCAGGACGATGGAGACAGAGAAGATGACGACAGCCAGGGTGCGCGTGCTGAGCATGCGCTGTGCACGCAGTGGACTGACCACGCAGAAACATCGCTCGGCCGCTATCACAGCGCTCAGAAACATGCTGACCCAGGTGAAAGCGGTCAATCCTGGAATAAAAAGGGGAAAAAACCCACACTTCTTTTCTTCAGAAGAAAAAAAAGAAAAGCAAAGAAAATAAGAATAAAACAAGACAGAGAGAGAGGGGGGAGGGAGGAAGGTAGAAGAAGGAAGGAAAGGAAAAGGGAAAAAGAAAGAGAGACAAACAGACTGGCCGAGAAAAGAAAAAAAACAGAATGAAAGAAAGAAAGACAGAAAAAAGACAGAAAGACAGACAGACAGACAGACAGACAAACAGACAGAAAGAAAGAAAGAAAGAAAGAAAGAAAGAAAGAAAGAAAGAAAGGGAGAGAGAGAGAGAGAGAGAGAGAGAGAGAGAGAGAGAGAGAGAGAGAGAGAGAGAGAGAGAGAGAGAGGACAGAATAAAACAAGAGAAAGAGAGAGAGTACAAAGACAGATATAACCTGGCGAAGGAAAGGCGAAAAGCAAGAAAAGGTACACAAAATACAATAAAATAATGAAAAAACCCACCAAACCAAGATTTTGCTTTTGAGATTAAGAGGCACATAAATATTTAGTTTACCAGGAGAAAAGTGAAGACATTGGAGAGAGTAGTAGGTCTTTTCTACTGAGGGCATACAAATAGCGATGATGACAACCAGGTCTACAACGGAGAAACAGACAGACAGACACACACACAAAGCAACAGACAGACGGACAGAAAGACAGAGAGAACACTCAGCCTACCTACAAAGTGCGTGATGAAGAAGTTGTCCCACGAAAGACCGATAGATCTTTTCTGTTCCCACGGAAACAATAACGAAGATGACGAATAGGTCCACAAGGGCCAGACAGAAGACACACAGGTTGATCCTCTCCCTCAGCCCCAGTCTGTAGAACACAGCAGCACTGAGGATGTTGCCTGGAGCCCCCAGCAAGAAGAGAGCGGGGATGACGCCTGCGTAGTTGATTGTGAAGAGCCATAAAAAGATCTGAAGTGAACAGTCATGTAGTTCATACAAGTGATCAGACATTTGTTTTGCAAAACCTAGACGCCATGCCAAATTTACAAAACTAAATAATTATTTATTGTGCATTACGTAACTGTTTTAACCTACCACATAAAGTCTAAAAGAAACAAAAAAATGCTAAAACTTGCAAAGTCAAAACCCAGGATTTATTCCATCGTGAAACCTAAGTCCAATACATATTTGTGTACAACGTAAAATATATGTGAATTTCATATTAGTCATGGATTCTAAAAATGAATTTCCTCCTCAGTTTGGCAGGTTATGTAAAAAATTAAAACAAAAAAGAAACTCACATGCCGTGTATTACCACAGCACAAATTCACAACATGCTCGATGTGGAAGTATAAACCTCAAACGCACATTACAAAGTAGCTTACATGGCTCTACACTGGTCAAGTTGGAAAGGTCAAAGGCGACTTTATAAATCGTACAAAAAGAAGCCAAAGACTTCCAACATGAACTGGAGATCCTGTAGACTATGTAACATAATTTTTTTTTAAATACAATTTCGCTTGCTGTTGTCAAACACATTACTTCTTGTATCTGTGAGCTTCATGTTTTGTCATAATACTCTTTTCAAACAATGGGATGAAGATGGCTTGTACTCATTAAGTTTAGAAAACGTGTGACAGCAACAATATCTCAATTTTGACAGCTATAAAGAACATGACAACAATACTGAGCATGAAATTGGCACAAATTCCTAATACCATGATTTAAACTTATAACCGCAAAATGAAATAGAAAGAGAGAGAGAGAAGAGCAGAGAGAGAGATGAAGAGAGAGATGAGAAAAGGAGAGAGAGAGCTCACAACTTAACGTGTAAATGGATCAGGTCTACCAAGTATATCCAAAATTCTATTAGAATCAAGAAAAACCCATATATTTAAGGAGCTGGACAGATATCACGTCCATCTCTTTGCATAAGAAAGCACTTGTGGCAAGTTAGAAGCTTGCAGAGAGGGTTTAACTGCTGTATGCGCGTTGTTGATTCGTGAAGCATTGCAAGAAAGAATCAATTAACCTCAATATTGAAAAAAGATATTCGTAATTGTTGGTATGCAAACCAAGAAATTATAATGTGATGAATAATGAGTAACCATGTAAATCACAAGCAAGACTCGCCTGAAGTAATGATGCATAATTATAGAAATGTTCACAAATGTTTAAAGATACCAGACAAATAGAAACAGGAACATACAGGGTAAATAAAAAGGATGAATGAACGAATTTGACTGCAAAAGAGAAAGGCTACATGTTATTAAAAATAAACCCAAAAGCTTTGAATAAAAGCACACTACTCTTCTATAACCATACCTGTTTGGAAACAACGTTTTCAGGGTTGTCCAGGGGATTAAACCTTTGTTCCACCACCAGACAGCCATCTTTAGTTTTGCCCTTGATGGAAGAGGCCACAGTCAGTCCATAACCAGGCAGTGGTGAGGGTGCTGTGATGATGCTGACGATATCAGTTTGCTGGGTGGAAGAATTCATTGAAACCAGAGAGCTGAGATCCACGGCGTTCATCGACTGCTGTGTGGCTAGTGTCAAACAAATGTTGGGTGTTTCACTTGCTGAGTTTGGTTCTTGGGTCAGACCACACTTCAGATATGCATAGCTTTAGGCAATGTGTCTGTATGCCTTTAAATATGTTGTAAATTAATTCAAATCAGTCAATCGAGCACACAGGGGAAAAAGAACAGAACAAATAAATACATTTCGGCAAATGCTTATTGTCATAAACTAATACTAAGTATATATATATATATATATATATTATTTATTTATATAATTTATATATATATATATGTGTGTGTGTGTGTGTGTGTGTGTGTGTGTGTGTGTGTGTGTGTGTGTGTGTGTGTGTGTGTGTGTGTGTGTGTGTGTGTGTGTGGTGCGTGTGTGTGTATGATATATATATATATATATATATATATATATATATATATATATATATATATATATATATATATACAATTTTCTTTTCTCAGAATACTAGTTCCTATAGAGAAATGCTTATGCGATGAAACTTACAAAAAGGAGAAAGAGACATTTTATGCTAACAAACTCCAAAACCATATATTACAGCAGTCATTTCAAGAGTACTTCCAGAGAAATATCTCTTTATTGTTAGCAATACTTTTACCGACTATTATATTTTCATCATGCAAGCTTGTTTACAAAGAAAATCCAACAAAAGTCTGGTGAGTATACGTTGCAACAGATCTGATCAAGGGGATAAGGCTGCCTGGACATTCATTGAGTTGTGGAGTTTCTTGCAAAAAAATGCATGCATGCACGTACATACTGAAAAGCAACAGATTGCTTAAAAGCACGCAAGTGACTGGCTGGCCAAGTCGTTTCAACAATTGAGAATGCTGCATGCTAGGCCATAAAAAGCAGTCACTAAGCTGAACGCAAAATCAATGACAGTTTCCTGATTGCATCAGGATCAATGGAAACACACAATGGTCATACAACTTCCAAAAGAATACACTTTCTAGATTGGGAGAGCATTTGGATACACCTACAGTTACGCTGGCTGTCCCCTCAACTTCATGATTTCTCAGAAATATCAGACATGTATCTCTTCAAAATTTTTATGGATGAAAACGTCAGAAAGAATATCCAGATCCTTTTAAAAATGAAAACAATGTCTAGGATAGAGTGTCACTGTTTTAAATTGTTTAACTTTGTAAACAAAAAAAGTATTTGTACTGTAAGCTTAAAGATTGTAAAGCCAATAAAATTAGGGTGCTCCAGAGAACAAAAAGAAACACCGTCGTCTGAATGTCCATAACCTCTTGGATAGCCTAAGGGGCTATGCCATTACAAAAGGAGTCCTTTTGTTTATGCAAAATAGTCTGCTTCCCGCTGTTGGTTTTCTGGACAGAACGGCTGGATGTCAGAACACTTACCACACAGGTACATTGACGAGAGGGGAAAGTGCAAGACATCTTTGCTTTGCTAAAGATTTTTTACATCACGGAAAGGCTCTGTGTGCTTAGATACAGCTTTTAAGGTTTTGCTTTGTTTTGTTCTCAACATCTTTACTGTTTCTTAGACAAGCAAGCCACAGAACTGTAATATTTTATTCTATTTGTAATCAATTTTCAAGAGCCCCGAAAAAGTCTACCGAATTGCTATTGCTTGTCAGGTGTTCCTGTATGTATGTATCTATCAGTGTAAATACACAGTACAACTCTTTTGGACTATTAATTTTGGTCACAATGATAAAGTTTATCCATGTCAACTTTGGGCCATATCCAATTTAATTAAATGCAGGTGTTTTGGATTTAAATATATGGGTTGTAATTTCGTTCCCCGGCTAGAGCTCCAAAGTTTTCCTATGACAAAATTTTTCTAATAAGACCGTTTTCACCCATCAGTAAGGTAGCTGCATTCCGACTTCGGGGAGTATATAAATTCAGTTGTGTATGCTTATTTACAAATTATATCTTATGAAATGAAAGAAAATCCCGCGATTCGAGGGATCCTAACAAAATAAGGGCCTGGAAAAGAGAGAAGAATCTTACTTAGCTAAACTATCATTTCATTCTTAGTTCAATGATGATCTCACTTAACTAAACTACCATTTCATTCTTAGTTCAATGATGATCTCGCTTAACTAATCTGTCATTTCATTCTTAGTTCATTGATGATCTCACTTAGCTAAACTATCATTTCATTGGCAGTTGACTGATGATGTCACTTAACTAAACTATCATTTCATTCTTAGTTCAATTATAATCTCGCTTAACTAAACTGTCATTTCTTTCTCAGTTCAATGCCGATCTTCTCTTACTGTGTTGACAATCACTGCTTTGCAGATATTTAGAACTCTGTCATGTGTCATCTGTGTGCATGCTCCATCGCAGACTACTTCCATCTGTCTCTTCTAATGCAAACGTAAGTGATTCAGACGACTTACCGAAAAAGTGTGCAAGATAGGTTTTACTGCACATGCCAACATTTTTCGGTAAGCCAGGCAATCTGTGACAAGATGGTGCACCTAGGAATCCATCTCAGACCATAAGTACGCACTAAAAAGAAAATATAAATGTGCATTTATGACAATTTTCAACTCTCTCACTTAGCTGTAAGAGCTACCGTTTTGATTGAGCTCTCTCGCTTTAATTTTTGGCAGCCATACTCCGCCATCAAATAATATTTGCTCCTTTACAGGAAACTAAAGGCTGCTATAGTTAGAGCTTGTCATAGATAAAACCAAAAAACCCACACTTCATTTCAAAGAATTTCACTTGTGCTAAGTAGACTTTGGTACTTTACACATAATCATTCATGAATAACATGAAAAAAATTGTTAGCACGGGCAAAATCATGTGATCATTCTTCTTTTTCTTTGTTGGAAGCTTAGACAGCAACTATTGTCGTCTGCCATATGAGCGCCAATGCGTTGCGCTGCCGTTAAGCGCCTGTCAAGCGAGACTCAGCAGAGAAACCGCCAGTGGTTGAAAAGAAATGAGGAATGTGTCAAAACAGGCAGACTGGAGGACATTTCTGGCCATCATTCGAGATTGAATCAGTCCCACACTCAGCTGTGTTTGTGAGGATGATCCAACTTCGGGTTGAGCCAGTAACATCACCTCAGCCATCGTTGAGATGTTGGACAGTTGGACACGTGAAGATCAGAGCTTCTGGCTTTGGTTTTGGGATAGCCTTTCATTGTTAATTTCTGCATTCCAAAATCTTGTCTGTCTGTTTGTCTATATGTCTGCCTGTCTCTGTCTCTCTCTGTCTCTCTCTGTCTCTGTTTTTGTCTTTCTCTCTGTCTCTGTATCTGTCTGTATGTATGTCTATCTGTATGTCTGTCTGTATGTCTCTCTCTCTCTCTCTCTCTCTCTCTCTCTCTCTCTCTCTCTCTCTCTCTCTCTCCTCTCTCTCTCTCCCTCTCTCTTCCAACATTTCAGCTCGCGTTGATTTTCTTTGCAGCGAGTTCTGCACTACAAATAAGAATGTCTGCTGAGGAAAATGCACTCTCATCGGCAATAATCAATAGTGTTGTGATAAAAATGGGAATGAAATTGAACATCACAACAGGCTGAAGTTGGCTGACGAAAAAGCATGGATATTGTTTCTGTGGGCCACTATGGAGAAAAGCATCTTGTCTCCAAAAGTCAGTTCCCATCTTCTTTTGAAGGGGATGCCTTTGCCACTGTGAAACCAACTTCCTCCAGGAGAGGTCTCAGCAAACCTTATTTTATTCCTTTCACATGCAATGAGGTAGCGGTATTCCCTAGTCTATTGTAAAGCACTCATTTATGGATTTTTTTGGTTAGATTTCTCAGGGGTAAATCAGGTTCCTATAGGCTGTGTGAATGCAATATCCAAGAAAACGAAGAACACTTGGAATATTTTCAAACAGCAGCCTCAGTTTCATAATAGTTTATATACTGGTCTCCAGTATAAAATCTTATTCTTAGCTTTTAGTGATGCTAGAGTGAAATCTTCAGCTTTACTTTTTTTTAATCATGGTTAGTCGATCTGTTCGTTTCGGGTCTACGATCAGTAGATCTCGAGTGTTAGAAAATGGTTGCTTGGCCACGACACATCAAAAGTAAACACTACGCCCGGTAAGGTTTCATTGACTATATTGCTGTCATTATGTGAAATCAAATCCACTAGCTGGCAGAACAATCACGATGCATATTTTTTTTTAAATAACAAATATTGTTGCTTTGTTTCCGTTTATTTTTGTGGAATTTCGGGCATAGACAGCTGGCTTGCCCTTGTATGTGTGTGTATTTGTGTAAGTGTGTGTTTGTTTGTTTGTTTGTGTTTGTGTGTTTGTGTGTGTGTGTGTGTGTGTGTGTTGTGTGTGTGTGTGTGTGTGTGTGTGTTTGTGTTTGTGGTGCGTGTCAAATATCTGATGTTCATTTTTTCTTTCCTTGCACTCCTCATCGTCTCTCCTTGATACCCTGTCCCCAAACTGTAGTCACGTCCATGGGTATAAGCAGTTCATGTGCTTTCTGGGTGGAATAATGCTTCACTTCTCACACGTTTGTTTTGTCACTTTTAACCGGAGTCCTCTTCATATCAGAGCCTTCTTTACTGACATAAAGAAGACTCCCCAACAGAGCAGGCAAAGAAATATACTAACACCAATGTCACCTTTACATTTAACTGTTGTTGCTGCTGTGTGTGTTTTACAGGTGTTTGTGTGTGTGTGTGTGTGTGTGTGTGTGTTTTACAGGTGTGTGTGTGTGTGTGTGTGTGTGTGTTGTGTGTGTGTGTGTGTGTGTGTGTGTGTGTGTGGTGTGTGTGTGTGTGTGTGTGTGTGTGTGTGTGTGTGTGTGTGTGTGTGTGTGTGTGTAACAAGCATTATACGCTACATCACATCTTCACAGTCATTAAAAATGTGGAGAAATGGGACGATGAAGTGAAGATGGTTTTCCAGAAAATAAGTTGCTAGATAACTGATGAACACATCATCAAATGCGGACAAATCGTACCTCGATCCAGACAGACGAAAGTTTTATCAGTCACTGATGTAAGCAAAGCGTTAAAGCTTTTTCTCAAAATGTTGTAATACAGAGAAATGTTATGTTAAGATATCCTCTATAAATTAATGATAAGCTATTTGTATACTAACCTGTAATCTCCGTGAAAGAAAAACAGTCCCCTGAAGCCTATGTATAGCTGCCTAAATATTGTAGTCTCAATTGGAGGAGGGAAAATTTCTCTGTAGCCGGATAAGGCAAGATGCTTAAAGAGCAGACAAACATACAAAAGGAAACTTTTATTAAAAGTTTACTTACAGTCTCTTCCATGATTTTCAGGTTTTGAAAAAAAAAAAGAGAGAGAAAGAAGAGAGAGAGAAGGGGAAGAGAGAGAGAGAAAGGGGAGAGAGAGAGAGAGAGAGAGAGAGAGAGAGAGTTTTCAATAGCCCACCGAACGCTCAATTGGAAAAACCCACCACCACCACTACCACCACCACCATCACCACCACCACCAACAACAACAACAACAACACCACAAACACCACTACCAACAATAATAACAATAGCTAACGATTTCTTAATTTGTTGTTCTTTTATTTTATAGGATAATGGAATAAGTACACATGGGTTTTTTACATTCAGTCCGCGTGTGTATGCAGTTTTTGTACAATTTTGTACCACCGACACACAAAGGCCTACCCTTCCGAAAATTCGGAACAGGTTTTAACGTGTGCTCAAGATGTTCTACGTGCATTCACATGTCTCGTGTGCGTGTGTTGTGTGTGTGTGTGTGTGTGTGTGTGTGTGTGTGTGTGTGTGTGTGTGTGTGTGTGTGTGTGTGTGTGTGTGTGTGTGTGTGTGTGTGTGTGTGTGTGTGTGTTTGATCACATAAAACTATTGTTTTATTCTCTTCTGTTCCAAGAAAAAATTGTTATTTATATACTAGTCCAACACATTCGTCTTCTTCTTCATCAATCGCTCAAACAGTAACTATTGTTGTCTGTCATATGATCCAAAATGCGTTCCCACCGGCACACAATGGCTTACCCTTCCGAAAAGCGGAACAGGTTTTAACGTGTGCTCAAGATGTTCTGCGTGCATTCGCATGTCTCGTGTGTGTGTGTGTGTGTGTGTGTGTGTGTGTGTGTGTGTGTGTGTGTGTGTGTGTGTGTGTGTGTGTGTGTGTGTGTTGTGTTGTTGTCTGTCTGTCTTTTCGTCTGTCTGTCGGTCGGTCGGTCTGTGTGTGTGTGTGTGTCTGTCTTTATTCTCGCGCATTAGATGCGCTTATCATTTCATTCTCTTTATTTGGTTTGCTTTTATTCATGTGGCTTCAAACTTCTAATAGGACAAGTCAGGCCTAGCAGATCCAACGTATTCTTTCAGATGAATGTATAACTATTTCCTTGACAATGCCTCCATCTGGACTTTATTTCTCGCTGTCAAAAAAACCAACAAACGTAAGGTAATTATCAAGTGTTCTTTCCCTTGAACTCAATCAAACCTGTAGCTCTTACAGCTAAAGGTACTCGAGAGGTACCAGAGAGAAAAGAAATTGAGACCAGAGAGTCAAATTGTAAGCGTTTTTGACGGCAATTAAATAGAAGATGTAAGGCAGGGGGAAAGATGTAATAAAGGTGTGGAAAAATCATTGAGCTGTAGATGCGAAAGAGTAAAGGAAAAATAGATGAACTTGAGTAAATTAATACCAGAATGTTAGTGTGTGTGTGTGTTTCTGTGTGTGCTTGCGTGCATGTATGTATGTGTGTGTATGTTTGTGTGTGCATACATCTGTGCATGTTCACTTGCGGGCGCTCGATGCGTGTATGTGCGTGTGCGCGCGCGCGCGCGCGTGTGTGTGTGTGTGTGTGTGTTTCTGTGCGAATATATATGTGTGCATGTGCATGCCTGTGTGCATGTGGAAGTGTGCACGCACGATGCGAGTATTTGTATGGATGTAAATAGAAAAAAACAGAACAAAACACACAGATCTTTTTGAGAGAGAGAGAGAGAGAGAGAGAGAGAGAGAGAGGGGGGGGGGGGGGAGGAGAGAGAAGAGAGAGAGAGAGAGAGAGAGAGAGAGGTGTGTGTGTGTGTGTGTGTGTGTGTGTGTGTGTGTGTGTGTGTGTGTGTGTGTGTGTGTTTTGTGTGTGTGTGTG
Organism: Rapana venosa; assembly: GCA_028751875.1. Classification (NCBI taxonomy): domain Eukaryota; kingdom Metazoa; phylum Mollusca; class Gastropoda; order Neogastropoda; family Muricidae; genus Rapana; species Rapana venosa. Next base: position 29,753,471 of record CM054137.1, on the reverse strand, counting down.
TGTGTGTGTGTGTGGTGTGTGTGTGTGTGTGTGTGTGTGTGTGTGTGTGAGTGTGTAGTGTGTGTGTGTGTGTGCTGTCTGTCTGTCGGTCTGTCATCTGTGTGTCTGTCTGTCTTTTATTTTCGCGTATTAGATGCGCTTATTAGTTCAATCTCTTTAGTTTTCCTTTGTTTTCTATTCATGTGGCTTCGATTTTTCCCCCTACAGTTTTACGTCTTACTATCATCAACTTACTTTTCGTGTCATAGTACTTTGCGTAACATTATATTGCGTATACTGCTCGTTAATGAGTCTCCCTCTCTCTGTCTCTGTCTCTCTCTCTCTCTCTATCTCTCTCTGTCTCTCTGTCTCTCTCTCTCTCTCTCTCTCTCTCTCTCTCTCTCTCTCTCTCTCTCTCTCTCTCTCTCTCTCTCTCTCTTCTTCCTCCTCTCTTCCTCTCTCTCTCTCTCACTTAGTAGGAAGCACAAGAAGCCTTGTACCGGCATGCGCTGTTTGTGCTGTGCGCACGCGCGCGCGGTGCGCACGTGTGTGTGTGTGTGTGTGTCTATCTGACTGTCTGTGTGCATGTGCGTGTTTGTGTGTTTGTTTTCATCTGTTTGCGTGTGTGTACGTGCGTGCGTGTGTTCGCACGCCTGTGTGTGTGTGTGTGGGGGGAGGGGTATCTGTATGTCTATCTGTCTTTCTGCATGTTTGTGTGACCGTCTGTGTGCTTCTAATATTTTGACGTTATATCATTACTGTCCAATTTCCTTAACCACAAATTAAATAGCATAACACAAAACAAAGAAATAATATGACTGAGTGAGTGAGCCAGTCAGTCAGTGATTAAGTCACACAGTATGCGTGCGTGCATGTGTATGCGTGTGTGTGCGTATGTATGTGTGTGTATGGGAGTGTGTGCCTGCGATCCGTGTATCTGTGTGCTCATGTTTGTTCATTTGTACGTGCGTGTGTGCGAGTTTGCGCAAGCGCGTACGTGTGTGTGTGTGTGTGTGTGTGTGTGTGTGTGTGTGTGTGTGTGTGTGTGTGTGTGTGTTGTGTGTGTGTGTGTGTGTGTGTGTATGTAAGTTGTGTATGTATCTAGTTTGTGTTTATGTGTGTATGTTTGTGTGTGTGTGTGTGTGTGTGTGTGTGTGTGTGTGTGTGTGTGTGTGTGTGTGTGTGTGTGTTGTGTGTTGTTAGAGAGAGAGAAAGAGACAGACAGACAGACAGACGAGACAAACGGACGGAGAGCCAGACAGCATGAGTAATCTATTTATTGATCCCCCCCCCCCCCCCCCCCCCCCAGCACGCAGTTTCTCTGTGAATGTAAGTGTACACTCGCACGCGCACGCGCGTATACGTGTGTGGGTATAGGGGTATCCGTGCGTGAGTGCGTGTGTGTATGTCCTGTGTGTGGTGTTTTGTGTGTGTGTGTGTGTGTGGGGTGTGTGTGTGTGTGTGTGTGTGTGTGTGTGTGTGTGTGTGTGTGTGTGTGGTGTCCGTATGTTTGTATGTGTATGTGTATGTTTGCGCATGTATAAATGTAAGTGTGTATTAATGTGTATGTCTTTTTTATGTGTGTGTATTGGTGAGATGTTATGCATATGTGCAATGAGTGTGTGTGTGTGTGTTGCGTACATGTTAAAACCCGTTCCGCTTTTCGGAAGAGTAGGCCATTGTGTGCCGGTGGGAACGGATGACAAACTTGACAAAACTGCAAACAAACGAGGACTGGTGTAAAAAGCACATGAGTGCTTACTCCATTACTCTCGAAAAAAACACACCAATAAACCATTTGTCTCTGTCTGGGATTGCACTTGTATAAGTGCAGGCTCACTGCAGTCTTTTGTTTTTTTAATAAATTGCTAATACTCTGTATTTTAGCTAGTAATTAATAATAAACTCAATATGTCATCAGCATGGCATAGTAAGAATACACGTATAAGTTTTGCTTTTATATTCTTTTTCTGTTTATAATATTTCAACTTGTGAAAGTACCAGAGAATAGTTTTTATACCTATTTTATTCTGTTCGTATATTCATTATTCTCCTAATGCTTATGTCAGCTAACACTTAATTATACCTCGAACACTGAGAAAGAATGGAGATAAATGAAGGGAATTGGTAGTCTAGAGGTAACACACCTAACTAAAAAATTAGCGCGGAACTGTAGATTTTATCCTCTGCTAAGCCTAAACTGGGTTTTTTTTCAAAATTCAATGGACCACGTGCGACCCTCTGGGTACTAGCCTTTCGGCTGACAAAATAAAGTAAGGGCCCGTGTGCAGACTACATTTACTACATTTTAGAGAATCCCAAGAAGCAATATGGGTGCCCTGGCAGAAGTCTACAGAAAAAAGCTATTCTTATAGAAATTAAACGTGCGTGCAGACATAATTGTGTTTCATGAATGTATGGGCTGCTCTTGTGGTGACGCACTCCTTCCAGGAAGATCATTCCGAATTTTACACTGAGAAGTTTGTGGTGACTGAAGTAAATATACAATCTAATACAATGCGACACAAAAAAAATATTTTTTCTGGTTTGTAACATGCGTTTTTACCATAGAAAGTGTCAGAGGGGCAGTGCAACATATATATGTTCGATAAACTTCTCAAAAGGTGAGAAAAATTTTTCTAAAACAGTTTCAGATGACTTGAACAAGGTGATTTTAAAGAAAGAATTGTTCTTTGGGCAAAAGAAGGTTGATTTACTAAAAGCAATCTGTGCATGTCTAGTGCATAATATGGGAGTCATTTCCTGTCTAGCTGGGGAAGAATGCAGAGCACCAAGTGCACTTTGTTCACGACACACTGCTGAAGTAATTCAGGGAAGTGTTGTGACAACTCCCTCCTAAAGAAATACAAAGAGACGTCAAGTCAATGTACTGTATATTGTTTCCCACATCAAGTTATTGCGCTTGCCAAAAACATATTCTTCAAGCTATTGTAATTGATAGCCTGCACAGTGGATTATTGTTTGTCGTCATGATATCATTTATGAATAGCAAAACTTGATAGTCCCTGAAGACCAGGATCGAAATTTTGCCAGTTGTTAATTGTTAACAGGGCTCTATGTGCAATCGGTCTATCTGGATTCGGGACCTTTCTCTTGAATCAAAATTCTGGGGAAATCGATTTCTGTATATTTACTCTAATCACAGTGTAGTTGTTAAGTCACATAGGTGTGGTCAGTAAGACACGCTATTGTTGTCTTCCAAGAGAGGTTGTAGGGGGGAAATGGCAGTCACACAACAGGGGCCAGACGGAACTGAGGGCCAGCAGTTGTGGTTCAGCCAGAGCTGGCTGTGTGACCCTGGAGGAGAAATCTTGAGAAACCTGTCCAAAGAACTGTGCTGTACAACACAACGTTTTCTTCAAATGCAAACGTAGGTGCTAGTATTTTGCTGTTAGAGCGTCTGTGGAGTCAAAGAACTTTCATTTTACACGGAGAAAAATTGCAGGAGGGCATGTAGTTTGGACTTGTGCGCTTACGTACGGCTTGATTTCGGCGCATGTCGGTGTAACACGGTTTTTGCCAGAGATTTGAAAAAAGAACCTCTGTAAGAAAAAAACACCAAAACTTTATCGACAGCATTTGAGGGGTCTTTCATTGAGAGCCATAGATTTGGTCTGACATGACTCATGTTTAGGCTCCTTGTTGAGCATTCCTTGGAGGTGTCGGCAGTAATAATAATAATAATATTATTATTATTATTATTATTATTGTGATAATAATAATAATAATAATAATAATAATAATAATAATAATAATAATAATAATAATAATAATAATAATAATAATAATAATAATAATAATAAATGTATGTGTGTTTGTGTGTCAAGTCAAGTCAAGTTTTTATTTCCAGGTGACACATTGAATAAGCAATGATTTGCTTTTTTTCATCAAGCTTTCTACCTAGGAAAAAAAACCAACTTGATCAATAATATCTAACTACATTATAACCATACCATGCCATACCATACCATGCAAGACGCATATTAGTTGCAAATATCTGCTTGACCTTAACTTCGTGCCAAGACTACACACACTTAAGGAAGACAAGACTCACTTCATGCTCTGGACAAAAAAATCTGACATGAGGCATTTACAGGGTGTGTGTGTGAGTGTGTGTGTGTGTGTGTGTGTGTGTGTGTGTGTGTGTGTGTGTGTGTGTGTGTGTGTGTGTGTGTGTGTGTGTGTGTGTGTGTGTGTGTGTAAGTGTACGTGTATGTGTGTGTATGTGTATGTGTGTGTATCTTTGCTATCCTGCATGAAACATGGAACTATCAGATGAAACATGAAACTATCATATAATTGCTGCAGATTCAGGGCAGGCAGTTAGTCAGCTGACAATGTCCTGTTAATTATTCTCGTGGGCTGATGATAGTTCCGTGTGTTGGTGGAGTGAGAATGAATAGGGAAAGCACGCTTGTGCACAAATTTGTACACCTTATTCTTCGCACTCAAAACACTAATGCATGACAAACCATTTCCTCCCTTGCTTTGTTTGGAAATCTTCTAAATCTGTGAATATCTCGTCATTTTTTCCCCCCAAAGCATGAATTGAGTCTTTTCTTCCTTAAGTGTGTGCAGTCTCGGTACAAGGTTAAGGTCAGGCAGATATTGGTGACTATTTTGTGTCTTGCCTTCTTGACTTAAAATCAAGCGGGTAGCCCATTTGTTTGCAAATATTGCTATCGTTAATTAAAGAATCAGTTTTATTGCTTGAGTCTGTACCTTAATTTGAAATAGTCAATTAAGGGTGTGTACTAAAAATTTTAAACTCTTTTAGGATATGATCAATAGAAAAAATCTGGCTATTAAGAGGTAACATTTCTTGTCACCTATATGCCACTAATTTGAGGATGTATGCATACTTTGTTTCCTAGTGTAATATTTTCTCGTATTTTTGAAAGATAAAAATGCTGCTAAAAATGATTTTCATGCAGTTGGTATTTTTTTAGTTTGAATTTACAATTTGTTGATGAGTGTTGACGCTTATTACTCTGCTTACTTTTTATTTTGTATGCATATTACTGAGTTTTGCTTTAGTTGGTAATTATCTTATTTATTGATACCTTTGAACATTTTGGAAGCTCGTTTGGTGTTTTCATTTGAAAGCTCTGATGTTTTCTTGAATAGCATTTGAAGTGTCATAGATAATTCATGACAGGTTCTGAAGACAATAGAAAGCAAGTTAAACATAATTGAAGGAATATAACTTGACAAGGGTTTCGAATATATAGTTAACAGGTCTTAGCATTAAGCCCTGTTGTACACCACATTGTATGGAAATTTGAATAGTTTAAATCTTATCTACAAAGGCCGACTAACATTGGTCTCAAAGATAAGATCAAAAGCTGTCTAGAACTACATTTTGAACAGCAGAATGCTACTCTTAGCCTTTGACAAAGGATTCAGTGAACCAGTGTATCAAATGCTGCACTTGGATCTAGTATAATGTTCTGAGGCCCACAATCCAAGACCCATTTCCCATGCGACCAACCTTGCCCTTCCATGCAATGGGATTTTTTTTTCTCCTAAGCTAGAGCTCTTGGATTTGCCAATAGTAAGATTTCATGTATGGAACCGTTTTATTCACCATTATGGTAGTCACTTCTGGGATAATGGCTAAACTCGTCACCAGTGTGCGATGCATTTTTTTTTTAAATCAGCCATTCCTACCGGAACACATTGGTCGACTCTTCCAAAAGGGGGAGCGGGTATTTTGCATTTGCGCAATATGGCCTGCAAAGGAGGAGAGGAGGAAGCTGGTTGCAAAATCTTCAGTGGTGCCCCAGGGTCTAACAGAGTACAGGATAGGTGAAGGTGTAAGTGGAGATAGTCTCTGTGTGTCCAGACATGAAACTTTGGTAAGTAGTCCCATTTGAAGGACTAAGGAGGAGTGAAATCGGTGCTAACATTAAATTATGAGGAAAATTTCCCCTGGAACAGCCATTTCGGTAGTGGCTCAAACCTGCACAGTCAGATCACAACACGATTCAAACCACTAGGTGTCCCAACCCCCTTTCATGCTTGAATTTTATGCAGAAAAAACTCCCCAACATCACATTGATTATTCCTAGCCATGAAAGACCATGTAATCGTCGAAAGTTAACTTTTCCTAAGAATACTGGTGAGTAATATAGAAGGATGTCTGGAGAATTTATTTTGAACCTCCACAATGTCAACTTGAGTGCGTGGTGAGGCCTTTTGGCTTTACAGAGTACTAAAACGCATACTGGGGCTTTCGAACTCATAAGAGACCCCCACCATCGTGGACGCTTTTGGTTACTACCTAAACATGAAAATGACATGAGATGCACAGAACCATTTTGGCTGGACTGTCATTCATTACTATGTTGGCCCTCTTCTCCACCAAATTCCAGCTGAAGCAACTAGATTTGAACTTTCATACTAGAGCATTTGACTCTAAAAAGAACAGAGAATAAAACTAATCCAGGAAACTCCTTATTTCATTACTAAAATTACCTTCTTAACATATCTGGGAGTAGAAGGATATTAACTAACGCAAACCTGTTTTAGATTAATGCCAAATTGGCAGTTCTCCTTACTAATAAAGCAGAAGACAAGGGGCAAAACCAGGTCAGATTGGATGGGATCCCTCTGAAAAGCTGAGGGGAACCTTGCATCATGATCTTGTTCTGATCCGGATCAGCTGTTTGCACCATGCACAGAAACCTCTGGCGTGAGTTTGAAACTGACTGTGTACATGCTCTTCCTTTCTTTCCCTTCCTCACAGTAAGGAATGTCTATGCTGTCACTGTCTGAAGCCACATGAATATGTTGTGTGATTTCTTGTGTACTACACTAAGTTTCTTGTCGTGTAATTATATTTGCTCACCATATGCCTTATAATATACATATTGTCCTGCTCTACTGGGCCTGATGGATAGCGTAAAGAAAATTTAAATAAATCATTGTTACTACTACAGTTATCATCATTACTATCATTATACAGAGAGGGAGAGAGAAAGAGAAAGAGAGAGAGAGAGAGAGAGAGAGAGAGAGAGAGAGAGAGAGAGAGAGAGAGAGAGAGAGAGAGAGAGAGAGAGAGAGAGAGAAAATTGCATGCAACATTAAGACTTTGCATTTAATTGAAAGATAGAAAAAAGCCTTTAATGTCAAAACAAATGCTTAACATCGCCCTGTCTTTTTCTTTTACAATTTGTATTAGATTTTAAATGCTACTGATGCAATAAAATGTGGCTTCTGCCAGGCCACCACAAGGTTTTCTAATGTCTCTCAAAGTCTTTTGATCCAGACAAAGCGGGAACACCTTTTCTGCTGTGTTCAGAAACACTGGTGGATCCCACAGTATCGAAATTAGACACGCTTGCGTCTGTTTCTTTGCAAGTGAGTAGCTGTCTCAAAGTCTGGCGAAAGCGAGACCCCATCCTGTAGTAGATGAAGAAATTGAGTGAACAGTTTACGCATCGGAGCAGATCAATGAAACTCCAGCAAAGTTCACCGATATTGTGATAGAGCCCGCCAAGCTTGAGTTCCTCAACAAAGTAGAAGCACATTTGCAAAACCACCACTGGAAATATGCACACTACGAACAACACTGAGGTGGCCACCAGCATCCAGGTCAGTGCCACCATCTGGGTTTCTGAGTTGCTGGTGGTTTGGACTCCAGAGGCGGAGGATGACTGCTGTCTCCATCTGAGAGTTGACTTCAGTTTGGCGGTGGTGATGATGGTGGTGATGATGACGGTGGCGAGGAAGAATAAAGGAAGGCCCATGGAATACACAAAAATATCAATAATGTTCAGTATCTCCTTGTTTTCCAAAAAGTAACTGCAGAGAGAAAAACAGGCAGTGAAACAACCTGACCTCTGCTTCTGTCTTTGTCTTTGTCATGTTCTCCATCTTTGTATTTGGGTATTAGTGCTATTCTGTCTATCTGTCT
>CM054137.1:29733053-29740553 GCA_028751875.1 Rapana venosa | reverse complement strand
CTAGGGAAAAACACAAAAACAAACAATAAAACATTTCCCAAAATGCTGCTTTACATCATCACATACTGAAGATCTCTGGAAAAAAGTATGGATCTTCAAACAATCAAATCTTATAAACAATTCACACAGTATGTAAATGGTATGTAATCCACTGTACTGCAATAGGTTTGTACCGGCAAAAACCACTATTTCTATGTATGGCTTTATTGAGCATGATGTGGCGATTGAACAGAAGTATGAATCACTTATCAATACTGGCATTGCGTGGAACTCCTACCATTGACAGTGGTAATGAAGACAATTCACAGGTGACTAATACGGTGCACGGAGATTGCTACATGGCATTGGTTGGTCCTAGACATGCATATTGCACAATACCAGTGGCATCAACTTTCAGAAACTCAAGACTCAAGAATACTTTATTATCTCAATAGAGAAATTGAGTGGCATGTTAAGGTTACACACCATGTTTTAAACAATATATACGTAAAATATACCACATATCATAAAAGTTGACAGCACTTGGTGTCTCACACACACAAACCTACACGCACGCGCGCGCACACAAACACACACACACACACACACACACACACACGTACCCGCATTGAGACAATAATAACAGTGTTATGAGCAACAGGCAAAACTAGAACATAATTGAAATTTAAGAAAGTCTCATAAAATATTTAAAATATCTTTAGAAAATTGACATAAAAATGTAAATCACAATACATTGTTCTTAAAATCATCACCCTTATTCTTCATCGCAACACACATTCATCTAATGCATTGGTTAAAAGACACTTTCTGTCAAAGTATGTGTGGCTTTTCTTTCTGTAAGAAGCATGTTCACTGATTTCATGATGATCCCTTTGTAAACGCTCTCTCTCTTTCTCTCTCTCTATCTCTCTGTCACTGTCTCCCCCTCCCTCTCTCTCTCCATCCCCTCCCCCTCTCTCCCTCCCCTCCCCTTCCCTCCCCCCATCCACCCTCTCTCTCCCTCGCTATCTCTACCTCGTTCAGAGGCAAGCATATGCATCCACTGTTGTATGATGGCACTTGGTTTCCCATGGGAATGTGTTAAAAAAAAGAAAAAAAAAAAGAAATTCAACTATTGTTAAGAAATTGAATGGACTTGGCAAGACAACTACTTCTGGTTCTGTTTGTTTTCGTTTGGGGCACCCGGTATCTTCTACCAGACGGCAGCAATGCACAGTGTTGTGCAAGTACGTGTGTTTTATCTGTGGCAATGTCTTTGGCTTTTCTAGTGATCCGATTTTCATACAATACACTTAAGGCGGTTTGCTTTTCACCAGCAACTTTGCTACACACTGTTACGACTCTGTTCAGTAGGCTCAATTTGAGAGGACGAGATGGTTCTTTTGCTACACCCGCCTACCAAATAGACTTTGAGTACCCCTTTAAGCATGACAGATTTCCTTGTGTAAAATCCAGGCTGCTCTCTCCGTGGAGAACACATTGCCACAAAAGCAGCACCACCCATTAATTTTCCTATCTACAACTGCATTTGATTCCCTATCAGAGAGAATTTTTAACGGAATTTTGCCAGGGACAAGTTTCATGAGGCCGTGGGTTCTTTTATATGTGCTGAATATGTGTAACACACGAAACCGCGGTTTATCGTCTTATGCGAAAGACTAAAACCTAGACCACCGCTCATGGTCTAATGGATAGGGGAAAAGGTTCGGGACCATATGGGGATCAAACCACCACACCCTTGGAAACCGGACTATTTGCTTTCTAGGCAGGTGTCTTACCTCTAGACCACCGATCCACTCTGGGTATGACTTTCATGTTGTCCAAGTGCTTTTTAAAAATTAAAATTGTTAAAACTTTTTTTTGCCAATGCCAGATCGCTAGACTTTCTATCAACATCGTGCTATTTAGGAGGAGCTAGTAAGATCGTCAAGAAAACATTGAACAGATATAATTTAGTTTACATCTCTTAGATATACCATTAATTTTTGACAGGCCTTTTCAAGCGCCCACATAAAGAACGAAATTTCTTGGATTTTATGTGGACTCAAGAGACATGACTGTCACTTTGCCAGAAGAAAGAAAATTCAAAGATTACAACAGCTTGTCAAGGCTTAGAAAGAAAGAAAAGGCCAATTCACAGTTAGGGAACTAGCCCATGTCCTTGGTCATTTGGTTACAGCTTGTTCTGCTGTACAGGGTGGTCATAATTATTGCAGTACAGATATTTAGGGTAGGAAAAGTATGTGTGACACCCAGGCAAAGCAATGGATGGTTTGAGGCTGTAACTTTACTGTCAGAAGAAGGCCCAAAAGAACAAATAATTGTTTGGTGGATTGATATTGGGCAAAAAACAACTTTTGATCTACATAAGAAAGAGTTTGATGGAGAATTAGTAACAGGTGCCTCAATCTTGCGGGATGGGTGATGATCAGTGTGTGATGCGCAAAGAACAGGTGGAAAAGGACTGAGTTAGGGAAAACATTCACTTAAATTAGTATTAGAACTTACAACTATAGAATATGCCTTAAAGAGTTCTAGGGACAAAGTCTGCAATTCAAAGGTAAAAATCAAGCCATTCATATCCTGGCATCTATTTCCAAGGGATTTAGCAGTTGATGCCTTTATTTTTGTTGCTGTTGGAACAAATGGCTTTGATCGCTTTCAATATTGTTTTGATTCTTCTGAAGGAAATGGAGAAGGAATAAGTGGCTAAGATTCTTATCATGCAAGGCTACCTGCTTTCTGCTGGTACCTACAGATGCTGCACCTCAAGGTAGACAAACTGCAGCTCCTGTCAAAAGGGCAAAAAGCATTGCAACTAGTACGCAGCAATACTCTGCATGCCCTACACAAGAGTCTCCCACTGCTAGCTGTGAGGTTATCTGGCAGTCCATACAATCACAAGGTTTCGTGGAAAGTGTGGTACAATCTTGTTTGACTCCTGGAGGCAGGCAACAGTAACAGTATGACTTGTAGAATGGACAGAGAAACTTTGATCCTTATTTTTGTGCTAATAAAGACAATTGTTTACTTTTTTTAACATGATGAAGACATGTTTAACATAAACCCATGCAGGGCAACATCCTTAACACGGCATTGCCTGACTTTCATGGGCATTAATGAATGAGTGCTGAATTAAGATATATCTATAACCATATCACGCAGTTTCGGTAAACTACAAAAACTAGAGTTTGAAACTTAAACAAGCACTTACCTTAAGATGTCCAATTTTGAGTGAAATTCCATGAAAGTTATGACCAGAAATCTTATGTTTATAGATCTATTGACTGTTTTGTTTGCAATGATAAAGGGACTATGAGTTGATGATCTGATAAGGCTCATGTTTTTTATCTGATCTTTAGAGTATGGTGGATCTGAGCATGTACATCTCACAGACACCTTATTCTGGTAAACTGCAAATATGAAATTTTAGTCAAACTTCAGTTTCCCAAGGAAGGTGCTCAACTTAAACGGAAACAAGACTATGGTCATGCATTTTAGATCTGAGCAAACGAAAAGACCAGTTGAGGTCTTTATCAATTGATAAGCAGATTCTATTGGGTATCACACAAGCGAGACATTTCAAGAAGAACTGGAAGTCAAACAATGCTTTAAACAGCCACTGCTTGGGATCAAGGTTAAACAGCGTATGGAGTTTCTAAAGACCAGCTAGTGTATGTTAGAGTTAAAAAGTTCGAACAAATTGTTAACTAATTAAAAACCTTGTTGAAAAGAAGCAATGCTAAAAAAATTTTAAACACTGTTTAGAAATGAAATACAGAGTTAAAATATAAAGGCTAGAAGAGAGATGTGTGCATATGTATAGTAGATGTGTAAGTCCTGTAACGATAATAAGTTAATGATTTTGAAGAGAAGCAAAATTGTTTTGTAGTAATGTGTGTTTCCTTCCTCTCCCTTTTCTATTGTCTTTGGGGGGAATGAAAAGAAAAAGGTTTGTACTTTGACTTTCAATTTTTTCTATTGAATGAGTGTTATAGTTATTTTTACTGTAGATATCTCTTTAGCCTGATGACAAAATGTGTGAAAGCTTTCTGAGAAGGCTTGATGCCTCATTGTTCGCAAAGCACGAAGTGATGCTAGTTTTCCACAATATTGGGTCTCCAACAAGCTATGGCTTGATGTATTTCCCCTTCTGTGCTATCACTGACTGGGGTTCTTGTCCTCATTTATTGAATAAAAAGTTGTTCAAACCAAGAGAAAAGAAACACAAATCCCATTCTTATGACAATGATAAGTTCACTTTCTTCAGATAGTTATGCAGTAGTCTTTTGCATTATGTCACCTTGACATTGTTAGCTTTGCGATGAATAATCTACTCAAAACATTACATGACTAGCAATGTCAAGATAGATCATGCAAAGAAGTTGTGCCTATCTAAAGAACTGTGAATTTCTGAATGTAACTTTAAAAGAATGAGAGGGGTGTTTTTTTCTAAATGTTGTTCTCTTTTGAACACGTTGTTCACTAACTTAACCAGGCAATGTTTCTTTAAAACCAACTACGTTTAGTCTCCTCATGATGGTTGCAGTAACTCAAATGTTAGTTTCAGCAATTCTTACGGTTGTGCAATACAATTTTGATTTACAGTGAAAGTCCCAAATGATGATATCCACCCATAATTGGTATGAGTGTGTACTACTTAAAACCAAAACGTCTCCTTCGGAATATGATACTTCGGTTGTTTTTTAGCGCTTTTAAAGATTTGTCTAATTACCTTTTGAATGAAACTTTACTAGATGGTTACCAGAATGAGGCCATGAAAAGGAGAGAGGTGTCCCAATTCAGCTGTACTGGGACATAAAGCACCTTAACATGATTGAATGCACACAATCTAGGGTGTCGGTCTCTGTAAGCTCTTGCCCATTGCCTTCCACTAACCCGGAGAGCTTTCAGTGATGCCAGAGAAAATCTCCAACTTTTCCCCTCTGAATATGGACACTTGTTTTGTCCATCCCAAGCGTGCTTTTTTACAATTAGCAGCCCTCGTGTATCTGTTAGTTGTTGCTGAGTAATGCAAGAAACATTATATGAAAACACCGTACCTGGTAATTTTCCTTCTCACAGTGCATATTCATTTCACAAATCGCTGGCATACATTTGTTTGTTTCCTTCTCTATTCAGGACAATGTGTGCATGCGTTTTATTCATATTTGGGCTAGAGCTCCGAGTTTACCAATGTTGCGTATGCGACCGTTTTTTTCCCGCCATGGAGATAGCCGCATTCCGATTTCGGGGATGTGTTTTGGGTATTATTTGTTTCCGTAACCCACCGAACACTTACATGAACCACGAGATCTTTAACGTGGATATTAAAATTTTGATCTCCTGCATGCGTATCTACACGAAGGGAATTAAGGCACTGGCAGGTCTGCACTTGAAGTTGATCAGGGAGATCGTAAAAATACCCCGCCCTTAATTCACCAGACGCCGCCAAGATTCAAACCCACGACTTCACAGACCCATGGGATTGAAGTCGAACGGTCTTAACCACTCCGGTATAGCGTCTGTCATTATGTGCATGCACTGCAAGTTCCCCTGTGTGTGTGTGTGTGTGTGTGTGTGTGTGTGTGTGTGTGTGTGTGTGTGTGTGTGTGTGTGTGTGTGTGCGTGCGCTGTACTGTACTGTACTTTAATGTACTGTACTGTACTGTACTGTTCTGTACTGTACTTTGATGTGCTGTAGTGTGCTGTGCTGTGCTGCGCTGTGCTGCGCTAAGATTATTGATACGGCCCTCGCTTCCCGTCCTCTTTTTTTTTTTTTTTACTTTGCCTCTCTTCAACCTTCTGTTCCAAAACTGCAGTGACGTCAATGAATAGAAATATTCTTATAATACGATCTGTAAGTCACATATTGAACGTCTGGCGCACACGTTAAACCCCGTTCCGCATTTCGTAAGAGTAGGCCATTGAGTGCCGGTGGGAACACGTGACAGAATTCACAAATCCGCATACACAGGTAGAAACACATATAAAAAAAAAAGCACATAAGTGATTATTCCATCATCCTCGATATAAAAGAATAAATAAATAATTAATTAATTAAATAAATAAATAAAATAATGTATTAGTTTGTTAGTGTATTCATTCATTCTCTCACTTTCTGTGAGAGTCCCCATCATATCAGAGACCTAGAAACTGATAAGAAGGGAACTCCCCAACAAAGCAGGCAATGAGAAATAACAACGCCATTATTTCGCTTCACCTTTAAAAACATTTGACAGATAATAATGTGAAAAAGGTATTAAGAGCTACTTCTAATTTCCAAAGTCCTAAAATATTGAGAAAGAGGTGAAACAAAGTTAAAAGGATTACTCTGAATCTGAAACCAAAGTTTGCTGCCTATAATTATTGTGTATCATTGAAGGTCACACAAAAATTTACCTCAAGCAGAAGTATGGTTCCCTATGATAGCAAGATTTATGAAAGGCAGCTATCATGATTAGGATATTATATGTAACTTTAATAGCGCTGAATCTTGTAAAGCAAATACACCAAAGCTCTTGTATTTTAAAAACATCCACGCACGCCCACGCGACCATTTACAACTAAGATTAACATATTTTAAATTCACATACACACACACACACACACACACACACACACACACACACACACACACACACACACACACACACACACACACACACAAACACATTAACGCACTTAGGCAAGGTGATGGAGATGGTGGATGCTGGTTGAACCAATGGACAAATGTGAGTTGTAACGATGTAGCAAGATCCCATGTAGGAAATAAGTGCGTCTTAAGGCAGGATTTAACAGTGTCGATCGAAAGCCTTTTTAAAATGTTAATTCTTTTATTTCGAGGATAATGAAATAAGCACTCGTGTGCTTTTTTCATCCAGTCCCCGTGTTTATGCAGTTTTGTAAATTTTGTCATCCGTTCCCACCAGCACACGATGGCCTATTCTTCCGAAAAGCGGAACAGGATTTAACGTGTGCGCAAGATCTTATACGTTCTTTCGCACGCGGGACCTCGGTTTATAGTCTCATCCGAAGGACTTTTGAGGAGAGTGGATTCGGCACTGATGTTAACTCCAGAGGAAAAATTCTCTTGAACAAGAATCAAACCAGGGTCAGCAGATCACTAGCGTATCATGCTAACCACCAGGCTATCCCGTCCCTCCTTTGACAAAAGGAGAAAGAGGGGGGGGGGGGGGGGAGGTGTGATCCTTCCAGACGGATGGACCAGAAATAGTGAAGGATCAATGGCCCGACGGTGGATTGTTTGAATCTAGGCGTTGGTATAAACAGGGGATCTGCAGCAGAGCGGACGGAACTTCTTTCTCTCATCGCTCATATAGCAGCAACTATTCTTGTCTGAGTGTGAGAGAGAAAATGCGTTGTGCTGCCGTTAAATCTGCTGACACGTCATGCCCAGTGCATCCGACTTCAGCATGGGAAACAATTAGTATCTTGTATTCTGAAAGAGGCAGGAGAATGGGCCAAGAAGGAAGAAAA
>CM054137.1:29713053-29728053 GCA_028751875.1 Rapana venosa | reverse complement strand
ACTTTATTTGTGGACACCAAGATTTATTGTTTTTATATTATCAAAGATGATAGATTTTGTCCAACACCATCTTCAACAAAATTGTAAACAGTTTTAAAAGAAAGGCACAATGCTATGACCACTCCAACAATTTCATCAGGACCTGCCGATTTATTTATTTTTCACTTTTTTAAATGCAAATGAAACTTCTTAAAAAATAGAACGATGAAAATGGCCATCAACCTCTTCCTTACACTCTGTTGTACACCCAGGGCTGTGTATGTAAAGTATCTCTTTCTAGAAGAATCTTGAAAATGTTGAAACTGCGGGTCAACAGAGAGCTTGTTTCATGGCTGTTACATTATAAATAAAATCTTTCATAGAATATTTCCAAAATGTCACATGTGCGTTGACAGAAGATACCTGTTGTAGCTTTAAATTTTCTCTTTTCTTTCAAGTAGGTGTTTATTCTACCTCCTGGTGATGTGATATGCATCTTTGTCTTCGTTCCATAATGATTTCGTGTAAGTTCTCGAAAGTTTTCTTACACTATGATTTATGTGCATGCATTCATCATCAAACCGTTTGGTTGTTGTTAATCTAACATTCTAGTAAAGCTGTTTGATTATACATTCAGCAATAGATTATATTGCAGTCATTAACAAGGCCTAAAGCTACACTGATATCATCATCACTCATATTGAATGCATTCAAACAGTTGACGTGTTTTCTGTACAAAGATTTTGGTTGTAGACTGACATTTTCTGCTCAGCCAAAATGCACTTTTTTACATCAGTAGTGTTAGCTGGTGTACTAATGCGAAATTCAACAGGTAGATGATCTGATTCAGTACGTTCTGTCACACACAATCAATATCATTAAAAAAGGAAAAAAAGAAACCAACACGAGAGAAAGACAGAGACAGAGAGAGAATTTTCATGCCACAGTCAAGTCTTTCTAATCATAACATAAAAAGCTGATACGTGTATAATTATGGTTAACATCAAGAGGGGCTATTAGTATTTTCTTATTGCTTGTTAAAGCTGGGTTTGTTTTAGGGGGGGTGAGGGATATTACTTTATTACTACTGATCCAATAAAATAGGTCTTGCGTCTGCTACTTAACGTGCCTTATCAGGGTGTTGTTTTTTTCTAATTTCTCGCAAAGTCTTTCCTTTAAGACAAAGAGGGACCACCCCTCTTGCTGTGTTCAGAGACACTGGTCGAGCCCACGTTATCTGAACTAGACATGCTTGCGTCTGTTTCTTTGCAAGTGAGTAGCTGTCTCAACGTCTGGCGAAACCGAGACCCCATCCTGTAGTAGATGAAGAAATTCAGAGAACTGTTCAAACATCGGAAAAGATCAATGAAACTCCAGGAAAGTTCACTGATATTGTGATAGAGTCCTCCAAACCTGAGCTCGTCAATAAAATGGTAGCACATTCTCAACACCACAGCTGGGCTCGTACACACCACGAACAGCACTGAGGTGGCCACCAGCATCCGGGTCAGTGCCACCATCTGGGTTTCTGAGTTGCTGGTGGTTTGGACTCCAGAGGCGGAGGATGACTGCTGTCTCCATCGGAGAGTTGACCTCAGCTTGGCAATAGTAACGATGGTGGTGATGATGACGACGCCAAGGAAGATGGGAGGCAGGCTCATGGCATACACAAAGGTGTCCAACGTATCAAATAGTTCCTTGTTTTCCTCGTAATAGCTGCAGAGAGAGGGAGAGAGAAAAAAGCAATGGAATACCCATCTCTGGTGTTGTCTTTGTTATCGTCTATCTGTCTGTCTTTCTGTCTGTCTGTCGCTCTCTCTCTCTCTCTCTCTCTCTCTCTCTCTCTCTCTCTCTCTCTCTTCTCTCTCTCCTCTCTCTCTCTCTCTCTCTCTCTCTCTCTGTCTCTGTCTCACATACAGATAGGTGTGGCAATGAGCCAAATAATCCAGGAGCATGCAGCAGCACTTGACAGAGAAATATATCAGACATTCCCTAAACACACAGGTCCTCATCCTCCACAGTATTCAGCATTACAGTCAATGATTCAAAAGCTAAATAGCAGTGTACAAAAAGCCGCAATGCTCTGTACAAGCCAAGTAGATAAGCACTCATTTATAAATGAAATAATTCTTTATACATTTATTTGCAACCAACAAAACAAAATCAATATACTAAGGGCAGACAGCAGTGAAAGAAAACAGGTGTTGGTAGCTAATACGACTCTTTATCGTTGCAAAGGTTGTTTGCAATAATTAACAAAACCAAAAGAAACCTCACGAATACAAAACTTAAGTGACAGAATTGGAGGCCCTTTTGCAGCGTGGACCATTAGATTTGCCCAACCTGACTCATGAGTTTCAACTCCTGAACGAGTTACTGTCAGAGGTTTTGCTTTACTCTTCATAGTTCTTTTAGGTGAAACACCTCTTTGAAAACCAGAGGTGTCATTGCTTTCACAGGAACAAAATCATGATCCTGTCACATACTAAGGCTGTCATCATAGCATGATACTCAGAATAAAATATACTGTTAAACATTTTTTTAAAAGGTAGACAAATGAAATAGTTTGCTACAAAATAGTTATGCCAATATGCTTAAGTATCTAAAGGATGCAGGAGATCTTGTCTTCAGCATAGCTTGAGTCTATCAGGGTTTTCTAGTGTGTCAGCATTATTCTCTCTAAGAAGATGTTTAAGAGGGTGAGAGAGAGCAGACAGCCTTGGTGTCCTCTGATTGGGGTTCAGAACCATTCTTGAATGCTGTTGTCGTAGTAGAGTGTGCTGGTTGCCTTGTTATAGAGAAATTCTGTGGTTCTAATCAGGTTGACATTGATGTTATACAGCCTCATGGATGCCCGAAACTTTGTATGCCAAACTTTGTCAAACGCCTTCCTAAAGTCCATGAAGACGTGGTAAAGTCCTGGATAGTGTTGCAATAATCTTCTCACAGAGTACTCTAGAGTTCTAAACTTGCCCTGTTATGCTTTGTGCTGCTCTAAAACCGTCCCTGCTCTTCTTTGATGATACTTTATTTTGTGACTTTGGTCTATTCAGGAGGATTCTTAGAATAACTTTACTTGGAAGGATGATCATGGTGGTGGTACAGTAGTTCTGGCATAGTTGTAAGTTGCCTTTCTACAGGAAAGTGATAATCAGAGACTGTTTCCAGGCAGTGGCCACTTGCTTATCCGCCAGATCTAATTGCAGATGGTGAGTAGGCCTCTGCTACTGCCTGGACCAGCTCTGAAGGAATGTTGTCTACTCCTGCTGACTTCCCTTTCTTCAGTGTTCTATTGTAGTTTCTTTTTTTTCTTTCTTTCTGTTCATTGGCTAGAGCTCAGAGGTTCACCAATGGTGACATTTTCCGTATGCATCCATTTTAGCCCACTTTAGCCTCATTCCAACTTTAACGTGTATGCTGGGTATGTTCATATTTCTGCCATCAACCAAATACTGACATAAAATACGGGATCCTTAATCTGCATATTTGATCTTCTGCAGTTGTCTACACTCAATGGGTATTTTTTTTAAAACACAGGCAAAATTGTGCACTTGAAATTAACCTGGGAGATCGTACACTCCTCCCATCCTTAATTCACAAAACGCCATCGAGATTCGAACCTCTGACTTCATAGACCCTTGGGATTGAAGCTGAGCGGTCTTTATGACCTGACTATAACGTCTGCCACACACAGCCTTTGCAACTTCTTTCGGTAGGATGGGGTAGCTGTCATCACTGGCTGGTGGAGAAACAACTAATACCTTAGGATAGCCTGTTGCTCTGTGTATGTGCGTGTGTGTGTGTGTGTGTGTGTGTGTGTGTGTGTGTGTGTGTGTGTGTGTGTGTGTGTGTGTGTGTGTGTGTGTGTGTGTGTGTGTGTGTGTGTGTGTGTGTGTGTGTGTGGTGTGTGTGAGTGTGTGTGTGTGTGTGTGTGTGTGTATCTGTGTGTGTGTGTGTGTGTGTATCTGTGTATGTGTGTGTGTGTGTGTATCTGTGTATGTGTGTGTGTGTGTGTGTGTTTGTGTGGTGTTTGTGTGTGTGTGTGCTGTACAATTCAGAGCAGTACCCTGTCCACCTCTTTTCGAATATCTTGTTCTTGGTCTCCTGTGAGACATTTCCCTGCTTTGTCTTGGATGGCAGTGGTTCTCCCTTGTTTTGAGCTTGTAAAGTCTTTCACAAGCATGTAGGCTTTCTTGCTATTGTTTTTTTCTGCGCGCAGGTGGAAGGGAGAGATCTTTGACACCTGTGCAGTGTTCTTCAGTCCATGTCTCATTTCGCTTTCTCATGCCTTTCTAACTTGTTGATGGATAGTTAAAGCCAATGATAAAAGCATACATACACACACATGCATGCCTACATGTGCATATACATACATAAACATCATATAAACATCATATAAATTCATACATTATCATTACTATCATTATCATCATCATCCCCTTCATTATTATTGTCATTTTTATCATGCAAAGAAATGTCTCCTAATTATGACAAATATGGTGCTGTAATTCTCTCTTAATCTACCCCCCCCCCCCCACCAACACGCACACACATGCACAGAGAGACAGACAGACAGACAGAGACAGAGGAAGACAGAGAGAGACAGAGACAGAGAGAGACTATAAACATGCAGTAACACACTCAGTGATGGAAACTGTCAATGACGTAGTGTTGGTCTGGATATCGAACACGCAGATCTCAGTGTGCTTGGGTCCAACAATGATCAGCATCCCCGTCAGCAGGACAATGGAGACAGAGAAGATGACGACAGCAAGGGTGCGCGTGCTGAGCATGTGCTGTGCACGCAGTGGACTGACCACGCAGAAACATCGCTCCGCTGCGATCACAGTGCTCAGAAACATGCTGACCCATACGAAACCTGTCAAGCCTGAAGATAAGAAACATGAAATGCAACTTTCGTTAGCAATACAGAAGAAAAATATTACACACAAAAAAACAGGAAAAGCACAACAGAGGGAAAAGTACTTTTTTTTTAAAGTGTACACAGTTTCAATTTTAAAGAAAAGAGTTCTCTCAGTGTTCAGTGTTCTCTCTTTCTCTCTATCTTTCTTATGGTATTGCACTCAAACACATATAAACACATGTGTGTATATGTGTCTGTGTGTACGTGCATGCGTGCGTTTGTGTGTGTGTGTGTGTGCGCGTGTGTGGATGTGTGTGTATTCACATGCACCCACATGCACACATGTAGGCACTATGTACTAACATATTCAACACCACCAAAACCAAAACCCCAATACTACATACACACACAAAGGCTTACTTACACACCTGTGCTCCATTGATTGTGCCTGTGCATGCGAGTGCGCTCGCGCACACACACACACACACACACACACACACACACACACACAATTATAGAGAGCAGTAGAGAGAGAGAGAGAGAGGGGAGAGAGAGAGAGAGAGAGAGAGAGAGAGAGAGAGAGAGAGAGAGAGAGAGAGAGAGAGAGAGAGAGAGAGAGATGATGTGAGGCAGACTTGTGAAAGGCAGAAACATAAACGGACAGGAATCCATCAGAATAGAAAGAAAAGTGAAAGGTAGAATGTACTGAGCGTAGAAATGAGTGACTTGAAGACACTGGGAGATCTTCCCGATTACCAGGAAAAGTCTTAATGAAGAAATTAAATGGGCCGACCAGGGAACGATAAGTCTTTTCTATTCCCACGCAGACAGTGATGAAAATGATGACGAAATCTGCGATGGAGAGGCAGAAGACACACAGGTTGATCCTCTCCCTCAGCCCCTGTCTGTAGAACACAGCAGCACTGAGGATGTTGCCTGGAGCTCCCAGCAAGAAGAGGACAGGGATAATGACTGCATAGTTGAGAGTTGAAATCCATAGATAGGTCTGAAGGGGACAGAGTAACATCAATAATCGAAGTGTAAAATCAGCTTTACTTAGACAACGTGAATACTTAAATTTGGACAGGGTTTAGGTTGCATGGTAACTACAAGCCCACCATGTCATTTCATCTAAGGTAAAGGTAAAGGTGTCCCACAACCTATAAGGGCTTAAGGGAGTAAGGCGTCAGAGACCTCAGCTTTCTAGGAGCCAGCATATTGAGGGCGGCACCCATCTCCTCTCCCTCGCTGCTTTACCTTTCCTGACCCTGAAGAGACAGGTACCTATTTACAGCTGGGTGAACTGGGGGGAACTGTACTGAAGCCAAAATGTGCAAATGGTCACCCATCCAACTGGTAACCACGCTCAATGCTGCGTAGCCTTGGCTGGGGGAAAGCAAGTGCTTTCAATTAAGTTTTAACAAAAACTATGCTCGGCAGCATCATGCTATATCACATTACACAAAATTATAAAACTCAATCTCTGTGTGACTTAAAAATGGATGTTCTAAACACATAGTCTTATCATCAATCAAATGGAACTATTAGTTTACCTAAGAACGTACGTCTCAATTCATGTGACATATATAAGTATTAGAGAGGATGAGCCATGTCATTCAAACTGTTTTACCTTGAAGACGACAAATCAAAGGTGCAAAAATGGAGACAAGTAAGCTAATGAATAAATGCAAATACATCAAAAAGAAGAAAAACCTGAAAGTGAAACGAAATCTTTTAAAAGGCTGGAAACTGAAACCAATGACTTTCAGCTGACCTTACCTGCATGGACACAATATTCTCTGGGTTGTTCACGGGATTAACTGTCTGCTCCACGATCAGGCAGCCATCTTTGGTTTTGCCGCCAACGGGAGAGGCCGCAGTCAACACAACAACAGGTGGTGATGGTGTTGTGATGATGCTGATGTTGTCAGTGTACTGACCGGAGAAGCTGGTTGAAATCTGAGAGCTGAGATTCATGCTGGGCGTTGATTGCAGTACGGTTGGTCTCTAAGGAACTGTAGTGTCGTTCCTTTCTTTGAATTTGCTTTTCTAGTCAGCCTGTCAGTCAATACTTAAACCTTTCTTTTTAGTTCACACAGCAATCTGCAACATGTACAATGTTAGTGTCTTTTTAACAACTGCTGTGAAGTCGCGAACGTGCTATATGAACACTCTAGGACGAAAGCACAAGCCAAAGATAAAATGTCGAGAATGTTGCTTTACATCAGTACTACTGGAGACCTTTAACAAAATATATAGATGCATACCTGATAAACAATCACATCTGATAAGCTATCACATCTAGCATGTAATTGGTATGATCTGTAATCCATTGTACTCCAAAAGATTGTATACACAGAGAAACCATTGATGCTATGTATAGCTTCATTGAGCATGATGTGATGACGCTATATTCTATCAATGTTCTTGTAGTTTACCAAAACTACGTGCTATGTGAGATGCACATGCCCATATTACACACTCTTCTTGTGGCCATGCTTACGTCTATTCCACGATTTTGCTAAAGAATAAATTAGAGAATGCTAATCCTCTGAGAGCACAGGCTGGTCAGACCAGTTAAAATTTGGCATTTGTTATCATTTATCATTATTATATTCGCTGGGGGAGTTGAGTTACAGATGCTTTAAGTATGTAAAAGTGTGATAATCAAGCATATTTTCATTTTTTAGGTTGTCATGCCACTTTTCGGAAAAGGTCAAAAAGAGTTGGTTTGGTGGATTGATAATATGCAAACAGCAACCTTTCAACTAAACAAAAAACAACTGCTGCAGAACCAGTAACAGATGCCGAGACTATGATACGTATCAATGTGTCTGTCAGTATCGTAATTGCCCTTCGTGGGATGATTCAAGTGTTTTTGACTTGACTTCAGTCTCAGGTGATAGGGAGCAGCGAGTGGTGCACAAAGAACAAGGAGAAGATGGACTGAGGCAGAAGAGTAGCTTTACATAGTTGTGTTAAAACTGCTAGCGTTTGGAGATGCCTTAAAGAGTTGTAGGGGTTATGTCTGTAACCAAGATGTAAAAATATTAACTAATAATTCATTTAATAATAATAATAATAATAATAATAATAATAAATGGAACTTATATAGCGCTATATCTTGCAAAGACAAATCAAAGCGCATGCATTCAACCTAATCTTACATAGTCATGCAATCAATGATAAATAATCAATAGTTTAAACAAACAGATGTCTACAAACATGATGCGCTGCAGACAAAATCTATGAAATAAAATGTAAATAGTCAAATGGTTTTCAAAAGCACACACACACTCACACAGGTCGTATACTTTAGCAGGGTGATAGGGCATTTGAGGTAAGTTATTTGAAAAATGTGGGGAATTCCAGTCACAAGAATGTAACAAAGCTGCTTGAACGGGATCTGGTGTAAGGCTAGAAATGAATGGCTGACTGGCGCATATCCCTGGAAAGTTGAATAATAAAGATGCAGATGGTTTGGCATGATAAATTAATGATAACACAATATGTCAGTTGATTCATATCATATTCAAACATATAACCAGACTTAAGCGCACACATTATATTGTTTTGTCTGAATCTCATTCTTACTTCCAAATCAAACTATTTATATCCTGACACCCAGACCCTGCAGCTTAAGCAGCTGATGGCTTTGCTTTCTGTTGGAATGCATTGAAAATATATGCTTTTCCCCTTCCACTGGTGTCTAGAGAGTTCTGTGGAAAATGGAGTTAAAACCAGGTGGACAAGTTTTCATCATTCTGGCTGACTGCCTGCTGGTACCCACATATGATGTGTCTCTTAGTTCACAACCTGGTACTCCCGATAAAAGGGCAGAAAGCATTGCACCTACCCCACAGCAATACTCTGCATGCCCTACACAAGAGTCTCCAACATTAATTTTAGCTGCGAGATTAACTGGCAATCCATCCAATCACAAGGTTTACTTGGAGAAACTTGTGCAACTCCTGGAGGCAGTCAGTATGACAAGTGTATAGACTGTGCCTTTGCAGATGAAAAATGCGTGTGCTTCACAATATTAAGATAACTTTTCAACATTCTTCAATGGTGTATCAAAATTGTAACAGATATGTGAACGTCAGGATAGGATACAGTGCTATGAATACTGCTAGAAGTGCAACTTTAGAAGGTCTACGAATTAGGAGATGTAAATACCTTGGTTGTACTATCACCCCGGACGGCAAGTGTGACACAGAAATCAAGAAGAGAATCGGTCAATCTAAGGCAACTTTTAACAACATGAAATGCATTTTACCAACAGTAAGATAAGCCTCAAGACAAAGATCCATGTTTTGAGAGCCTACGTATGGTCCATTCTTCTGTACGGATGTAAGTGCTGGACCCTAGCCAAGGACACAGAACAGCGACTAGAAGCAGTGGAAATGTGGTTCATCCGGAGAATCATGAAAGTCTCATGGACAAAAAGAAAAACAAATGCAGAAGTAATGGAAATGGCTGGGTACAAGAGATCCCTTCTCAACACCATCAGAGAAAGACAGCTCAAATTTTTCGGCCATATAATCAGGGCTGACGGACTAGAGAAACTGTTATGGAGTGGCAAAATCTGTGGAAACAAGAGCAGAGGAAGACAACGCACGAAATTCACAGACAGCTTAAACAAATTCGCAACGAATAAAGAGGGCACCAACAATGAGCTCATGAGAGGGACCGAGAACAGGGAAGAATGGAGAGCCATGATCGTCGATGTCTGCAGGACCAGACCGGACACTTGAAGAAGAAGAAGAAATCTATGGGAGTGAAGCTTTATTGGCTGGGTTGATGAAAATTATTTTTGAAAGGAGGGCACCAAAGCCGAAATTTTAAATGTATGAAATGCAGATGTCTTGTTAACCTACTTTAGACAGAAAAAAATCCAACAAAACTGACTCTAAAAGATCTCACATTAAAACTGTGCTTTGCTATTTGTAAAATCTATTTAAAGAGCCCAGACCTTACATTTGATCAAACCACAGAGAAGAGGCATAAGTGGGCAGGCCCTCACATTTGTCTGTCTGCTGGAGGGAGACACAGGAATTCCTAGAGAGTGTCTAACATCCACCATGAACAAGATGAAAGGGTGGAGAAAGAGAGTTATTGATGTTTCACTATGGTTGATCTAGTAGTGGTAGTAATACCGTTATATTTTGACAGTGTTGTGATTCTTATTTATATAGCAGTTCAATAAAATGTTTCAAATAAAATAATTTTACAGACACCAAGTTTAGTGTTTTCTGAGCAAAATGACATCCACAGATCTTGGGCTACAGTAAGCATATAAATTATGGTTATAGGACCAATCTACATGATTTCCTATCATCAAAATATACAGGTTTTTGACCAACACAAATTTCAATCAAACTGAAAAAAGTAAAGGAAGACAATTAATTAATCCTGACACTGGAAAAAGTCCAAAATCCTACATCACACTTCAAATTTCAAACAGTCCTCGAATAGATTTACCCCACTTCTGAATAGACACTAAGTTTTAAAAGCCAGTAGAATGGTTATGTAAGGGTGGATACCAACAAAATCAAAGAAAAGATTTGTGATGATGCATTCTAGATCTGATCAAATGAAAAGACCAGCTGAGGACTTCACCAGTTTGTGTGAATATTTGATCAGACTTAAGATGAGCAAGACATGACAGAGAGAACTGGCAATAAAAAGAGTGCTTTAAAGCACAAGAGTGACTTAGCTGGACAAACTGAAGGAGGCTTACCAGGAGGTTGAAGTTTGGTTGTGGTTTTTGTGATCAAGTTGTGGATGAGCTGTGAAATGTGGAGTCACTGCAGCAGCAGCTAGGAGTGTTCCTCTAATACTAACCAGACTTATTTGGAAGGCAACATTGTCGTTACCAGCAAGCCAGGGGAGGGCACCTCAGTCCGCTCTTTCCGTGACTTGCTGGCAAAAATCAAAGTCAGCTTCAAGCTCCAGGTCAGTCTTGTCTCATTTGTTGATTGCTGCTCACAAGTCATTGCCTGGGCTATAAGAGTTTATCAACGAGGAACATAAACAAATAGCTAACAAAAGTTGGAATATTTCGTTTGATAAAACAGTGCTCCCCTCCGTTCCTGTTTGCATACTTCTCTAAGAGGATCTGGCCTATGTTCACTTCTCTCTGCACTAACTTACACGTTTGGGCCCGAATTTTCACCCCATCCATTAGACCATGAGTGGTGGTCTGGGCGTTAGTCTTTCGGATGACACGATAAACCGAGGTCCCGTATGTTGCACATAATTATTTCAGCGCACGTAAAGGAACTCACGGCAACAAGGGAGTTGTCCCTGGCAAAATTATTAGAAAAAGCCACTCTGATAGGGAAACAAATACATACAAAAAACCGAAAAGGTATAGAAGGTAAAAAAATATGTTTTTTTAAAAACTGGAACCTTTTAAATGTAGTTTCCTGAGACAACCCTTTATTATTCAGTGTTGTTTTTACCTGAACATCCTTGTTGAAAGCTGCTGATGTGCTTGTTGCCCATGTGCTATGCAATAAGAACACTTTTGCGTCTATACCACTCTGTTCAAGTATGCATTTAATCCATCTGCTAAGAGTGCCTCTGGGTTTAGCATTATGAGATTTCACATAGAACACGCAAATCTGTTTCTCGGGTAATTCTTTTAATATACTATCTCCAAGTCCTGCAAGTTTATCAATGTAAATAACACACATCCACATCCCATATAGCAATAGATTTTGGTAGAGTATGCTTCTTTTCAAAGATTCGTTTTTATCTTTTTTCAAGGTTGTTGTAATGTAAAGGTCTACAGTTGGAATCTGGAAAACTTGATGTCATTTTCCTAGCGTGACAGTCATTGATTCAGAATGGACAACTTCTCCAAGAGATTGAATGAACTTAGTTGATCCTAAGATAGTTTTTTTTGGCTGTAAAATAAACCCTGGAAGAAGGTGGTTGCAAAATCTTCAGTGGTACCCCAATGGTCTACTAGACTATGGAAAAGGTTAGCTGAGAGAGTGATGATAAAGCCCAGGCATTGAAGCAATTTCAGTGTATCTAGGATATTGACGGAGCATTTTAGTTTAGAATCTTCCACTCGTAAGGAGTGCCTGAGTAGGCTGTTGAAATATTCCTTCTTCCTGAGGCTACCAAAGACTGGTTTTAATAGCCGTGTAAACTGCCTTGCAGCTAAGGATAGTCCACTAACCAAGGCGCAAAACTCAAGCCTTACCCCCTTGCATTTGAACCTTAGAAGTTTCTTATATTCTAGGTAGATAAGGACAGAATTAAAAAGCATCTTTAAAGTCAATCAAGTCATGAAACAGTCTTTAAAGATCAGATTCAGACCTGCCTTTCGAGTTCACATTTCAAAGTGATGGTGGGTGATTTATTCATGTAATTTAGATAAACTCAATAATGTATTAATTCTATCTTTCTTGGACTGAGTAAATACAAGATATAACACTTCTTTGGAATGACAGTCACTCTGTTTTATAAATCCTTTCAAAATCAAACTCTTGATTTCCCTGTCCCCTACTGCTTCTTCCTTTGAATTCATAGTATTCTGAGTTTTAGACAGGAAAGGTACTGCCTTTGAACCAGATTACAACTCAATGTGAAGCCCTCTTACACTTTCTAGAATTTCTGGGTCACTTGTTATTAATTTCCATTCAGCTTAGGAGTTCCTTCATCTACCACCCTCCAATGTGTTGACTTGCTCCTCTAGTGAGCTAACATAAACAACCAGAGGAATGCAAAACTCACTGAAATGTGAATTATTGGTAATATTCTTTTTATAGCTACTCTTTTAAATCTCTGTGTTGTTGCCAAAGTTGTTGCTGCCAAATTGGTACTGTTTCCTACTTTCTTTGTAGTTATTCTTAGTAATAATAATAATAATAATAATAATAATACTAAATGGAATTTATTAGCACTATATCTATATAACTATATAGTGCTATATCTTGCAAAATCAAATCAGAGTGCTTAAAGCGCTTAATCGCTTCTTGTCCTTGAAGTGGGAGTTGAAATTGTTTACCCTGAACAAATAAGGGTTGCCGCTGTGACCCTACACTCTTCTATCATTGTATTCCAGTGCTGCTTCCATCTTTTCTACTTCTTTTATTTTTGTCAGTGACGAATTAAGGCTTTTGCTACAAAGCTGGTCAGTTATTCCTATGGGGGATGATCCATTACACATGCATGCTACATCACTTCTTTTCAATTGTACTTCATTAGTTGAAGGAAGTATCTCATTCACCAAACCGAGAACTGCTGCTGCGGCCTTAATCACTGCCTGCTGAATCAAAGCAAGGTGCACATCCAGTCCTCTAGCTCTTTGAAGAAACAGCCTCCCCTTCCCTTCCCCGCTCCCGAACATTTCTTGCTTCATATCTCTTCAATCTGTTACCCCAAAGCTGCAGTCATGTCCATGGCTGTGTGGATATGTTCACGTGTTGTATCAAGCCACTTTAGTGACTTGTTTAGTCATTCATCAACTCACTTTCAGTGCGAGTCCCCATCATATCAGAGCCTAGGTTACTGATAAAGAGGAAACTCCACAACAGAGCAGGCAATGAGAAGTACCAACATCACATTTCACCAAATTTCATACTTAGATTAAAAAATATATATTAAAAAACAAGCTTGACAAGCACGTGAAAAAACTACTATGAGTTGTACCAAGTTTTCAAAGCCCTAAACGTGAAGAGAGTTGAAGATAAAATAAAGACAGCACTCTCTGAAGACAAAGGTAAGCTGCCTATACCTTGTATCCTGTATCGTAGGCAAAGAAAGCTCTTCTGAATCGAATGTATGGCTGCCTAAATATCGAGATACATACATAAAAGGCAGTCATACACGCAAACTTCTCTTCCAGTGTGTAGTTGAACAACCCACAATGAAGTTATCTAGAAATGTTTGACCAATAATTATGAAAGATAGCTTTCTTGTCTCTTTTAGAGATTATAATTCGTATCAATGTGTCTGTCAGTATTGTAATTGCCCTTCATGGGATGATTAAAGTGGGGTTTTTTAATTGATTTGACATAACAATGATTCCTAAGTGTGATAAATGAATCTAAGTATGGATTCTGGTTGAGTAAGAGTAATTCGGAACATGTTTTTAAAATGCACGTTGATGTTGACACAAATATGTAATTTTGTTAATGAAATAAAGGTTTTCCTTAGTGAGACAAGTATTTCATTAAATGATTAAAAAGAAATAAGTGTTTATGTAACAAAATGAGTAAAACTCTCCATGGCACGAGTTAATGCCTACATTGAGTATGTGACACAAAAGTGAACGACAGGACTGTACTAACATCGGAATTTTTAAGTCCTATCAAAATATCATACTGAAGAATGATTTATAGCATAAACGACAAAGACATCCACTTACCCCTCCCTCCCCCCTTCCACTCCTTTCTCTCTCTCTCTCTCTCTCTCTCTCTCTCCTCTCTCTCTCTCTCTCTCCTCTCTCTCTCTCCTCTCTCTCTCCTCCTCCTCCTCTCCTCTCCTCCTCTCCTCTCTCTCTCTCTCTCTCTCTCCCTCCCTCCCTCCCTCCCTCCATCCCCCCTTGTATGTATGCGTGTATGTGTGTAAGGGTGCGTGCGTACGTGCCCACACATGTGTTTGTTTTGTGTGTGAGCATGAGTGTGTCTTATGTGTGAACGTGTGTGTGTGGTGTGTGTGTATGTGTGTTTGTGTGTTTTTGTATTGTGTTGTATGTGTGTGTGTGTGCGCGCGCGCGCGCGCGCGTGCGCACGGTTCTGTGTGCCTGTGAATGTGTTTTTGTGTGTGTGTTTGTGAGTGTGTGTGTCTAGTTGTGTGTGTGAGCGAGTATGCGTGTGTGCGTTCGTGCGTTCGTGTGTGTGTGTGTGAGTGTGTGTGTGTGAGTGTGTGTTTGTGAATGTGTGTGTATGAGGGTGTGAGTGTGTGTTTGTGAATGTGTGTGTGTGTGTGTGTTTTCTAGCTCTTCGCATGTGAACGTTCTCTAAAGTTGTTTGAAGGGGTTGGGGGTTGGATTGATTTTCTCATTTAGTGTCTTGTTATAGTCACGTTACATACTTTCATATCACAATTCTAATTATTTCTTAGCTCGGTATATGTTGGCCGTATACACACTCATACACACACAGACACACACACACACACACACACACACACAC
>CM054137.1:29683053-29710553 GCA_028751875.1 Rapana venosa | reverse complement strand
CATCATCCTCGCCATCATCTTCCTAAACATCCACATCATTATTGTCCTTTCAAAAATAAATAGATAAAAAAAGGTTTTTCTTTTCCATTTTTCAAAACACGCGCCGCGCGCGCGCGCGCGCACGCACGGACCCCCCCCCCCCACACACACACACACACACACACAACACACACACACACACACACACTCTCGTCTTCCCCATCTGTAACATCATCACCATTTTCATCAACTACATCAACATAAACCCCATCAACACTTGCATAATTGTCACCATCATAACCCTTTACCTCTACTTCACCACCCTGAACATCCATATCATCATCATTATATTCAACATCTACCCAATCATCCTCAACATCATTGACATCATCATCAATATCCGTATCATCGTCAGACCACCCTGTAATATCTGCATCATCCTTGAGAGAGAGAACTTTGAGGCGATTTGATTGTACTTCGACCTTAGTCTACAATATAAGCAGCTGGGGAAATGGGTATAGTACTACAGGAACGTGTTGCTAAATTTCAAACATACAACAATCCAAACTTAGAAACAGAAACATTTGCGTGGCACACTGAAACCAAAATTATATTGAAAAGAAACTAGCATCGTGCAACATAAACCTGTGCTTGACCCAGGATGTAAATTCAAGACATCTCGAGTGCACTATCAAAAGGAAAAATAATAATCAATCAGCCAAGCTCACAAAACAACCTCAGTAACATATGTTAAATTTATATAATACATCTCTTTCTTCTGTTAACTGAGTGGAAGACATATCGGGAGACACTGTGCATCTGGTGAATGTTTGATACTTGTAGCAACATATGGATGGGAACTTTAGTTAAATTACCCAAGAATTTAATTCTAAGATCCGAATACATGGGACAATTAAAGAGAAAATGCTGTTCGTCTTCGGTGACTGACATACAAAAAGGACAGTTTTTGTTTTGCAGAGAATCGCTGTAACGATGCACATTTGCATTTAGTGGCAGGACGTTAAATCTTACCTGAGAAACAGCAACCCTAAAACAGTAGGTATCGATATCATTAATGTATTTTTCTCTTTCAAAAATTGTTTTGAATGATCTATAGTCATTATATCTATTGCGATCTTCAATTGTGGAAAACCACTCTTGTATAAAGGTATCAACAAGTCTCTGCTTAAATAGACGTAAGAAAGCTTTAACATCCCCCACGCCTTGCTGCATCCAGACAAACTGAAAACCTGTCTGACATAAAATTTCTCTTACTTTTGTTACCCAGCAATTCTTCCCAGTTCTATCTAGGTTAAGCAACATCTGATAAGCCTTGTAGGGTAGTCTTTTAGTTTCCATTTGTAACAACCTAAACCAATATCGCAATGCAGAAACACAAGAATTTACATATAGAGGATATCTCCCCAAGTCGCCATAAATCATCTTATTTGGAGTTTTTACTGGAACACCCAGAAATCTTTTACAGACTAACATATGTACCTTTTCTAA
Organism: Rapana venosa; assembly: GCA_028751875.1. Classification (NCBI taxonomy): domain Eukaryota; kingdom Metazoa; phylum Mollusca; class Gastropoda; order Neogastropoda; family Muricidae; genus Rapana; species Rapana venosa. The sequence continues at coordinate 29,709,065 of CM054137.1, read as the reverse complement.
ATGATCTAGCTTGGTGAAACCCCAAATTTCAGATGAATAAAGTAAAACAGATTGTATTTTAGCGTCAAATATTTTAAATAACGTAATAGCGGTCATTTCCTTATATTTTTGGAAGGCTTTATTCAGTTGCACAGCTGCCTTCTTGCCCTTAGTTGCTAGATGTTCAGTTCCTTTCTTCATGCTGATCATTGTCGTAAAATTAAACCCTAAATAACAATAACTATTTACAACATCTAGTTTTTTACCGTCAAAAATCCATTGCTCATGTTGGCCCAAGTAACCCCCTTTTCTAAAAACCATGACTTTTGTTTTTTCAGCATTCACATTTAATTTCATTTCCTTACAGCATCTATGTAATACATTTAGTTGATTTTGAAGGCCACCTGGAGTTGTTGATAACAAAGCCACATCATCAGCAAAAAGTAGGATAAACAACTCAATACCACTTGGAAGCTTACCTTCAGCATTCATGTGGTCAGCCAGCTGATTTATAAAAATAGAGAATAATGTAGGGCTCAGGACGCATCCTTGCCTTACACCAAGTGGACATTCAAAAAATTCTGTAAACTCATTGTTTGCACGCACACATGACAGTAATGCACAATACATTGATTTCAAGCATACCATAAATTTTCCTTTCACACCTTGTTTTTTCATACATTCAAGGAGCTTATCATGGCGAACAGAATCAAATGCTTTCCTAAAGTCAACAAAAGCAACATATAATTTTCTACCCCTTTTCTGCATACATTTTTGAACAACTGCATATAGGTTGAATATCTGATCCACAGTTGAGTATCCTTTCCGGAATCCTGCCTGACTTTCTGAAATCATATTATTACTTTCCAGCCATTTATAAAGTCTTGAGTTTAAGATAGATGTATAACACTTAGATATAATGCTTAAGAGGGAAACTCCCCTGTAATTGTCAACGTTATTGTGGTCTCCTTTTTTGTGAATTGGTATAATTATGGCCTTGGACCACTCTTTGGGATAAATACCAGATGAAAAAGATTAAATAATCTGACCAAAAACGTTATTACAATTTTGTCACCAGTTTTTAACATCTCGGCTGATATGTCATCTATACCACTTGCCTTCCTCAGTTTTAGTTTTCGAATTGCTTCTTTTACTTCATCCTCTGATATATCTTTATTTAATGTGTGATCGGCATCTTCCATTAAATCCGCTGAAATATCACTGGGATTATCACTTTCCTCATGTTTTTGAAAAACATCTTTAAAGTGATTAAACCACTTCTCAGTACTTATATTATTATATATCTTTTCACCATTCCCACACCCCATTTTCCTAACCTCTTTCCAGAATTGTGCTGAACTGTTAACACTCTTAGCTAATGATTCAGCCTTTTGCTTTCTATAATCTTGCTTTTTAGATTTTAATAGCTTTTAATGATGGTTATGTTGATATACTTGCTACAGCTGCTGTTATAGGCAATGAAGATGCTCATGGTGATGATTATGTAAATGCTGAAGATGATGATGGGGATGGGGACAACTAGAAGGTATTGGGAGTAATTCTTTTTGCTTACAGAATTGAAAATGTGAAATGGATATAAATGTTATTTTGCTATGCCTTCCTCCCCCCTCCCCCAACATGTTTTGTATAGTGGCCCAAGGCCGAAGTACAATAAAACTTTTCAGTGTGTTCAGTGTTCAGTGTTCTCTCTCTCTCTCTCTCTCTCTCTCTCTCCTCTCTCTCTCTCTCTTCTCTCTCTTCTCCTCTCTCTCTCTCTCTCTCTCTCCTTCTCTCTCTCTCTCTCTCTGTTTATCGGGTGTGGAAGAGCGATTTTCCGGGATTTTCTTGCGTGTTAAAGTGGTAAAAAAGATTGAATAATCAATATGGTTAAAACAACTGGTCAAGGAAGATATGAACAAATTTCAGTATTTGAAATGATCTTTTTAAGAATTGATTTATAATTTTGAACAATTCGAAGAATGACCAATGGATTTGAGCCTCATGCTTATTAGGTTGATGGATGTAATTTTTGGATTGATAATGTGTTCAGCCTTTATTCCATTATGCTTTTGCTAAATTTATGTCATGAATGTTTTATTTATCCTTATATGTAATTTTTTTACATTTTACTATCCGAAAGTGGTGGGATTTTGTTGGATTCTGTTGCCAAGAATTTGGGGATTGACCAAAAAGTCCCTTTGTGACAGTGGTTTTTTAGACAGGGAAGCTTTGGCTTTGCTACATGATTTATGTTGTAATATGAAATTGTTGTATTTAAAGGACATTAAGTTCTTTGGTATATTCGGTATGTTAGCACTCTTTTCTTCATCTCTCTCAACCGGAGTTAATATTTAAAAAAAATCAATGTGTGAATGTACCAAGAATCTCGGCAGGAAAACTTCATTACATATGATCATGTATTTCTACTAGACATCTTAATGGCTTCTTTTTTGGGCCTTCAGGCATATTGCACTGATTTAGAGTCATATCTCTGGAAACAATTGGAGGTCAAATGAAATTACGACCAGTGTTAGTGCAGTCAGTTCAGCTGTCAGTGAGAGCAGGTTCCTCCGCTATATGATTTTTCTATTTAAGTGCTGCAGGAAAGCAGAACCGTTTCTTGATTATAAAGGACAACCCATCTACATACACTTTTTATTAATACATGAGTTTAGTACGTTAAGACATCAACTGCCATAACATTTAAACTGTCAATTTCTATATATTTGCACATTCAAAAAGTGTCTTTTATCCCGAAAGGACAGAGAAATCCTACTGTTTTGCTATACTCATGAGTAATTTATATGTTTTTTAGTTTGTAATGTGTTGTTCATGTTTGACTTTGGTGATGTTGTCGAGATGTGTTAGTATTATCCTAATAAAATGTAATATATTACCCCTTCTTACTATCCGAAATGTATGTCAGATTTGTTAGGACTCATGTTGCCAAGAATTTGGGAATTAACCAAAACATCCCTTTGTAACATGGTTTTCTTAAACAGGTAAAGCTTTTTGGCTTTGCTCCATGATTTATGTTGTAATAACTGGAAACTTGTTGTATTAATAAAGGCACATTTAGTTCTTTTGATATATCGGTATGTCTAGCACCTCTTTTCTTCATCTCTCTCAACTCGGTAATTTAATATTTAAAAAAAATCAATGTGTGAATGTACCCAAGAAAATGTGGCAGGAATACCTTTTATACATAAATGATCGTGTCATATTTAGATTAAAGAACTATTAATGGGTTTTTTTTGGGGGCCTGTCAGGCATATTGCACTGATTTAGAGTCATATTCTAAGGAAACAATGTGGAGGTACAAGAATGAAATTACGAGCCAGTGTTAGTGCAGTCAGTTCAGCTGTAGATAGTCAGTGGTTCCTACCGACGTTATATGATTTTTCTATCTTAAGTGCTGGTCCAGGAAATGCAGAACCCGTTTCTTGATTATAAAGGATCAACCCATCTACATACACTTTTTAACTAGTCAATATCATTGAGGTTGTATGATTACGTTAACGGACATCAGCTGCCATAACATTTGATTCTCGTTCTTTGTCATATCATTATATTCTATGTCAAAAAGTGTCTTGTTGATCTCCCGAAAAGGACAGAGAAAATCTACTGTTTGTATGTCTATACTATGCTGATAATTTTCATGTCTTTTAGTCTGGTGTGTGTGTGGTGTGTGTGTGTGTGTGTGTGTGTGTGTGTGTGTGTGTGTGTGTGTGTGTGTGTGGTGTGTGTGTGTGTGTGTGTGTGTGTGTGTGTGTGTGTGTGTGTGTGTGTGTGTGTGTGTGTGTGTGTGTGTGTGTGTGTGTGTGTGTGTGTGTGTGTGTGTGTGTGTGTGTGTGTGTGTGTGTGTGTGTGTGTGTGTGTGTGTGTGTGTGTGTGTGTGTGTGTGTGTGTGGTGTGTGTGTGTGTGTGTGTGTGTGTGTGTGTGGTGTGTGTGTGTGTGTGTGTGTGTGTGTGTGTGTGTGTGTGTGTGTGTGTGTGTGTGTGTGTGTGTGTGTGTGTGTGTGGTGTGTGTGTGTGTGTGTGTGTGTGTGTGGTGTGTGTGTGTTGTGTGTGTGTGTGTGTGTGTGTGTGTGTGTGTGTGTGTGTGTGTGTGTGTGTGTGTGTGTGTGTTTTGTGTCCTTGCCCGACCGTTTTCTGTCTTCCTTTAAATATGTCTGCCTGTTTGTCTGTCTGTGTGTCTGCTTTTACTCTTATATAAAATAATTATTAAACACATTACATTACCATCACGGAAATTGAGTGACAAACGCTTTGTCTAACGCTAGCTGTATATTGGTTTGCCTCTATGCGCGTTGCTTACGTGTGAAACGCGGCAAGAATAATACTTTACTGTATTTTTTATTGTTTGCTTTGTTTTTCACTGTTCATGGCGTTCAGAGTTGAGCATGTTAATGAGCCCAGAGAAAGAATGGTGAAAACAGCGAGGGCGTGCTGATTTGATCCATGGCTCAACCCGATTTTTCCACGCATTCACTAGACCACAAGGAAGGCCTGGGTAAAAGTCTTTCGGATTAAGCAGTAAACCGAGGTCTCCCGTGTACAACTTGCATTTAGCGCACGTAAGAGAAGCTGAGTTAACAAGTTATGTATCCCTGATAAATTCTGTAGTAAAATCTAATTTTAATAATAAATTTTTAAAAAAAAGTTAAATTAAAAAAAAAAAAAAAAATTTTAAATATAAAATAATAATAATAATAATAATAATAATAATAATAATAATAATAATAATAATAATAATAATAAGATGGAATTTATATAGCGCTGAATCTTGTAAAACAAACTAATCAAAGCGCTTGCACTCAAATCATTTACACGCATGCAACTTTCCTCAAATATAATGAATGACAGATTTCAAGTTTATGCGCGCGCGCGCACGCACGCACGCACGCACCCACACCCACACCCACGCACACACATACACACACCCGCGAACACACTTAGGAGATGAAGGATGCTGTTGAAAAGTAGGGACAGATATAAGGGGAAAGTTTCAGGTAGGAAATAAGTGTGTTTTGAGGCTGGAATTGAAGGTATCAAATAAAGGCTTTTAGGTTAGTTAATGTGAATACACAGAGAGATCACATTACCAATAAGAAAGTAAAAAACCAGAATGGAAAACGCCATCGGACCAACATGAAGAGCGTCTGACCTCAGAGCAAAACTGCACGCTGAAGTGGTACGGGCACGTCACACGAACATCTGGACAGGCCAAGTACTGTCCTACAGGGAACAGTACAAGGATGGAGAAGAAGATTCAGACAGAGAAAACGATGGGAAGACAGCATCAGAGAGTGGACTGGCCTTGAGTGGAATATTTGCTACGGAAAGCTGAGGACCGCAGGGAGTGGAGGAAGCTGGCTGCAAAGTCTTTAGTGGTGCCCCCACGGTTTATAAGACTACGGTATAGGTGAGGGTGATGCAGACAAAGGAGGGAGCCGGGGGTGGGGTGGGGAGGGTGGGGGGTAGCAGTGCTCTTGTGGCGACTCACTCATCCCACAGAGAGCTGCCCAAATTTCCCACAAAAGAAATAAGCTGTGACTGAAAGTGGTATCCAATGCAACACAATACAATACAATACAATACAAAATAATACAGTACAAAAATTTTGTCTGTTTGTGATCTGAATATCATTATAGAAAGTAACCGGTGCTACAGCTGAGGGGTTAAAACCGAGTAAATTCAACCCTGTGGACCGATAAAGTCATGGGTTTAAATCTCGACAGCCATGCCTTGTGAATCACAAACACGCTAAATATTTCGATAAGCTAAGACCTCAAAATATATTTAGGATGATTGCATCCCTCGCATCAGAGCAATCTATGCCAACAGTATGAGCGCAGTCCGAACAGCCAGTGGAACATCCGACTGGTTCCCGGTTACATCGGGGGTCAGGCAAGGCTGCGTACTCTCTCCCCTTCTCTTCGTGATCTACATGGACCAGATTAAAAATTGAGACCCTGAACGAACTATTATTTGCTGACGACCAGTCCTTGATGAATCAGAACAAAGCAGCTCTTCAAGAACACACAGACCAACTCAACACAAGCTGCGAGAGGTATGATATGAAGATCAGTATCACCAAAACAGAAGTTATGTCTGTCAGCAGAAATCCAAGAAAGCTGGACATCAACATCAACGGCACCCAGCTGAAACAGACCAAAGAATTTAAATACCTTGGCAGCTTCTTCACTGAAGATGGAAAATTGGGCAGAGGGATAGAAACAAGATGCCAGAAAGCAAACGCAGTCAGTTACCAACTCGCCCCCCTTCTAAAACATCCCAGCATCCCAATGAGCATCAAGGCAAAACTCATCAACGCCATCTTCGTTCCAACACTCACATACCAGTGTCAGACATAGGCCCTAACAAAAGCCTTAGAGAGAAAATTGGTCACATGTGAAATGCGCTGCCTGAGAAAAGCTGTCAACAAGACCAGACGCGACAAGATCAAAAATGAGGTGATCAGAGACATGGTCGGACTAACACCAATTCTCCACCATATCGAACAACAAAGGATCAGGTGGTTTGGTCACCTCACTAGAATGCCGCCCAGCCAACCAGCTCTACGGGCATACACCACCAAATACAATGGCTGGAAAGCCAGAGGTAGACCAAGGAGACGATGGAGCGACTCCGTGGCTGACACCCTGCGAGCCCATGACCTGTCACTACATCAAGCCTCCCGCCTTGCTGCAGACAGACGTCTGTGTCTTCCCGCGACGCCGAAAGGCACCAGCGGCAGATGAAAGAAGAAGAAGAAGCATCCCTCGCATCATAAACGATAGAACACGTGGGGTTTTTTTGTTTTGTTTTGTTTTTATTTTGGACCGTGTAATGGTTGTGGTATGTCAATGGGGTACTCCTACCTCACCATGGATGAAACTATAAACCGGGGTCCCGTGTGCGAACGCACGCAGAACATCTTGCGCGCACGTTAAAACCCGTTCCGCTCTTCGAAAGAGTAGGCCATTGTGTGCCAGTAGGAACATGTGACAAAATGTACAAAACTGCATACATACGGAGACTGGATGGGAAAGAAAGAACACGAATGCTTATTCCATTATCATCGAAATGTGTGTGTGTGTGTATGTGTGTTTGTGTGCGTGCGTGCGTACGTGCGTGCGCGCGCATGGATTTGAAATATGTTGTTCATTATGTTTAAGGAGAGTTGCATGCGTGTAAATGATTTGAGTGCAAGCGCTTCGATTTGTTTGTTTTTGCAAGATTGAGCGCTATATAAATTCCATATAGTATTACTATTATTAATGAAAGAATAAGTTGTTTTTTTAAATTCTATCATAACCAGTACACAACGTGTTGGCAGCATGCAGGATATCATTACATGTCCTAGTGTAACGGGTGCAGAGGTGGTGATTGGAATTGTGCCGTAGCTAGAGACAGTGCAGTCTTGACGTCACACAATGACCTGCAGTGGGCCTGGCTTCCCTACTGTTCAGATTGTTAAAAAAATTAAATCAGCGGCGTTCAATCGAAGGGAAATTACTCGTGATGTTAGATCAATTATTGCCTCTGGCATGGAGCTGTTTGCCTTTAATATTAAATGATCGCTAGTGCCATATCTTAAAATGATAAATATTTATTTGAAAATGCAGGTGTTTGCTTTTTAAATGGGTGCCACCACGAGAAGAGGGGATTGAATTTTAGGTAGACTGGGAAATGTTGACTTCAAAAACTGATTCTTGAGGGTAAGGAAACTGAGCTGTGTGTAGAATCAATCTTTTTGTGTGTGGTTCAGCTGTTAGATGCTTATACCTTGTCAAGATATGCTGTACATGTGAGTGTCAAAACCTTTTGTTTTATTTAGCATTCATTGATTTGATTCCAAACAAAATACTCAGGTACATAATTACATTTTTAAAGGATCTTTGTAAACATCAAAAATTTAGATTAATCGTGTTATATCAATTTATTATGCTTACTGAATGTCTAAAAATGGCTTTTTTAAAAGCCTTTCTTAGAATAGCTATTATGCAAGCTACAGAGCCACTCCTATGCTTTTATTAAGAAGGTGACGTCATTTCTTGTTACCTTTATGCCATTGATTTGAGAATAGATATATTTCTTTTATACTATAGTTTGCTGTTTTCAACGTGTTTCTGAAAAAAATAACAAGCTTTTAAGTTCAATTCTTATGTGGTAAATCTATTTTAGCTTTGTGTTGACAGTTTGTTGAATGTGTCTGCTGGTGCTTGTTTCTCTGCTGACTATCTACTTTTGGCAATATTTGTTTCTCAGATTGTCTTAATTAACGCATATCTTCTTTATTGATACAACTGAATAATTTTGTAGGTTTTTTTTTACTGTTTTAATACTTTCTTGGATACCCTTTGAAGCTTCATAGATAACTCATTATTAGTTCCCGTGGAAATAGAAAGCAAAATCTCTCATCATAATGATCTCAACATTGCAAAACATTGACTCATCACGTGTTATTGGCACATTTATTTATTTTTAAATACGCATGAGTAAGGAATTCCTGTGGACATGGGTTTGGAGTATACGACGAACACGCAGGTCAAAGCCCCGTGGTTCACCACACTCTATGGCTCTTGGAAAAACGTTGATTTGATCTACGAAGATTGACTGACGCTGACCTCGCAGATAATAATAATAATAATAATAATAATAATGTATGGAATTTATATAGCGCTGAATCTTGTAAAGCAACAAATCAAAGCGCTCAGATTTTATTTCATACCACTTTAAGTCATGGCAGATTTCTCTCCGTGAAATTCGGGCTGCTCTCCCCGGGGAGAGCGGGAGAACGCGTCGCCACTTAGCGCTGCGCCACCCTTTCACCCTTTTTTTTTTTTTCTGCAGCTGTATTTGTTTCCCTATCAGAGTGGCTTTTTTCTAAGAATTTTGCCAGGGACAACTCTCTTGTTGCCGTGGTTTTTTTTACGTGCGCTAAATAATTACGTGTAACACACGGGACCTCGGTTTATCGTCTCATCCGAAAGACTAGCGCCGAGACCACCACTCATGGTCTAATGGATGGGGGAAAAATTTCCGGTCCAAACGGGGTACGAACCGCCGCACACTTCAGACCCGGACTTTTCGCTTTCTAGACAGGCGCGTTACCTCTAGACCACCGATCCACCAAAAGGAGCCCCAAACTACACTTGGGGCACCATTTGCTTCTCTTAATCTCTTAAGAAGGATTTGGTGGTCCATTGTATCGGTGGATCCGTGGTCTCGAGTTAACGCGCCTGTCTAGAAATCGAAAAGTCCGGGTCGGAAGTGTGAAGTTGTTCGAAACCCGTTTTGGGCCCGAAACTTTTCCCCCATCCATTAGACCCTGAGTGGTGGTCTGGGCGCTAGTCTTTCGGATGAGACGATAAACCGAGGTCCCATGTGTTACACAATTTTCAGCGCACGTAAAAGAACCCACGGCAACAAGAGAGTTGTCCCTGGCAAAATTCTTAGAAAAAGCCACTCTGATATGGAAAGAAATACAGTTGCAGACCACAACAAAAAAGAAGAAAAAAGTGGCGCTGCTCTTGAGGCGACGTGCTCTCCCTGGGGAGAGCAGCCCGGTATAAAATATTTTTTTAATCTTAAATGGTGTACTTAGGACCAGCAAAGTGTCATGAGGTCCACAATCTATGTCCCATTCTCCTTACCATCCACCCTGTCCTCTCAGACTCTGTGGATTTTATTGTATTGTAGTCCTTAGCTAAAGCTCTGGGCTTTACTAATGGAGAGATTTTGCATATGCAACCGCGTGCCTACCGTTATGGTTGCGGCAATATAACTTCAGGGATGATGTCTAAACATGACACCAATATCCATGCGTTTTACAATAATGTCATCCATTCCTATCGGCACACGTTGGCCTTCTCATCATGGGAGACTAAGTTACAATCTATGCGTGAGTGTAGCACCTGGCACCTGATGTGCTCAGAATCATTTTGTTCACACTTTCATTCATTAGAGTATAGTATTGACTCTCCCCTCTAATTGTAAGATGGAGCATCAAGAGTTGCACTTTGAGGCTGGAGCATCTGAGCCTGAAGATCACAAAGTGAAAATCTAAGACACTTCTCTTTCCACCACCACTGAAACTAGGTTCTGAGCATTTATAGGAACAATTGAAAATTTTTTAAAAACTTGTTTAAGATTATACCCAAACTGTCTTTGTCTTGTCATTAATACAAATGACAAGGAGCCAAACCAGGTCATATGGGATCACACTGAAGCGCTGAAGGAAAGCCTACCTGTCGACCTGACGTTATCTAGATCAGCAGTTTATGCCATGTACAAACACTTCTTGCATGGTCTCCGAGCTGTTCTTATTGAAGCTGGGGTCACAGTCTTCAGCCTGAAGCATTAGCTGGTAAGAATTTGGTGGAGCTGAGTAGTTATGCCATGCGTTGAGATGAAATACCTGGCAGTGGTCTGGCGTGGGGATTGTAGCTGTACCAAATGAGCAGTGTTTTGTATGTGAGTGTAACCCCTTCCCTTTCTTGCATCAACCAAGGAACATCAACACCATGCTTTCAGCTTGAGAATGGTGTCAGGAGTAGATAAACAAAATTGTGTTTGTAATTACTTGTGTCTCTGTTAATTTGAATTGTTAATAATCAAATATTCAAGGGTTTTAACAAGTCTATTAGGCACTACGGGGACAGGTACATGGTACTTAAGAAAAAAGGCTTCCTCGCCTGTCCTACCAAGGACATTTGTAAAGCCGTTATGAACAGCAAATCTATGGTAATTGCTTTTTTCCTATATGCTGACTGGCCTACTGATAGGGCATCTATGACAAGTGGAACTCAAGTTGTTTCAAACAACCTTCTAGTGGAGCAGATAAAATGGGAATATCCTAGGGCATAGCTTATAATATTTGATAATATTTAATAATAATAATAATAATAATAATGATAATATAATAATAATAATAATAATAATAATAATAATAATAATAATATAATAATAATAATAATAATAATAATATAGTAATAAGGATAATGATAATGATAATAATAATAATAATAATAATAATGTATGGAATTTATATACCGGTGAATCTTGTAAAGCAACAAATCAAGGCGCTCAGATGACTTTTTTTATCGAGGATAATGGAATAAGCCCTCGTGTTCTTTTTTTACATCCAGTCCCCGTGTGTATGCGGTTTTGTAAATTTTGTCATCCATTCCCACCGGCCTACTCTTTCGAAAAGCGGAACAGGATTTAACGTGTGCGCAAGATGTTCTGCATGCATTCGCACACGGGGCCTCGATTTATAGTCTCATCCGAAGGACTTTGACATTCAGTTCGATTTTTTTGTCAAACTGGGAAGAAAGGGCGAGGCTGGGAATCAAACCCACAACCTCACGGTTTATTTGGTTGGCAGGCAAACGTCTTAACCATCCTGCCTCCTTCCTTCCTTAGACAGGAGATTTAACAGGAGTTGAACAGATTTGGACTCAATCCACATTCATTCAAAAGTAAGAGTACCAGCACCTAAATCTATTTTTGGCGTAAATGTGCCTGCAGAGAAGTATTGATGTATAAAAGTGTTGTTGTTTTTTTAAGTAAGTGGTACCATAACTGAGATAACTGAGACGATGACTGAGATAACCTGTCTTATAAGGAAAGTAGGAACATCATCTAGCAGACAACTCTTGGTGGATAAGCGGGTTGTGAGTTCTGGAATCTTTCAGTTTCAAAACAGATTCAAATGTCATAATGCCATTTCACTGAATCACTGTTTGCTACATTAGAAGGATTTTATTCAATCTAATTTATTTCGATTGAACTTCCCCTTTTTTGACATCAAACTAATTCATATGCAAAACATGCCATTTTGAGGTGAACAGAAAGACAGATATACAGGTAGACAAAACCACAAAGCATCTCCTTCAAGGTCTCAGAATCTTTAGGATATTTGACATAAACTTTTCTGCTAAGTTCTTTTCATAGCCTTTCTCATCATGGTCCACAAAATACCACTTTTAGATTCTATTGAGAATCAGGCTCTCTTTGTGTTAGATTTGAGAATTATGTTAGTGTTGTATAAGCCAAAGAAGTGATAATTTACTTCTCACTGGTTCAAATTTGTTAACTTGTTTTTAATGTGGCTGTTAAACAAAACAGTGACAACTGGATGCGGCCTTTGGGGCTGGAAGTGTGTTTAAAATGCAAGTTAAAAAGGAAAAAAGTTGTGAAATCCTACATTTTCAATGCCACAAAGGTTACAGCGTTGATACTGCCTCCGTGATCAGCAAAGCTGTAAATATGATAGTTGACTGAGATTGATTGATCAATTAATCAGACGATGAGTTAGAAAATTGTTTGATTGATTGATTGAATGATTGAGTAATTGATTGATTGGCCAGCTGATTCATTGGTTGTGTTTGTGTAGAGTTTTGTAACACAATTCCATCTATTGCTTTAACCTGTTAACTTTCTTGTAGCTAGCGCTTTTCCATTCTACAAACACACAGACACACACACAGACACACACACAGACACACACACACACACACACGCGCGCGCGCGCGCGCGCGCGCGACCCACACACACGGACACACACACATACAGACAGGCAGACAGACAGACGGACAGATACAGAGAGACAGTCAGACAGACATATACAGAGAGAGAGACAGTCACAGAAAACAGAGACAGACAGACAGAGAGAGATAGAGTGGGTGTGTGTCACAGAGCAGAGAGACAGACAGACAGACAAATAGACAGAGAGAGACAGAGACAGACAGAGAGAGAGTGTGTGTGTGTGTCTGTCTGTGTCTGTGTGTCACAGAGCAGGAAAAGACAGACAGACAAACAGAGACACAGAGAGAGAGAGTTTCATTCAACACTAAGACATTTGTTTCAAGCACAGAATGGGTAAACACTTTTAATTTCACACATTCAACATCAAAACGATTTTTTGTCTTTTTTGTTTTTGTTGCTTTTGGTTTTGCTATGTTGTTGTTTGGGGGCATTACTTTAGCACTGTGGATGCAAAAGACTGTGATATGTGCATTGGAGGTAGCGAGCCGCTATCAGGTTTTCTACTTTCTTGCAAAGTCGTTCTTTACAGACACAGAAGAAACGCCTCTCTTGCTTTGTTCATAGACACTGTGTTGGTGTGGGTGGGGGGTGGGGGGTGAGTGAAATAAGTCTGTCTTCAAGTCAATGGTCTTAAAACATTGAATTCATATATTATTGGTGCATGGTGTGGGTGTGCGTGGGTGTGTTCGCACACGCACGCGCGTGAGTGTGTACGTGTTGCGTATGTGCGTGCGTAAATAATAAGTTTTTATGTCTTTTAGTCAATGTTTTTTGTGGGTTTTTTGTTTTTGTTTTGTTTTTTTAACATTGTGTTCACAATTGATGTATGTGTGTGTGCGTGTGTATGTGCGTGTGCATGTGCGTGTGTGCGTATGCGCGCGTGTGTGTTTTGTGTGTGTGTGTGTGTGTGTGTGTTCGTGACATTTTTATTTGAAGTCATTTTGGAATGTTTTAATCAATATGAAATATAGCATTTTTGTGTCTTTGAGATTTTTTATGCGTATCAATCTGCCTGCCAGTATTGTAATTGTCCTTCAAGGGATGATTAAAGTGTTTTTGACTTGACTTGACTGGTTGATCCCTGGTTACCTGAAATCGACATGCTCGTGTTTATTTCTTTGCAAGAAAGTAGCTGTCTCAAAGTCTGGCGAAACCGAGACCCCATCCTGTAGTAGATGAAGAAATTGAGTGAACAGTTTATGCATTGGAACAGGTAAATGAAACTCCAGGAAAGTTCGCTGATATTGTGATAGAGCCCTCCAAGCCTCAGTTCCTCTATGAAAATAGACACACATTTGCAAAAATCACAGGTGGACATGTACACACTTCAAAACAACACTTAGGTGGCCACCAGCATCCGGGTCAGTGCCACCATCTGGGTTTCTGAGTTGCTGGTGGTTTGGACTCCAGAGGCGGAGGATGACTGCTGTCTCCATCTGAGAGCTGACCTCAGTTTGGCGGTGGTGATGACGGTGGTGATGACGACGATGGCGAGGATGATTAAAGGCAGGCCCATGGCGTACACAAAGACGTCAAAAATGTCCAGAATGGTTTTCCATGTAATAGCTGTAGAGAGAAACAAGCATGGAGCTTCTGTCTCTGGTTCTGTCTGTGCTATTCTCTCTCTCTCTCTCTCTCTCTCTCTCTCTCTCTCTCTCTCTCTCTCTCTCTCTCTCTCTCTCTCTCTCTCTCTCTCTCTCTAACTCTCTCTCTCTCTCTCTCTCTCTCTCTCTCTCTCTCTCTCTCTCTCTCTCTCTCTCTCTCTCTCTTACAAGCAGATCTCAATGTGCTTGGGTCCAGCAATGGTCAACATGCCTTTCAGCAGGACAATGGAGACAGAGAAGATGACGACAGCCAAGGTGCGCGTGCTGAGCATGCGCTGTGCACGCAGTGGACTGACCACGCAGAAACATCGCTCGGCCGCTATCACAGCGCTCAGAAACATGCTGACCCTTGAGAAGCCTGTCAAACCTGGAGATAAGAGATATGAAATACAATTTTGCGTTAGAGTTACAGAGGATTGATGACACACAAAAAAACAGAAAAATAAGGACAGAGGAAAACATTAAAGAAACAAAAACATTTAACATAATACAAACATTTTGAGCGCTTTGATTTGTTGTTTACACGATTCAGCGCTATATAAATTCCATACATAATTATTATTATTTTGAACATTATTTCAAGTTAAGCAACAGTTATATTAATCTCTCTCATGCTACCACACACACACACATACACACACTTACGCACATGCATGTGCATGCACATAAACAGACACACGTCCATACACTAATATAATCATCCCCATCACCATCACCGCACATGCTCATACACATACACAAGGCAGACGGGATATTATAATAATAATAATAATAATAATAATAATAATAATAATAATAATAATAATAATAATAATAATAATAATAATAATAATAATATTAATAATAATAATAATAATAATAATAATAATAATAATAATAATGTATGGATTTATATAGCGCTGAATCTTCTAAAGCAACAAATCAAAGCGCTCAATATATATATCCTGTGGTTAGAGTGTTGCACATTGCAACGCGGACTATCATATCGCAATGTGCAGTTCTTCCTTGAAAAGATTTTAAATTAAAGAAGAATTGCACATTACAATATAATAGTCCGGGTTTGGCTGAAATTTCAGCCACCATCAAGACACCTGTTTGAGTGGATCTCTCCCCTAAAGTTAACATAAGTGTCAACTTCATTCTCTTGAAAATCCTTTTGGGTGAGACCATAGACCGATATCTCGTGTGCCAGCGCACGCAGAACATCATCTGGAGAAGTAGGCCACTTGTGCCTGTTGTAATAGAAGACAAAATGTACAAAGCTGCATGCACACAGGGACTTGATGTTGAAAAAAATAAGCACACGAGTGCTTATTACATTATTCTTAAAATAAGGGAATACATAAAAAGAAAATTGCACATACACGCGCGTGCACACACACACACACACACACACACACACACACACACGTGCACACACACACACACATCAACACAAGTGCACGAAAAGAAAAAGAGAGTAAGTAGGAAGAGAGAGACTAGAGATAGTGTTGGGCAGAGCTGTGTAAGGAAGAACAGAATACCAAATAAATGAACCACAGCAGAAGGAAAAGTGAAGAAGAGAAGGTTATAAGAGTAGCAAATGGGGACTCGGGGACACTAGGATATCTTCCAGATTACCTGATAAAGTCTTAATGAAGAAGTTAAATAAGCCAACAAGAAAACGATAGGTTTTTTCTATCCCCACACAGACAGTGATGAAAAAGATGACAAGGTCTGCAAGGGAGAGACAGAAGACGTTCAGGTTGATCCTCTCCCTCAGTCCCAGTCTGTAGAACACAGCAGCACTGAGGATGTTGCCTGGAGCCCCCAGCAAGAAGAGAGCAGGGATGATGACTGCGTAGTTGAGAGTTGAAATCCAGAGATAGGTCTGAAGGGAACAGATCAAAAAGATAAAGTGTAAAATTATTTGTTCACTATTTGAAAGATTAAGCTTGAATTTGGTACACATTGCATCTAAAATTTACCAGATTACTTCAAGTATTTTTAAAGAAGATAGATTTTCCTGCATCTTCCAAGTCTACATCACAAGCTGCACAGAATTCTGAGGCTGAATATTTACATAACTTACAAAAGCCTGTTCTGGAAAAAAGTCACATTGCTGTTCAAATGGAATTATCAGTTTATAAAACGTAGGTCTCAACCCATGTGACATGGCTTGTAAATGTTAAAGGGTTAAGCCATGTCAGGTCACGCATTTACATCACACAGTATGACAGCCTGAATGACCCCTGTTCCCAACACAACACTAATCATGTAACAACCTAGATGTGAGTACCCATAATTATTTTTCAGGCAGTTCCTGAGTCATATGTGAGTAAGTGCTGAGCCTGGCGCATCCGAAGATCAACTGAGATCGCATGCGCTTGGGGTCAGATGCTTTCTTTATTGTTGTTCTGCATCAGTGCCTGTGCATCAGATTGTGTGTGTTTGTGTGTGTGTGGGGTGGGGAGGGGGATGGGTCTTGTGGTGGCCGGACGTAAGCGGTGGGCACAGCACCTTTTTGATGCTAAAATTCTAATCTTACTTTGATTGTTTTGTTTCCAGTCATAAAAATCTTCAGTTAATCAGGCTAAGCCCCAGGACATAAAATGCAGTATCGTACACTTCATACGTGCAATGACTGTACCAGATGCTACAGTGTAAAGTCAGAAGACTGTTGGGTGCTGGACTAAAAGAGCATAACACCAAGAGGCCTGCACTGACTGCTGCGCGTAGAACAATGCATAAACTAGGGAAATAAATTTATGATACAAAAAAACTTTCCATAATCTTGGCAATCTAAGTTAACAGCTCCGGGAGAATTTTAGAACAATTGTTATCAAGAAGTGAAGCTTACATCCTAGCACAAAAACAGATTTGAGCTTCCCAATGTATTCAAGACAAGAATGCAGTCAAATCAACGCACAGATATCTCTAAACTGATGAGGACAAGTCCTTTCCACTTCCTTGAACCATAACAATACTTGGGACCAGTGTAAAATTTGTGACAGTGCGCAATGATTTTGCGGCTGCAGTTAACACATTAACCATTTTTCTATTTGTGTGGTATTGTCTTGATACAGTATAGTACTTTACATTGTCGACAATTAAAATTATGATTGTAGTTGTGATGAGGTTATCCTGTTACATAAGCAAACATCTATTGCCCTGCCATTAAGCTCCTGACAAGTCAATCCTTGTGCATCTGATTTTGGTGTGGGAGGAATGTCTTATCTTTGAAGCCTTTCTGAGAAAAGGCAGGAGAATGGACCAAGAAGGCAAAAGATAGACAAGGAAGTGACAAGGAGAAAACGAACAAGGCTAAAACAAAGAGAGGGATAAAAAAAAGAGGAATTCTCAGCACAGTTTCCAAAGGGTGGTGATGCTATTTATATTTATAGGCCCCTGGCATCTCCAGTGGGTAGAGACACACAATCACAGTTACGCTTGCATACTGAAGACCTATGTCAAAATGTATGGATCGATATCTTACAAACAAATGTATGGATCAACATCTTACAAAATCTCAATTACGTCGTGCTTTCAGAACAAAAATACATTCAAAGATCTGATGCCAGAAATATCCGCAAAAAACCACTGTCATTTTTAGAATGAATCATGTCTGACAGAAGCATAAAATGACAATCAACTGTTGAATAGCGAAGTTAATTTTTTTAATGTACAGAGCCTTTAGGTGAAGTGCTGTAGAATTCTGGCATCTGACTTCAACACTTACCAAGAATTCCTGTTATCGCACTTTCCCCAGTTACAGTCATAAGTAAGGAGTTTAGAGAAAAAATATGAAGATCCAAAAAGCTGTCTTGTATAGATGTCAGTGTTAGAAAATGAACACGGTGTTAAAAAGTCGAAGGCTGTAAAGGGATGACAGTACAGAAACTGTTTAGACTATGATGTTAAACATGTCTGGGATTATTGTGTTTAAGAGAAATGGAAAAACGAACTCCACCTGAGTTACTTGTATCAATTCAATGTTCCTTACATATGCACAAGTGTTTGCATTATCTCATCTTGGCAATGTTAGCATTGTGAGAAATGTTCTGATAACAACGTCTTTTAGAAATCTGCTGTTGTCAACGCAGGAGATTTGGGTATGTAGACAGAAATGAAAATAAAAGAGCATACGCAAATAGCTGCTCTATGCTCAAGCTGTGTCCATATGTTTATGCTCTAAGGTGACTAAATGAAATATGGTGTCGAAAATGGATCATTTTTATTTATGTATTTTTTAAAATTCTTTTATATCGAGGATAATGGAATAAGCACTTATGTGCTTTTTTACATCCGGTTCCCGTGTGTATGCGGTTTTGTCAATTTTGTCACCTGTTCCTACCGGCACACAATGGCCTACTCTTACGAAAAGCGGAACAGGATTTAACGTGTGCGCAAGATGTTCTGCGTGCGTTCGCACACGGGGCCTCAGTTTATAATCTCACCCAGAAGCCTTACAGGTGCAAGGTAATGCTGCTGAGCATTTTTAAAAAGTTTTAAAGTAAGTTTTTGAGATATACAGACTTGGCACTAATTTGGAGTTCAAATCAAACCATGTTGAAAGCATGACACTCCTTCATATAATTGTCCCTATTGCACTAGAAATATACAACACATTCAAATGGTCAGATGCTGAATGTCCTGTGCCTGCAGGGGCGCATGCCACTGATGGTGATGCTGTAGCAGCGTCTCATTGTGTGGAATGCATCTCGGGGAAGTTTCAGCAATGCTGCACGGCAAAACAAACCTTAATGATTGAATGATATAAGGTTGGTGTTTTCTTCATCAGACAATGGCAGGTAGTGAAACTTCTGATTTGTACATCACTGACTTGCAGCTGAAAGAAAGCCTGTGAGTTTGGCCTACTGTCAGATAGCCTTTCTGACCACGAGCATAAACAAACAAACAAACTTTTTTTTGCTGCCTCATCTTCTGTGATGTCCCCCGTCCTGCTGTTTCCACGCCGCTCATTCCAACTTCCCCGCCACAACCATACCCAGATTCTTTATGTCTCATCTTCGGGGTCAGAAGTCCACAGAGAGCCCATCACTATCGGGTCGCCATAGGCCACCAGCCAGAGGAGCCCTGCAATGCTGCTGGGTCATTTGGTGGTGTTCAGTGGTGCCTGTTCTGAGCTAACATACGTAGGACACCACCTACTAAGCCCCCTACTAACGCGGAGCCAGACTAAGTGAGTTGCCCACCTGAGGTGGCAGCCACCACAACGTCCATCCAACGACCGTCCCCCGCAAACCTCCAACCCCAAAGGCTTTGACACAAACTCAACACAGGCACAGAAGTGTATGAAGAAACCGAATCTGAGATCACCATGAGACCAGAGCAACTTGGACCACCGAATCAGAGGCAATTTGTTTTATTGCATGATGATCAATAACAATGAAGATGACGTAATGCTGCTGCTGTGAAAGTGTTTATGCTTTGAGACTACTTGACAGGGTTGTACTCTACGCTTACTATCATAATATATCCCGGTGTCAACCGGGCCCGAGAGATACAGACACCTGCAGTGTTGGTCAGGTAATTTGAGCAACACTCAAACTCGCATCCGTTAAGTGGATGAAGCTCGACTGTGTGGTCCCAGTCTTCCCACTGAGCCCACAGCACACTCACTCTGGGTACGAGCCTGCTGGAGTCCGAAAAATCCCTATGACTCTTATGGGAATCGAACCCACGGCCTTCCAGTCCGTGACCCAGGCGCTAACCACTGCGCCATGGCGGCTGGTAGCATAATCAAACTTTATGTCACAACTGTAACGACAAGCGTCCTAAAGGTAAATGTCTAGAATATTGAAAACTCTGACAACTCTAAAAAAAATATATATTATGCAGAATTTATTTTGTGTATGTCTGTCTCTCAGTTTGTGTGTTTGTTTGTCTGTCTCTCTGTCTCTGTCTTTCTTTTTGTCCGTCTCTGTGTGTGCTTGTGTGTGTGTGTGTGTGTGTGTGTGTGTGTGTGTGTGTGTGTGTGTGTGGGGTGTGTGTGTGTGTGTGTGTGTGTGTGTGTGTGTGTGTGTGTGTGTGTGTGTGTGTGTGTGTGGGTATGTATATTTTCAGTACTTTGGTTTTATTTTATAAAATAATTATCTGTGTGTATATGTGTGTGTGTTTGCCAGCAAACATATGTTGCATTGGCTAGGGGTGCAAACAACACGTGCGTGTGTACATGCACACACGTGAGTGCGGAACGGGATTTAACGTGTGCGCAAGATGTTCTGCATGCGTTCGCACACGGGGCCTCGGTTTATAGTTTGTGTGTGTATGTGTGTATGTGTGTGTATGTATGTATGCTTGCGTGTTGAAGGAAAGCACAGTTTTCAAAAACCTTTATCAAAATCTCTGCAGTTTTTGTTTTTAATGTTAGTGTTTTATCTGAAATAGGTCTGGAATGGAGAAGGAGCTTCTGTTCCAGATTGAAATAGCGCGGAGTTGATTTTCTCATTGACACTGTGACTTAGTATAATTTCGAATTTTTGTTTGTTTGTCTAAACTTTGTCAGACATCTATAAAAAGAGGTTGACAAGAATGGTCAATACGACACAACACGCAAGCCTACCTGAAGAGACTTAACATGATTCGCTTAAACAACACTTAGAAAGACAGAACATATAAATAAATATGTCAAACCAGAATTATCAAAACTCTAGTCTGGCCTGTATTGCTGCATTGGTCAGAAACATAGACACTACGAAAATTGGAAAAGAGCCAAACTAAACAGGAAAAAATGTGAATCTACATGCAGCTTCTATGAGTCAAATGCTCAGACAGGAGGAGAACAAACGAAAGCATTCTTAATGAACCCTCGGCGCAATTACAAATATTGGCTGAAAATTGATCAGCGCAGACTGACATGATGATGTTTGTCCAGCAAATAGAACCACACAGACAAATGTGATGACGACAGCTCTGCAAGGTGAATGGCTCAGGGCAGAAGGAAAAGGGGGCAGACCAGCAACGTCATACACTGCCAACTTCACTGAGATCAGTGGTCTGGGAGGAGGGCTACAGGAGATCGTAGAACTTTGCAAAGACAGAGAATGATGGTCTTTATTTATTTATTTATTTATTTATTTATACCCTTTTAATTCACGGCAGATTTCTCTGCGAGCAATTCCCCAGGGAGAGCGCATCGCCACAAGAGCTGCGCCACCCATTTTTTTTTTCTTTTTCCTGTCTGCAACTGTATTTGTTTCCCTATCAGAAAAGCTTTTTTTCTACAGAATTTTGCCAGGGCCAGCTCTCTTATTGCCGTGAGTTTATTTTACGTGCCCTAAATAATTATGTATAACACACGGGACTTCGGTTTCTCGTCTTATCCGAAAGGCTAGCACCCAGTCCACCACTCATGGTCTAATGGATGGAGGAAAAGTTTCAGGCCCGAACGAGATTCGAACCACTGCAACCTTCCGACCCGGACTTTTCGCTCTCTAGGCAGGCACGTTG
Source organism: Rapana venosa (assembly GCA_028751875.1). Lineage (NCBI taxonomy): Eukaryota > Metazoa > Mollusca > Gastropoda > Neogastropoda > Muricidae > Rapana > Rapana venosa. The sequence continues at coordinate 29,687,472 of CM054137.1, read as the reverse complement.
CCTCTAGACCACCGATCCACTGATCCGATGGTCAACCCTAGTGGCATTGCGTGGAGCTCCTAATAGACGGCAGCAGCGATGGAGAGAGTTGAATGCAGTTGGGTTAATCGGGAGAGGCTGTGAGGGGAAATAGCAATCACTCAACAGAGTATATATATATATATATATATATATATAATATATATATATATATATATATATATATATATATATATATATATATATATATATATATATATATAATATATATATATATATTCATTACCCAGATGGGAACAGAGTTTGAACTTTTGTCATATGGGTTTTCTGTTTTCTTAATTTTTATTGTTTTCTTTTCCCGTTCCCCAGATAGAGCTCCGAGGCACAACAAATGTTAAGATGTTTGCGTATGCGACCGTTTCCCCTGCAATTGAGGTAGCTGCATTCCGACTTCGGGGACTTAGGATTGTTTAACTAGTGTTATGAGTAAGCAGAATGAAGAGGGGACAAGTTGGAGGGCAAGGTAGAATTGATACTTTCGGCGCCACACATTAGCGTTAGTGTTTCAGAGAAGTGAGGAGTACAAGAGAAGTGAGGGAGTGTGAGAGAAGTAAGGGAATGCAAGAGAAGTGAGGGAGTGCCAGATTCAAAGCTGACAGCGTCAAGGTTGGCATTGAATGCAAGATCCATGGCGACATTATCATCTCCTTACCTCACCTCACCTATCCCGCAGTCTCTTGGACCGTTGAGGCACCAATGAAGATTTTGCAACCAGCATCCTCCACTCACGGCGATCCTCTGCTTTCTGTGGCGATTCGTTCCACTCAAGGCCAGTACACTCTCTGATGTTGTCTTCCCATCGTTTTCTCTGTCTGCCTCTTCGTCTCCCTCCTTGTACTGTTCCCTGTAGGACAGTCTTGACCAGTCCAGATGTTTCGTGTGACGTGCCCGAACCACTTCAGTTTGCGTCTTTTCAATGAAGTCAGGAGCTCTTTATATTGTCCTATATGTTTTTGATTCTGGTTTTCACTTCCTCATTAGTTATGTAATCTCAGTGTGACATACCAAGGCGTTTGCGAAAGCACCTCATCTCTATTGCCTGTATCCTTCTTTGAATGTCTGCTGTTACTGCCCACGTTTCACATGCGTACAAAAATATGGACATGATCAGGGAACGCAAGAGTCAGATCTTAAAGCTTAAAGCAGCAGCATCAACGCTGCTTAATTATTGGGTCGATCTCAGTGACCCACATTCACAGCTATCCATCCTATATACACTTCATTGTTAAACGTTTATAGTAACCACGGTGTGTAAGTGTGAGACCCATGAATGAATGGGCAAATATGAATAGGGTGGGTTTTTTTCTCGGAGGTAGGATTGATTCGTGCTTATTGCCCTACTTCTCTCCTGTAGAAGAAATACGTGTGCAAATATCTTTTTTTTCCTTCTTTGTCTTAGGGATAAGATTGATTTGGGATTATTGGACTACTGTTGTCTTGTAGAGAGGATACGGGAAAATAGGTCAGAAGAAGACCTTGGGAGTTTAAGTAAATAGGAATATAGGTTGAGAAATGAAGTAAATAGGAATGTAGGTTTAGAATGAAGTAAATAGGAATGCAGGTTTAGAATGAAGTAAATAGGAATATAGGTTTAGAATGAAGCAAATAGGAATGTAGGTTGAGAATGAAGCAAATAGGAATGTAGGTTTAGAATGAAGTAAATAGGAATGTAGGATTAGAATGAAGCAAATAGGAATGTAGGTTTAGAATGAAGTAAATAGGAATGTAGGATTAGAATGAAGTAAATAGGAATGCAGGTTGAGAATGACAGACGCTGTAGTCGAGTGGATAAGACTGTTTGATTTTAAGTCCCATAGGTCCTTGGAGTTTGGGATCGAATCTCGGCAGTAGTACCTGAAATACCAAAAGTGAGGATTGTTACACTCTCCAGGTCACTTTTAAGAGCAGACCTTCCAATGCCTTTTTTTATTTTTTGAAAATTTTATACAACTTTAAGTCACGGCAGATTTTTCTGCAAGAAATTTGGGCTGCCTTCCCCGGGGTGAGCGCGTCGCCACAAGAGCAGCGCCACCCTTTTTTTCCTTCTGCAACTGTATTTGTTTCCCTATCAGAGTGGTTTATTGCTACAGAATTTTGCCAGGGAAAACTCTCTTGTTGCCGTGGGTTCGTTCACGGGCGTTAAATAATTATGTGTAATATACGGGGCCTCGGTTTATCGTCTCATCCGAAAGACTAGCGCCCAGACCACTACTCGCGGTCTAATGGATGGGGGAAAAGTTTCGGGCCCAAACGGGTTTCAAACCACCGCACACTTCGGACCCGGACTTTTCGCTTTCTAGGCAGGCGCGTTACGTCTAGACCACCGATCTACCGATTCTTTATTCCTATTGTGTATATACACATGCAGCAGACAAAATATGCACATTGGACATGCCATATTTCATGTCAGTTAAGGAATCACAAGTTCACACAGCATGCACCCTGTACAAAAGTATGAGCTGCTCTGAAGTCTAAGCATGTTGCTGAGGCCAGCGAACAGGCCTCCTGCAGAATAACAAGAGAACAAGAGAAAACCAGGCACCATGTATCCTACCCAGATGAAGGGTTGTAGGATTTAGAGAAAAGGTGTTAAGCTGCATATACGATTTTCCCTGAAAGGTGAGTTTGTTAGAGCACATGGCGTTTTCACGTGTGTGGTTGCCAGAATCATTATATTCTAGTCTATTGGTCATGTCCCTTACCTTTTTTGTCTGAAAAAACTGTGTGAACTGCCTCTACAGGCAGACTTGCAGTCAGGTGAAGAACTTCCTGTGCTGTGCATGTTCTCCTTAGAGACTGCATTTAGCTGCAGGGTCATCCACGTGGGAAGGAGAATTCAAACTTAAACCCTACTGAGGGTCCTCCCTGCAAAACAGTACAAGGATGGAGACGAAGAGACAGACAAAGAAAACAACTGGAAGACAACATCAGAGAGTGGACTGGTCCTGAGTGGAAGGACTTGCTACGGAAAGCTGAAAACCGCGGAGGAACAGGGAAACCTGGTTGCAAAATCTTCATCGGTGCCCCAGAGGTCTACAATGTTCACTCCATGCTGGGATTTTAAAGGATGTATTTTCTAATCAAAGAGCCCAGTTATCTGCAAGGTGATGAAAGAAGTCTACGGACTCCTAGGCATTAAAAGGGCATCGACAGTCCCAATCACACCAAAGCCAGCAGCTTGGTTGAGCGCTTCAATACAATGCTGAAGAAAATGATGCAGCATATGTATTTGGAGCGCCCAGGGGATTGAGATAGATACATATTTCCACTGTCCTAAGTGCCTGTGTGAAAGATGGGGTATCCCAAGAAATCATGCAGTTCTGATTGTCTGGGCTACTGCAGTTGGAGAGTATGGGTAACCGTGTTCTGGAACCGTTTATAAGTTAAACAGAATGGACAAAAAAAAGAAATATAAAATATGGTGTCAGATCTTAGGAATCATCTGCAAAACACGTAAAAAGTTTGCATGACACCACTTGGTAGCCTGAATAGCAATGCAAGCACCACTTTAACAAAAGTGTTTAATGAGTTATGGATGGAGGTCGATGACAAGGTTTTGCTGCCCCCTTCTTGAGTTAGATGATAATGAGACTAAACGTGGTGATGTTTTAGTGCTCAGTGGATTAATTCTTTTTACATGTCTTTAAGGCGGCTTGCTTGATACGCCTTTGTGTCTGACGAGTGCGTTTGTACCAGGAATTACAAGGCGGATTGTTATGAAATTTCAATGTTTAATTCCGAAAAGGTGTCAGCCTTGGTAAACAGTCTCTGTGATCAGCAATGATGAAAAAGTTTACAACTCATTGATTGATGAGTCGATGGATTCAAAGGTTAGCCAATTGATTGACTGATAAATTTATTGATTAATCTATCAATTGATTGGCTGACTCTGATTAATTTTGCAAATAAAGACTTTTGTAGAATCATCAACTAAGTGCATTTAGTTTAAACCTTTTTGTAGCTTAAGCTTTTTTATTCTCTATCTATCTGTCTATCTATCTATCTATCTATCTCTGTCTCCCTCTTTCTTTCTTCCTTTCTTTCGTTCTCTCTTTGTTTCTGTCTCTGTCTTTCACTCTCTGTCTCTGTCTCTCTGTCTCTCTCTCTCACCCACGCACGCACACGCACACACACACACACACACACACACACACACACACACACACACACACACATATAGAAGATGAGAGAACGTTTCATGCAACAGTGAGACTTTTAAGTCCAATGTTGATATAGAAAAAACAGCTTTTTAATTTCAAATAAATCAGTTAACATCAAGTTTTCTTGTACATCAATTTTTAAGAAATCGAATACTACATAAAACAAACTACAAATGCCACTGGTTTCTGCAAGCTAATATGCCGCCTCTCAGTTTTCTAA
>CM054137.1:29648053-29678053 GCA_028751875.1 Rapana venosa | reverse complement strand
AAACAAACCAAAGACAACCTGCAGCAGACAAAAGACCACCCTCACTTTGTTCCTACCTGCTTGGAAACAATGTTAGCTGGGTTGTCCACTGGGTTGAATTTCTGATCCACCACCAGGCACCCATCTTTAGTCTTGTGGCCAATGGAAGAGGCCACCACAGTCAACCCCAAATCACGCACTGCTGTTGTCGTGATGACGCTGAAGATGTCAGGGTGCTGACTGGAGAAACTGGTGGAATTCTCAGAGCTCAGATTCATGCTGGTCATTGTGGCTGGTATCTAAGGAAACCTTGTATTTCTTCTTTTCTTCGCTTCTGCTCTTCCAGTCGACCTTTTAGTCAGATTCTTGCAGCTGCCTTCTTAGTTCCTACAGCCATTTACAGTATTTCATATGTTGCGTGTCTTGATCACTGCTGTGAAGTAAAATGTGCCATATTATGAACATTCTGGAACAAAAAAGAGTACGCGCACATATACACACACACATTCTAATATCACTTATAGTGGATAGATGTTCAGACGAAAATACACACACACACACACACACACACACACACACACACACACACACAACACACACACATACACACACGCGCGCGCGCGCGCGGGTGCAATTAAGAAAGGTCTACGGAGGCTGTTTGACATCAGTACATAGGAAGATCTCTCAACAAAATGTATGGATCTATTATAAGCTATATATAATTGATATGCTCCGTCATCTAATGTATTGCTGTAGGCCACATTCAATCACAGCATATTTTTCTGCCTGAAATTCGAGCTGCTCTCCCCAGGGAAAGCACATTGCCAATAGAGCATCGCCACTCACGATAGATTATATGTTATTTTTTTAGTTTTCCTGTTTGCACGTGTATTAGTCTCCCATGACATTTACTGCTTTCGACATAATTTTGTCAGGGAACCACTTGCTTGTTGCCGTGGATTTTTTTACGTGTACTAAATGCCTATTGCATTCGGGACTTCGGTTTAACATCTGATCCAAACGACTATCACCCAGACCACCATTGAAGTCTATTGGATGAGGAATCATTGAGGTACAACCAGGGATGAAACCCGCACTTCTTAGGGATATTACCTCTCGACAACCGATCTTAAGGCATTGTTGTTCGGTTTTTTTACTTATAGCTGCAATGCACATGATGTTATGATGCTAAGCTAAATTCAACCATTGTACTACACAAATGTATATTATACTGTTTAGATTAGTTAGGATTTGCCATGAGAAATAGTTCATCTATATGTATCTTAAACTAGCACCCTTATGCTTTGACAGTGCCGCGATCCTCATTCATACAGGAGTTTATAAGTTCACTTATCAAAGGAAATCTACAACAATGCCATAACTACCGCACAATCAGCCTCATATGTCACCCAAGCAAGGTCATGCTGCAGATAATATTGAATAGACTGAAGCCACAAGCAGAGACCATCATTGCTGAGGAACAAGCAGGTTTCAGAGCAGGGCGCAGCACAACAGAACAGATATTCAACCTCAGAATACTATGTGAGTGGTACCTTCAACATCAACAAGACCTTTACCACGTATTTATCGATTTTAAGAAGGCATTTGACAGGGTGTGGCATGCAGCTTGTTGGGCAACCATGAATTTGTACAGCATCAATGCAAACCTGATCAGAGTCATCAAACAGCTGTACAGCGAGGCCACCAGTGCAGTGTACTACAACAACAACATTAGAGAATGGTTTCGAACAACAGTTGGAGTAAGACAGGGCTGTCTACTCTCACCCACTCTTTTCAACATCTTCCTTGAGAGAATCATGGCTGATGCACTGGAAACATCATGAAGGATCAGTCAGCATTGGTGGCAGAACGATCACAAACCTCCGCTTCGCAGATGACATTGATGGAATAGCAGGATCAGAAAAAGAGCTTGCCAGCCTAACAGAACACTTGGATAAGGCCTCCAAAACATACGGCATGGAAATCAGTGCAGAGAAGACCAAACTGATGACTAATAACACCAACGGCATTAGCATTGATATCAGGGTTAATGACCAGAAGCTGGAAACAGTTCAAAGCTTCAAGTACCTGGGAGCCATTGTATCAGACCAGGGATCCAAGCCAGAAGTAGTATGCAGGACTGCACAGACAATAACAGCTTTGTCAAAACTAAACACCATCTGGAGAGATAAGAATATCTCACTTATCTCCAAGATCAGACTAATGCGCTCCCTTGTCATATCCATATTTCTGTATGCCTGTGAATCATGGACCCTGACTGCAGATTTGGAGAGAAGAGTACAGGCAGTGGAGATGAGATGCTTTCGGAGACTCCTTGGCATCTCCTACAAAGACCACATAAGCAACGAAAGCGTGCATAACAGAATCCAGCAAACCATTGGACCCTATGAGAACCTTCTAACGATCGTGAAAAAGCGTAAACTTAAATGGTATGGGCATGTCACAAGATCCCAAGGAATTACAAAGACAGTTTTGCAAGGCACTGTCCAAGGAGGAAGAAGAAGAGGCAGACCAAGGAAGAGCTGGGAGGATAACATCAGCGAATGGACAGGCCTAGAACTCAACAAAACCCTGAGAAAGGCAGAACAGAGAGAGGAATGGAGGGAACTGGTTTTTGAGTCTTTGAGGGTGCCCCCACGGTCGTCAGACTACGGGACAGATAGATAGATCGATTATCAAGGGAAGAATCACCCAGACAATACCTGTATCATGTTTTCTGGACAAAACGACATCCACAGATCATGTACCAGAGTGATCACCACATACAAAGTTAGATGACCATCTGCAAGACTTTCTATCACCAAAATAAATTATGAAGTCTAGGGGCCATTACAAAAACCACTCACGGACTCTTACAAAACCAAATCAGGAACCATTACAAAACCAAATCAGGAACCATTACAAAACCAAATCAGGAACCATTACAAAACCAAATCAGGAACCATTACAAAAACCACTCACGGACTCTTACAAAACCAAATCAGGAACCATTACAAAACCAAATCAGGAAACATTACAAAACCAAATCAGGAACCATTACAAAACCAAATCAGGAACCATTACAAAAACCAGTCAAGGACTTTTACAAACAAAATCCATCAAGGACATTACAAAAAGCAATCAAGGACCATTACAAAAAGCAATCGGGGACAATTACAAAACCACTCGGGGACCATTACACAAAGCAATCGAGGACCATTACAAAAACCACTCATGGACCCGGTCTTTTGAGGAAAACTGTGGTGGTAGCCTCGGAGTGGGATGCTCATTCAGTCTGGCTCCACGACTCAGCTAATACTGCCGTTGGTATATGACTTAGTAGGCGATTCTTGTATATGTTAGCTCAGAATAGGCACCCCTGAACACCACCAAAGTGACCCAGCAGCAGTGCAGGGCCCCTCTGGCTAGTGACCTGGTGGTGGCCTAGTATTGATGATCTCCCTGTAAACTTCCGACCCTGATGATGAGACAGAACGAATCTGGGAATGGCTGTGGTCGGGATATGGAAATGAGCGTCGTGGGAACAGCAGAGCGGGAAAATCAGAACAGATGAGACAGCAAAAAATAACAAAACAAAACAAAATGTAATAAATAATAAAACGATTCTATAAGCTTCTAGTATAGATAGATAGATAGATAGAGAGATAGATAGAAAGATAGAAAGATAGAAAGATAGATAGATAGATAGATAGATAGATAGATAGATAGATAGATAGATAGATAGATAGATAGATAGATAGATAGATAGATAGATAGATAGATAGATAGATAGATAGATAGATCAGTGTCAAAAATATAAAATCTGGAAAAGCAGATGTTTAGACTTTGTAACGTCTAGTTTGCATTGTGTTGTACTTCCTACTCGTTTAAAGACTTGTTTATTATCACTTCAGTAAAGTTTTACATGACTGGGTACATGATGATCAGACAAATGCCGTAACAAGGAGATAGGCACCACATCTACACTTTTCTGAGACATAAAACACCTCAAAATGATTCATTGCAGACACTTTAGAGGCATTGAAGTCTCAGAAGAAGTCTGGTTTTCTCCGTGTACTCTTGCTCATCCCCCCCCCTCCTCTTAATGCTCACTTCTACCCCGCGTCATCTGATGGACAGACATTCTTCCAGAAATAGAAAACAATGGATCTCAAACCGTTTCCCTCTTCTCAGTTTAACTCATGATAAAGTCTGGATGCTAGACAAGCCAGTCAATGAACTCAAAGAACACACAAGAGAGTTGTGACAATGCACACACACCAGGCTGTCTGTAACAAAGCACTGGAGCTAAAGACGGGAACACTTTTAGAGTCAGCTGTATGTGGCTTTTCAGGCTCTAGAAGGACACCTCCCCCCCCCCCCCTCCATTTATCTTTAAGTAACCAGCGTCCCTGCTTTTGTGTTTGGCCGATCATAAATAATCAAAGATGTGATTCCAGTTCAATTCACTTTCATAACAAAACTGCCTGCATGAGACTTTGGTTTCCACATCGATAATGGATGGTTGGGCTTGATGTACGTATGGGTTTTTTTTAAAGTTCAAACTGCTCGAATGCCCTAAAAGTTAAAATGATACTTTAGCTTTCATCTTGCTTCAATGAAGTCAGTCTTTAAAGATCTTGACCTCTCACCACCATTTAACTCTACAAGTAAACAAGGCTTACAAGTTAGGATTGTTTTCTTATCTATTAAGGGGAAGAGACGGTATGTAGCATGTAGTGTGGAGCGCTTGTATGAGTAAGTACTTAGCACTGCCTGTCCTTAAGGCTTACGACAGGGAGAGTATTTTAATCAGGATTATCTCCAATCGTTAAGAAGGGTGTGTAATTTCTCTCCCCTCCAATAGATTAGAAAAAGTCCTGATCAAACCGCACTGTCCTAGTGTAATTCTACAATATAACTATTTCGTATCTATTTCCCTTACCAAAAATCAAGAAAGATTTTAGCAAAGCTAGAGAATATACAAACCCATACACATTCTTCATCCAATGAAAAGATCTGCAACAAAGTAACAATACTAAGAGAGCAATGGTCAAAGTAAAACGATTATGCGTTAAATACTCATGATCAGATCTGAAAACGGTGAATACTTTGTCAGATAAGTTCTAAAACTAACTGTCTGAACCATGAAATAATAGCTCTCTTGCCACATCTACAGAAAAGGTTCTGGCTGCTGCAGCCAGCAGTTTTCATTACAGAGGCTGGGGAAACACCGGGGCTGGTGGCTGCACTTGTGCTAGCAGCCCATTTCCTGTGGTGTTGATATCTGCTTCCTCGAATATTTGCTTGACACAATGAGAAAATGCTTCTCTGGGGTAGATCTGTTGCAAAGCAAGGGCAAGGGCCGGATGAAAAAAAAATGCTATGCTTATTCTGTTACCTTGAAAAATAAAGATTTCATTTCATTTCAAGTCTGCCAGCTTCTTTTGCTCCTCTCCCTAATAGCTTTTATATCAATAGATACGGTTCTCCCTTTCCACAAGAGGATGAATTCAGTGTAGATGACTAGGAAGAAGTAAGACATCCTTGGTTAGTAGAAGATGAAAGGGTTCCTGTATCAGCACTCTAGACAGTACTGGCCACCAAACTGCTTCATCCACCATGAGATATTCAACATGAACGTGCTCTGCTTTTGGTAAACTTTCAAATAGACTTTAAGAATAACGCTCAGAGAACTAAAAGCGAATTGTTCTGCAAAATTCCATGATGTTAAAAAACAACAACTGGAATATGAAAAACACTTCTGGATCAGGCCTGTAGCTAGCATAAGATATAAAAAATTTATTGATCCTAAAGGTAATAAAGCCACAGCAGGTTTACCCTTCCACTGGGACACTGTATTTTATATCAAAGAAGGGTTATGTAGCCATTCTGTATCACTGATTATTATTTCCAGATTTAGCGTCTGTTGTTTTAGTCTCTTTACTTAGTGTAAATGCTGCATAAACCCATATGTTCATGGCAATGTACTATTCAATGTACTTGTGGTATTATTATGTGATGGCAAATGGCTACTACAGCAATATTTGATACAAGCAAGTGCTTTGGTGTTGTCATTAAGAACACGAACTGTGTTACCAGTAATTTCCTCTTCAAAACACTGCACAGCAAAAAGAAATGTTAGAAGGTTAGAAGAGAAGTGTTGAGATAGGAGGATGAAACACAGTCTTTCTCCCGCATCCTAGCAAAATTAGGCTTCATGATTTTTGTTCATTTTCTTGGAGCTATAGCTATCCCATTTGGTAAATAATTTAATTCCAACAACTATTTTTCCAGTGAGATCTTGGCAGCTTTTTTCTGTCTTGATTGTTAAAATTTAACCTTGACCAATCACAATCGTATGCATATGTAATTCAATCAACAAGGGAAATAACTTAAAACAACAAAATGTTACATTGATCACACTGGAATGGAATAGTATGTACCTTCAAACCTATTGATTGATCTTTTGTTGTAAATTTGAAGGCATACTGTAACGTCTCTATTTTGAAATATTATAAGTGATTTCTTTATTCAGTTGCTTTTAGATCATTCTCTACAAAATGTCCTTCTAAGCTCATGTGGACATTTGGGACACATAATAGGCCTCCTGAAAAGAATGAAATGACACGGTTTCGTTTTTCTAATGTCTTTGTTGTCAAGACCAACATTTTGTCAAGTTAGGTTGGGGTAGAGAAATGTATGGCAACACATGGAGTTCCCAATCAAACTCTAATTGTTACCCCAGCAATTGAGGAATCTGTGGGTTAAAATTATCTATCCATCTAGGGATGTGTGTCCTTGAGTTTGATTAAAAGATCTGTATTGATCAAGAATTGTGTGCAATCTCCATGCTGTAAATAATTCTTCCAGTATTTTAGTCCTCAAGGAATATGGATGGTTACATGCAAACATTGACCCAATTTACTTGACGGCAGTACCTAGGACTGCAAGCTGATGCTTGGTAGGGTCTGTTGTTGTGTCCCCTGTTTTCCCCCGTGGGGATACCGGGGCCTGTCAGTACAAATAGCACCCCCACGTTCTGAAAATGATGTGCTAGATACCCAGACCCTCTTTTCTATCTCTCTCCCTTTGTTTGTGCTTTGTTTCTCTTCTTCCTGTCACCTCCTTCTTGTCTATTGTCTGCTTTCTTGGTCCAATCTCCTGCCTGTTTTCCCATAGAGACTTAAACAATAACATTTCTTTCCCACACTGAAGTCAGATGTGCTGGGCCTGACTTGTCAGGCACTTTATGGCAATGCAACGCACTTTCGCTCATACGACAGACAATAATAGTCGTCTGTCTGCGCAAAAGTACTTCTTGTTTTTGATCCATTTGTTGTTGTTCCTTGATGCGTCTTGTTTTTGGGTGCCTATGATTGAAATGCTAACCCCACTTGACCCAGACATGCTGGCATCCAAACACTCTGGTTCTTTAAGTCTCCGTGGAGGCATACAATTTGTCTCCAAAGAGGTTTTTGGTCACCAAACACCGTCACTGCATATATCAGTAGTAGTAGCTGGGTTAAGGCACTGTTTGATTGTAGCCAATCTCTTCAGGTGAATATCCTTTCAATCATGGACCAACCCTTCTTCAGAGTCAGTCAGTGTTTAAACACCTGAATCCATCTTCTCGGACGGGATAGCTCAGTTGTCGGAGCACTCGCTTTCCCCCAGCCAAGTTAAGCAGCGTCGAGCGTGGTTACCAGTTGGATGGGTGACCGTTTGCGCGCCTTGGCTTCAGTACAGTTCCCCCAGTTCACCCAGCTGTAAATGGGTGCCTGCCCTCTTTAGGGTCAGGGAAAGTAAAGCAGCGAGGGAGAGGAGATGGGCGCCGCACTCAATATGCTGGCCCTAGAGAAGTGAGGTCTCTGACGCCTTGCTCCCCTACGACCTTATAGGTTATGGGACACCTTTACCTTTACCTTTTTATCCATCTTCTCCAGGCTCTCCTTCCTACTGTATTGGAACCGTTGTTTTTAGTCGCCATGCTTACCACAGGTACGCTAAGACGCCTCGTGAAAGGTAAGTGGAGATTTTCTTTTTGCTGTTAGTTGACATGGCTTTCCACATCTTAGCAATAATTTTGAATGGCATGTTATCGTGTGCGTTTTTGCAATTATCCAGCTGCACAGGTTTGTTTTTGGAGTCAACTTTATTATAGTCAGCCTTTAGAAATGTTTGTTTACGAGTCTGGTGATTGATGTCTATAGGTTTTGTCTCACTTCTATGCCTGCGTCAAGTTCATTATCTAACTCTTTGATTACTTCTTCCTTGGCATCATACTTCAATGGACAGATAATGTAAAAGACTGGACAGACAAGAAAGCTAGCTGAGTGTATGCAACTAGCCAAAGACAGACTGAGTTGGAGACCAATGACACATCAACCCTAGTCTTGGAACAGAAGACAGTCCAATACATTGTAAAAAAGGAGGGTAAAGGAGTCCCATAACCTATAAGGTCGTAGGGGAGTGAGGCGTCAGAGACCTCACTTCTCTAGGGCCAGCATATTGAGGGCGGCGCCCATCTCCTCTCCCTCGCTGCTTTACCTTCCCTGACCCCTAAAGAGGGCAGGTACCCATTTACAGCTGGGTGAACTGGGGGAACTGTACTGAAGCCAAGGCGCGAAAACGGTCACCCATCCAACTGGTAACCACGCTCGACGCTGCTTAACTTGGCTGGGGGAAAGCGAGTGCTCCGACCACTGAGCTATCCCATTGTACTTCATTGAAATCATGCCTTCATTGTTTGATTTGTCAATGTTGAAAACCCAACTCTGACCTGTCTGATAACAATTCAGCAATGTTTCATTTTTCACTCTCTCTCTCTCTTTGTTTGGTTAAATACTTTCTTCCTGGTCGTATTACTCATCCTGCTTGACTAACTGCTAATAATTTAATGAGAAAACTTGGTTATCACCTTCTGGTGTTTATTACCTAAACTTTGGATTCAAAGTTCCCATTTGGCATTAAGGAAATAAGTTTGACCCAGATGGTCCGGGCATTTCTCGCTCTCTCTTCAGACATCCTGAGATATCGTTGTAAACCCATCGAAAGTGGCATGATGAACGTTTGCTCAGCATAAGATGATCTTTGTTTGCAAACTACAGGCTGCACAAACAGTGGAAGAACACCAAACTCCCACTCAGTCTGGATACTAGTGGTACAACCCGCAATTAACAGACACCTAATGTCAAAAATATATTTCTTCCTAAAACTGGACAACATATTTTTTCAGTCTTACCTTTTTGATGCTAGTCAGGAAAACACCCTCACAGAATGCACTGTTTAGACAAGAAAAGTCAGTAACGTTACATTGTCACTTACATGAAACAGGCAAATTGTTTGGATGTTCCACAAGGAATGACCTGTGTCTGTGCCGGCTGACAGTTTTCCACTGCTTACCTGCACACGTGCTCCGCTTCATATTTATCCAGCCAAGAAATCGATAAGAATTAGATGACAGTAGGATTAATTTTGCCAGCCTGAGGCATTCCCCTTATTATTCCAAAAGCTGCCGTCGTTCCTTGATAAATAGAAACATTTGACTTTGATCTTAAAACGCTGAGTATTTACTGTTGTCTAACCATCCGTACTTGGCCCACTCAAAAAGCTGTGTCAGTTATTGATGTAACCAAAGCACCCAGTCCTGCATGTAAATATTGCTATACTTTGAGACGTTATGTTGACAATGTTTTATTCAATGCAAGTTCCCAGTATAAACACCCGTCTTTTCACTGAAGAAAGAAAATTATCTCATGTCAGATCATTACTTCCTAAGCGCGAACAAATTTACATTCCATTCCATTACATATGCTCTGTAATCAGTCAGCATTAGCATGATGACCCTGATGCTTGATTTCTGAAAGCAATGGCCCTGAGGATTATGTAAGAAATTTCTTATTCTTCTTGCCTCTAAGTTACATTGGCCGATTGAAAACCTTCGTGGTACCCGGGAAATTAAGATTAGACACTTTAACGATCTCTCAAGTTAGTCTGTAAAAAAGTGTCACAGTCTTACTCGATTGGTAAGCTTAGGCGTGCAGAAGACTAGGGGTATGCAATGAAGGCTCCATATCCCATGTGGGCATCGAGGGGTCTGAAAAAACATTAGCACTCCATGCATGCCCCTGAGCAGTCATCAGGGCACTGGATTACGCCTTTGATCAGCTACCTGCTTAATAAGTGTGTCCATAGACCTGGTGCAGAGTAAATGGAAATTTCTACACATGATGACACATCTACAGGATATTTTTTTTAAACTAACAAAAAAACGTTTCCTTTAACTGTGACACTATCCCTCACGATTAAAGACCCATAGATGCACGGAAAGCTATTCTCTCCGGCTGACAGGTCCTTGCAGAACCTTGTTTAACCTACTAGGTAACCATTGTTTTTTCAAAAGACAGTCAAGCTCATTGGGTATATTCCATAATATTAACTGAATGCTATGCACCTGAAAGATTTGCTTCAAACGTATGATCGACCTGAACATACCTTCTCCAAACTTCTAGTTAGATGAGCTGGAGAGAGACAAGAAAAAACAAGTTTTGCCAGCAGATGAGTGGGTCGAGTGCATCCATTGGTGAAGTAAGCGGAACAACTAGGCAGAAACGACGCCCCATGCCAACATCACTATTGCTGACCATTGATTGGTCGACACGGGCTGTCACTCCTTTGAACATCAAAGATGCCATTATTGAGCAGCTAACCCATCGCTTTGCTCTAACTTGGGCCCAAGGGCTTGGCGGCATTACCATCAAAAGTGGGAGGACCAAGTTGTTAATAATTTAAAAGACTGAATAAGCAAGAATAGGAGAGCGACAGACAGACAGACAGACTCAGTGAGAGAGATATTAGATTTTGTATTTGAACTTCCATTCTTGTTTGCTCTGTCTCTGTCTCTGTCAGTCTCTCTGCCTCTATCTGCCTATCCCTCTGTCTCTATCTCTCTCGCTTGCTCTCTCTCTCTCTCTCTCTCTCTCTCTCTCTCTCTCTCTCTCTCTCTCTCTCTCTCTCTCTCGAATATTGACCTGTGATCAAGTCCTGTGTATTCTTGCTTATTATAGTAACACTAAACTGAATTTCCTTGCCATAGTCCAGCTCTGCGTCCCTTTACATCTTCCAAAATGTCACGTAGCATCCAAGCAAAATCAGGTGTCTCATATACATAGTCTGTACCATTGTTGGGGAGCAGGATGTCAGAGACCTCAGCTTCTCTAGGGCACAGTATTTTGAGAGGTTGTATGCGCCCATCTACTGTGCTTCACTTGCTTAGCACACTCCCGGCCTCAAAAGAGGACAGGTATTCATTTACAGCTGGATGAGCTGGGTAACTGCATGGAAGCTCTGGCGCACAAACAGTCATCCATGTACAAAGAATAGATAACTACAGTGCTAAATGTTTTTGTGTATGATATACAAAGAGCAAAAAGAGAAGAAGAAAAAAGAAAGAACAACATCATAATAGGTGCATGGAATGTCCAAACGATGGGAGAGATAGGAAAAATACAAATGCTGGTAAAAGAATTGGAAAGGAGTCAAATGAACATCATTGGCCTCATCAAAGCTAGATGGAGAGTAGAAGGTTATTTTCACACAGTGCTCACACAGTTGTATATGGCGCAAACGAAAAGAGTGGCACGAACAGTGTTGCTATTGTGTTGGACAGAGAACACACTGCAGCAGCAATGGAAAGCTTTGATACAGCAAGGTATGGCCCGTCATTCTACAAGGCTGTGAAGCCTGGACACAAAGTAAAGACGATGAGGGGACAAAGAATCGAAGATAGCAGGTCAAACCTAACATGAATTAAACCAGCCGCCATGGGAGGGGGGGTGGTGGTCAGTGCCATAGGCAACGGACTGGAAGGTCGCGGGGTTCGAAGAGTCATAGGGATTTTTGCGGACGCTAACTGGCTCCTATCCAGAGTGAGTGCGCTGTGGGCTCATTGGGAAGACTGGGACCACAAAGTCCAGTCTCATCCACTCTACGGATGCGATTTCTTTGTGAGTGTTGCTCAAATTACCTGACCAACACTGCAGGTGTCTGTGTCTCTCAGGCCCAGCTGACCCTGTTATGTTATAAAAGGAAGTGAAGAGTATAGCCCTGAACAGGAAGTCTCAAACCACATGCACTTCCATAGCAGCAGCATTACCTCATCCTCAACGTTATTGATCATCATGCAGAAACAGAAAACTGCTTCTGATTTGGTGACCCCTGTTGCTTTTTTTAATCGATACGTCAGTTTGGTTTCCCTACACCTCTGTGCTTGTGGTGAGGTGTCTCAGAGCTTTAGGGGCTGGAGGTTCGTGGTGCATGTCGTTGCGGGTGGGGGAATTTGGGGTAGTCGCCACCCCGGGTAGGCACCCCACTCAACCTGGCTCCGGGACTGAACTATCGCCGTTGTCAGTAAGGGGCATAGTATACGGTGCCCTGTTTAAGTTAGCTCAGAACAGGCACCACTGAACACCATCAAAGTGACCCAAAAGCAGTGCAGGGCCTCTCTGGATGGTGTCCCCGCAGCGGCCTGATATTGATGGGCTCCCTGCGGATTCCTAACCCTAGGGATGTGGCGTGACGAATCTGGACAAGGCTGAGGTGGAGAGATTGAAATGATGTGCGAGGGGAAGGGTGGAACAGACACGTTCCAGAAGATGAGGCAACAACACAAGGCTTAAAATTAATGAATTAAGCTAGTTCCCCACTTTGTAAACATAAAATAGAAATCCAGAAGCAGCACTTCAGTCTGAGATTCCCAGAAATCAACGCACAAACTAAAGTATCTACAAAAAAAATATTTTTAGGAAATATTTTGATACCTACGAAATACCTGCAGTCAGAACATTTTGTTTCTTCTTTTACTCTCTTAAGTGATTCCGATTTTTTAAAAAATAGGTAACAGTTACGATGAAAATAGAAATCTTTACGTCCGATTTTTATCTGAGAATTTTGCCACGTTACGCTAGGAGCAAAATCTGTGTGGCGTCAGCAACAATGATATGTCGGGTAGAAAACTACACGACGCTCTGTCCAAGCATCTGCATTTTATATTTATTTCAAATTATTGTTTACCTGTTGTAAGAGACTCTCTCTCTCTCCCTCCCTTCCTCTCTCTCTCTCTCTCTCTCCTCTCTCTCTCTCTCTCTCTCTCTCTCTCTCTCTCTCTCTCTCTCTCTCTCTCTTGCTCTGTCTCTCCGAAATCCTGTACGTCTGTGTGTGCTTTCCGAATAAAGACAAAGGGACGCGTGCGTTAAGTGTGTGTGTGTGTATGTTGGTGCGTCTGTCTGTCAGTGTGTATGTGTGTGCGCGCGTGCGTGTGTGTGCGCACGGTCTCAAAAGAGCGCATGCGCGCGTATGTGCGTGTGTGTGTGTTTGTGTGCGTGTGTGCGTGCGTTTGTGTGTGTGTGTGTGTGTGTTTCTGTTCACAATTTGTTCTAACACTTTTTTGTTTGCTTTTTTTTCTTGTTCGATGTTCTTCGATTGTTCGCTCTGTCATTGTCCTCCTTCGTTTGCATGCTGTTTTAATCAATACACTTATTCAAACATCTTGCAATTACAGGTGCTTTAATGCTATGAGCTTCTTATTGCAAAAGAAACTCTCCTCTCTCTCTCTCTCTCTCTCCTCTCTCTCTCTCCTCCTCTTTCTCTCTCTCTCCTCCCTCTCTCTCTCTCTCTCTCTCTCTTCTCTCTCTCTTCTCTCTCTCTCTCTCTCTCTCTTCTTCTTCTCTCTCTTTTTTATGAGATACCCGTTATAATTTGTGTGGGCGCGCGCTGGCGCGCGTATGAGTGTGTGTGTGTGTGTGTGTGTGTGTGTGTGTTGTGTGTGTGTGTTTTGGGGGCTTCTATGTAATTGTGTTACGCGCGCGCGCGTGTACGTGCGTGTATGTATGTGTGTGTTCACACGCGCACATGGGCTTGTCGCTCATTTGCAAACATTAAGTAGCGTGGACATTCCGGTGAGGTCACTTGGTTGTATTGCATATTATTTGCTCTTGGAAGTGTGTTTAGTGGTGTGTGTGTGCTTGTTTGTGTGTGTGTGTGTGTGTGTGTGTGTGTGGTGTGTGTGTGTGTGTGTGTGTGTGTGTGTGTGTGTGTGTGTGTGTGTGTGTGTGTGTGTGAGGCTGTCTGTCTGTCTGTTTGTCTGTCTGTCTATGTATTGTATGTGGGAGTGGGGCACACATGCAAATGGGTGCGCACGCTCACGTGTGTGTGTGTGTGTGTGTGTGTGTGTGTGTGTGTGTGTCCATGTGTGTATGTTGTGTATGTTTGTCCAAGTGCACGCACAATTGCATGTGCGTGCGCGTGTGTGCACATAGTGTTATGCAGTGTTGTCTTGTTGCGTGGTGTGGTGTGATGTGGTGTGGAGTGGTCTGAATGTATTTACGTGTGTGTGTATGAATGGGCCTACGCCACATACGCGCACTGTATATGTGTGTATGTGTGTGTGTTTGTGTGTGGTGTGTAGTGTGTGTGTGGTGTGTGTGTGTGTGTGTGTGTGTGTGTGTGTAAATGTGTGCGTGTACATTTGTTTGTGCGTGTGTATGTGTGTGCATGTACCTGTGTGTGTGTTTATGTCTCTTTGTATGTTTGCGTTTCTGGTTGTACATCTTTCTGTTTATCAGTCTGTCTGTTTATCTGTATGTCTTTTTTCTTTTTCTTCTTGTATGTGTCTACATCTGTGTGAAGGCATATGCATGAGTTTATAGTGAGCTCAAACACGCATACATCTGCATACACCTGTGTGCGTGCGTGCATGTACGTGCTTGTGGACACGCGTGCGCGTGCGCGTGCGCGTGAGAGAGAGAGGGAGCTAGCTTGTGGTGTGCATGCTCATGAAGTGCATGTCCACCTGCATGCATTCCTGCGCACTAGCTTGCGAGCGAGCGAGCGCAGGTGTGCGCGGCGCGTGCGCCCGTGTGTGTGTGTGTGTGTGTGTGTGTGTGTGTGTGTGTGTGTGGTGTGTGTGTGGTTGTGTGTGTGTGTGTGTGTGTGTGGTGTGTGTTTCTTTAATGGAATGTCTGTCACTGACACTGAAATTACTCAAAACAGTAAGTAATAGTGAAGTTTTATAGAACTATATCACATTAAGAAATCGCGTATGTGTGCGCGCAAATGCGCGCGCGCGCGCGCGCGTGTGTGTGTGTGTGTGTGTACGTACGCTTTCGGTGCATATGCGCACAAGTCAGTGTGTCGTCTCTTGATATATCTCTTTGTATGCTGTGTTTGTGTTGTAAGCGCACATTCTGCGTATGCTATGTGTATTCTCTTTTGCGAGCGCCCGTGCCTGTTTATTTATGAGTCTGTTTGTATGTATCTGTACATTTGTTACATAGG
This sequence comes from Rapana venosa, assembly GCA_028751875.1. Classification (NCBI taxonomy): domain Eukaryota; kingdom Metazoa; phylum Mollusca; class Gastropoda; order Neogastropoda; family Muricidae; genus Rapana; species Rapana venosa. Next base: position 29,662,738 of record CM054137.1, on the reverse strand, counting down.
CAAGTATATGTTGGGTGGTACTTCATATCTTCTTAAGTTCAAAAGCCTCCTCCGCATTCCTTGTGACTTATTTCGCAATTTTGTAGTGTTTATATTGCACCGGTGTATCTTCTTAAGTTCAAAAGCTTCTTCCAACTTAATTATGCTTTGTGTTGCACTTTCGTAGTGCGTATGATGTCACGGTATATCTTCTCAGGCTTTTTACGATTTCGTTGTGACTTATTTTGCACTTATTACTTACTTTGCACTTTGCAGGCCATCTTGCGCACACGTTAACATCCGTTCAGTCTTTCGGAAGAGTAGGCCACTGCCTGCCTGCAAGAAGGGATGAAAACTTTTTAAAATTAAAACCGCATGCACAGTTGTGAAATATTTGGACACCTTTCCCAAAGTCGGAATGCCGCTACCTTAATGGTGGGCAAAAATGGTTGCATACACAAAACCTCACCATTCCATTGGTGAACCTTGGAGCATTAGTCGAAGAACGAAAAACACAATTCTTGATCAGTTCGCATGATTAAGTCTGAGCTTTGATTTCAGTGATAGATACGGTGTTTCTCCACACCTCTGTGTTGTGTTTGACTTGAACTGAACTGCTTTGGTATCTCTTTGAGCATGCTTTACATATAGCATCATGATCAATCTTTTTTGTACAGAAAAAGACAACTCTCAAGTAATGATAAACCTTAATAATTATGTCCTTGGCTCATACCCAAGCTTCCATTTATTAGTTACTTTTCTTGTGGTGAGTTGTGTATCAAAGTCTTCAGTATAAGGTCCTTGACTGAATGGGTTTGGTACTATGCTCACTGCAGAACATGGCAAATACCTGTCATTTTTATACTTCTTTATTGTTGCCTTCCGATGTAGTGATGTTTTCAAGCACACGTCTCTGGATACATACCAGCGAGGACAGCTGCAATGCATGGTCTTCAGTCTTGGCATCAGCCACCTTCAACTCATCAAAGACTCTGCCTTTACTAATGCTGGGGACGAGAAGGAACTTTGTAGTTCAAGGGTCACATGGAAGAAGATAAAGACTAGCTGCTGCTTCTGTCCATATAGTTGCTAATTATGCTAAGTATGACTTCCTATCACATAAGCTTAAAAGTGGATCGGTGGTCTAGAGGTAACGCACCTGCCTAGGAAGCAAACAGTCTGGGTCGGAAGTATGCGGTGGTTCGAATCCCGTTTGGGCCCGAAACTTTTCCACCATCCATTAGACCACGAGTGGTTGTCTGTCTTTTGGATGAGACAATAAGCCGAAGTCCCGTGTGTTACACATAATTACTTAGCACTTGTAAAAGAACCCACGGCAACAAGAGAGTTTGTTCCTGGCAAAATTCTGTAGAAAAAAGTAACTCAGATAGAGAAACAAATAACATTTCAAACAGGAAAAAGAAAAAAAATATATGGATGGCACTGCTCTTAGACTGACGCGCTCTCCCCAAGGAGAGCAGCCCGAATTGCACGCAGAGAAATCTGCCGTGACTTAAAGTGCTATAAACAAATAAATACATAAATAAGATAAATTGTTCCCTGTAAGTGCCTTGAAACGAATGAAGAAATCTCACCTGTACATGTTGAGTCATTGCAAGGTTCTTGCGAGCTTTCAGGCCTATGACAAGGCTTTTCTCATGTAACGTAATGGGATGCCTTGTCCCCGGCCATTTCATTGACCGTATGGGGTTCACCTCTAATGTTCCCGCTATTGTTTGACATATGACGGTAAGTTCCTATCTTGCATCTTTATCCAAGGAAAGACGTAAGACTTCCAGTGCATTCTTGTCTTTCTTCAAAGAGATGTGAGACTGAGTGATGCAGGTTTTCATACATTTTACGGATATCCCATGCCACTGTGTACAACACCCCTGTGGTAGTAATAAGAATAATGATAATAATAATAATAATAATATTAATAATAATAATAATAATAATAATAATAATAATAATAATAAATAATAATGTATGGAATCTATATAGCGCTTAATCTTGCAAAGGAACAAATCAAAGGGCTTACAAATCAAAGCGCAATGAGGACAAAAAACAATCTTGAGTACAATGAGGGCCGTTCCCCCAAACTTCAAATAGGCCTGTTCAGCGTAGTGAGGACTGCCGGCCCGTAGAGACTGGGTGGCTGCTGGGTGCTCGGATGAAGAGACATGCCAGCATCAGCAGATCTTCCCTGACTCCTGTGGCAGAACGTTGCACAGAGGTCTGAAGGACAGGAGGTCTCTGTAGGCAGCCCCGAAACCTTGACCCTTCAGTCTCACAGCTCTGGAGGTGGCGTGGAAAGGGACACTGGTGGTCATGGAGGATGGTTTGTTCGTGGAGGAAAAAGTACAGGTTATGGGGTTTTTAAGTACTTACTGTAAATTGATGGCATTGAGTGAAGTGACGAATATACAGAATGGATAAAACGGAGAGAAACAAGTCAGTCTCTCTTCATATTCAGTAAAGGGCTTGGGATAAACCCGAATCTTACAAGAAGCCAGCAACAAGTAAGTCCACACTTGCAGGGAAAAACCTTTCAGTGATTCCACGTACATTGTGCACGTTGTTAAGTACGGTTGTTAATTGGTAACAGTTAACAAAGTAAAAGTGTGGATGAGAGTGGTGGCTCTTTTTTAATCGAATATGACGCGAGTCTTTTGTTTAGTTACTGCCATCAACGTGGCATGAGAGTGCATGGAGTCAGCAGGGCCGGAGAGGACGGGAACACACAACAACAAAACAAACATCTCTGTGTGGTTGAAAGAAGCAGTCAGCGCTGTACCAGTCGGGTGAGAAAAGTGAGTATGGGAATCCTTTCTTTTTGTGCCTGGTGTACGCCCTTGTTAGTCTGAATTCTTCCCTTTACTGTTGTAAATATTTTATTTCTGAGACAGTTAGGCGTTTCTATGTAATGTGGGATTTGATGAAGGTAGAAACTTGCACAGTGCTTTGCCTTGAAATGGCCCAAAGCATTACGAAGCACGAATATGGATGGCTGTAATAAATTTTTAAAAACTAAAACAGGGAAAATGAACAGTTAATATTTAGGGATAATAGAAAGAACAATCATTGTGACAAGACAAAAGCAATCAAAAGCAAAAGGCAGACAATGCCACACACAAAAACAACCACATTTACGAGAGAAAATAAACCATGCTGTCAAAGTAGCATTGAGACGCCAAGCAAACAATGACCCATATATACAATTTACCCAGGCTTACAGAATATTGCTTCCAAAGCAAGGCCCGCACATGGAGGAAGATAAAACTGGCAGCCTGTCCTTGATACATGATGCTTTGACCTCATCGTATTCTATTGATAGATGATGCTTTGACCTCATTGTATTGTATCAATCACGCTTCTTTGCAGATAATGCTGGACCACCTTCAACTGTCATTAATATGTGCAAAACAATGCACGACCAACAACTGCAGGAAGAGTGGAGGTAAAACTATTTTGAAATGGAGTACTGAACAAGCCCTTCACAGGCATCCTTCAGTCTCCTAAGACTATGGAGTTGTGCTCTAGGTGTTCATTCTGGTACCGCATCGGGTGTGGCTGGCCAGTCCGACACGGGAATGACAGTCCCTATGGCAGAGGACACAGATGAAATCTGACAATGCTGGTCTGTCTGTCTGCCTGGGCTGCAGCCTTTCTTCTCGTTCTCTTTGCCTCGTGCTGCTAAGCAAGTGTCTCTTCAAACCTGGGGAGACCTTTCTGCACAGTCTGTCTCCAGGCTGACCGCTCGAGGGTTGTTGCTTCCCAGTTGTTGTGGTCGATGTTCAGGGCTTTTCAGTCCCTCTTGTGCATGTCTTTGAATCGCAGCTGTGGTCTGTCTGTGGGACGTTTTCCCTGCACTAGTTCCCCGTTTGGTGTGCAGTAATGCGAAGCTTCTTGCGAAGAGAATATACTGCACAAGAAAGGAGGGCAGACCTCGCGTCCACACCAGCAAAACTCTGAACAAGCAGCAGCACGCTTGAACAGCATTACAAAGACACTACTCTTAAGTGTGCTATTGAGGTCAGATGTTATCGACTTCAATCCGTTTTATAGTGAATAATTATACTTAACCAACAGCGCTGTAAATACAATGACAGTCATTTGTATTGTCAAAAAAATTATTATTCAAATGTATTCCTGCGTGTGTTCCTCGGGTAGATTAAGGGCCTTTAGGCTGTGCAAATGAAACGGCTAGAGTTGTTACAAAACCGGTTGCATTATCTCATTTATCCAATTCTGAATCAGTGACAATGGTTTTTCCAAGCTTAAGTGACCTGGACACAAGGCGCTATCATTAGCATTTCATGCTGCTATGGAAAATCGTCCAGCTAATTTCTTTGACCTCATTCAGTTTTATCTCCCTTCTTATCCTCTCTGGTCAGCTGAGACTCCCGCTAATTCCTGGTACCCATGGTATCAAAATGGAAAACACACACACACACATATATCTATCTATCTATATATAATATATATATATATATATATATATATATATATATATATATATATATATATATATATATATATATATATATTATATATAAAACAAAGTTTCACCATGACGTTTAACTGAGATTGACGTCATTCCAGCACGTATTTACAATTGTGAACATCTATATATTTTGGTTGTTCTGCTTTTACTCTGTGTGGTATATATATATATATATATATATATATATATATATATATAAATATATATATATATATATATATATATATATATCTGTATGTGTGCGTGCGTGTGCATGCGTGTGTGCGTGCGTGTGTGTGTGTGTGAGAAAATGTACGTTTACGGTTGGAAAAGTAACTCGAGGTATAAGGCAAAATGAGGAAATGAGGAAAGTGCATTTCAGTCTGTATGTACGTCCCTTTCTCAGATCCAAGAGACTGCCTCGGACATTCCGCGTGTCCTCACTTCGCACGATTTCAACAACGAAACAAAGTGAATCCAACACGCTTAACACTGCACTGTCGTATGGTCTTCGGATGTGTGTGTGTGTGTGTGTGTGTGTGTGTGTGTGTGTGTGTTGTGTGTGTGTGTGTGTGTGTGTGTGTGTGTGTGTGCGTGTGTGCGTGTGTGCGTGTATTTTATTGTATTGTATTGCACTGTATCATGCTGTATCATATTATGTACCTTCGTACTGTATTGTATCGGACTGTAGTCTATGGTAATGTATTGTATTGTGTATTATTTTCAGTCTCAGAAGATTTCTCTGTGGAAAACTCAGGCTGCTCTCCCCGGGGAAAACACTTTGCCAAAGGTGCAGCTCCAGTCATGTTTTTTTCCTTTCTGCGTGTGTATCTGTTTTCCTATCATGGTGACTATTTTTTGCAGAATTTTGTCAGGGACAAGTTTCTTGTTGCCGTGGAATCTTTTACGTGCCCTCAAAACGTGTTGCACGCGAGACCTCAGTTTATAGTCTCATCCGAAAGACTAGCTCCCAGGCCATGACTCAAGGTCTAATGAATGTGAGAACGCTCGCACACAAACGGGGATGGAACCTGCGTTTCTCAATATATGGGCAGGTGTGTTACGGTTAGGCCACCAATGTGTGTGTGTGCGTGCGTGCGTGCGTGCGTGTGTGCGTGCGTGCGTGCGTGCGTGCGTGTGTGTGTGTGTGTGTGTGTGTGTGTGTGTGTGTGTGTGTGTGTGTGTGTGTGTGTGTGTGTGTGTGTGTGTGTGTGTGTGTTCATATCTCATAGTTATCGTTCTTCTTTTCCCATCCTCATCCCAACACCTTGTCAAAGTTTGTCGTTGTTATTATTTGTTTGAGTGTTTGTTTGATTGCTTGGCCGGTTGGTTGGTTGGTTGGTTGGTTGGTTGGTTTTTTATGTGTCTGTTATTTCCTGTGCTATGATCATGCAATTGCTTATGGTGGTTTATATGCGCTACGTAAAACATGCATTCATTTATTGATTGGTTGTGGAGTGAGTGCGGGATAGGCCTGTGGTTAGAGCATTGAGTTCGTGATCTGGTGGACCGGGTTCAGGTCACTACCGAGACACCTGTTTGAGGGAAATATCCCCCCAGATGTAGCGTCAGTGCCAACTCCACTACCCAGAAATTCCTTCAGATAAGAATATGAAATTCACATAAATATCACTTCTCTCCCGTCTTCAAAAAACGTTCGTTGTTACTGGCACAGCCCTCACCTGGTTTAATTCATACCTTACTGACCGATTCCAGACAGTTGCAGTAAACAAGATTCAATCAATACCTGCCAAACTGGAATGCGGAGTCCCACAGGGATCAGTTCTGAACCTGTTCTGTTCACACTTTACACTGCCCGCTGTCACATATAATAAAACGTCATCAAATCAACCATCATTTTTACGCAGATGACTCTCAGATTCAAAGCAGTGTTACTCCTGAAAATCTGCCTTCTCTCCTGGCAAATATGGCCCACTGCTTTGAAGATATTCAAAACTGGATGACACAGAACAAATTACAGCTAAAGTGCAGATAAAACCGAAACCATGCTCGTAGGGACCAAACACAAACACTCTTCCATTACAACAGCTTCAATAGAACTCGGCAATGCATCAGTCCCTCTATCAACTGCTGTGAAGTATCTAGGTGTTGTTATCGACAACACACTCTCTATGCAAAAATTCATTACCCAGAGGTGTTGTTATCGACAACACACTCTCTATGCAAAAATTCATTACCCTGACCTGTCAGTCGTGCTACTATCAGTTACGGCGTATTAGTGCAATTCGAAAGTACCTGTCCACCGATGCAACAGCCAAACTTGTCACTTCTCTCATTCTTTTACGTCTGGACTATTGCAATTCTCTTTTGTCTGGTCTACCAGCATCATCTATCCACTCCCTTCAACGTATACAAAACTCTGCAGCTCGACTAGTTCTCAGAAAGAAAAAATCGGAGCACATTACTTCCCTCTTGCGATCTCTCCACTGGCTGCCTGTGCCACAGAGAGTAGATTATAAGATCAGTACCCTCTGTTACAAATGTCTCCACAAAACTGCACCCTCCTACTTCTGTGAATGTCTTAACCTGTACACTCCTTCACGTTCCCTCCGCTCTGCTGCAGATACCTTGTGCTACGAATACCTAGATTCAACAAATCTACCGTTGGCCGCAGCTCTTTCTCTATTTCGGGTCCATCGACCTGGAATGAACTCCCTCTCTCTCTTCGCCAGAAGCCTAGCTATGACACTTTTAAATCCAGCCTCAAGACATATTTATTTCAAACCTAAGATTTCACCCCTCCTGTTTCATATCAGAACTATCTTACCCTTAAGTAACCCATGTCCTATCACCCTGCTGAAGTATATGACTGTGTGTGAGTGTACCTGTGTATGTGTGCTTTTTTTTTTAAACATTTGACTATTGTAATTTATTTCATAGATTTGGTCTGCAGCGTACCATGTTTGTAATCTGTTTGAACTATTGCTTATTTGTCATGGTTGTATCACTGTAAGATTAGGTTGAAGGCATGCACTTTGATTTGTCTTTGCAAGATATAGCGCTATATAAGTTCCATTTGTTATTTTTTTTATTAAACCGAGATAAAAATTAAAAAACGGTCGCATACATAAAACCTCGCCATTGGTGAATCTTGGAGCTCAAGCTGGGAAATGAGCAAACTAGTATTCTTGAATTTATTTATATACCATAGTTCAATAATAATGATAATGATAACAACAATAACATAGCGCTATATCTTGTAAAAAAAATATATATATATATATATAATATATATACATGATAATACATATATATATACTATATCTTATAAAAAAAAAATATATATATATATACATATATTTTTCCTGCAGTAAAATTTTCTGACACAATATGTTTGACAAAAATTACTTTGATAAACAGTACATAGTTGTAACTGTACAAGTTAGCTTTTCGTTTCCTTTAGATACTAACAACAAAACGTTACTTTGTACTCCGGCTAAAAAGTGATTGATTTACAACACTATAACAAGTAGTCTTCTCCTTTGTAAGATTACCCCATTTAGCAGCAGTTGTCTCCCTTGTGCTGTCAAGGGAGAATTGCTGTCTCTTGTCTCTTGAATGGTTTTCCTCCAGGTGGTATTAGGCGCCTTCAGGCAAAACAGACTGCAGCAGTCATGGTTGGTTCGAAAGTGGTGATGATCATTGAGGTGATCTATCTGTTTAGAGGTGTGGTGTGGGGTGGTGTGCTGTGGTGTAGTGTGGTGTGGGGTGGGGTGGTGTGCTGTGGTGCGGTGCGGTGTGGTATTGTGTTGTGTTGTGTGGTGGTGTGGTGTGGTGTGGTGTGTGGTGTTGTTTTGTGTGTGTGTGGTGTGGTGTGTGTGGTGTGGTGTGGTGTGGTGTGGTGTGGTGTGATGTAGTGTAGTGTGGTGAAGTGTGGTGTGATGACAGAAGTCAGACGAAAATAATTTTGAGCGATAACAGGTGGTGTGGTGTGGTGTAGCGTTGTGTTGTGTGATGTTGTGTTGTGTGGTGTGGTGAAGTGTGGTGTGAGGTCAGACGTTAGATGAGAACAATGTTGAGCGATAATAGGTGGTGTGGTGTGGTGTAGCGTTGTGTTCTGTGATGTTGTGTGGTGTGCTGAAGTGTGGTGGGATGACAAAAGTTAGATGAAAATAATGTTGAGCGATACTAGATGGGGCCTCATGGCATTGAATGCACAGACGATATCGGTGACAAACGTTTGATGTCAGGAGTGTTTAAGTGTGAGTTGACATTGTGCACCAGGGTAGTGGTAGCGTATTCGGGGAGGAAAGTGTCCATAGAGAGATGGCATTGACATGCAGAAAGGAGCAGCGTGGACAAGAATAGCAAAGGACAAGATAATTATGCTGGAAAATTCTGATGGAAAATATTTTGTTTTCAATGGGAAAAAATAGCCTAGACATAATGAAACTTGACTCACCCAAAAGCCGTGTGCTTGTTGAATTAAGTCAAGTCAAGTCAAAATCACGTTAATTACCTCACTTTAATCACGTGTAGATTGTATTACAAGCAAACAAGCTCAAACAACATCACATAACAAGAAAAAAATTTAGCTTTTAAAATAAAACTTTAATCCATCACTAAAGGTAAAGGTATCTTATAACCTATGACGTCGTTGAAGAGCGAGATGTCAGAGACCTCAGCTTCTCCAGGGGCCAGCATAATTCAGGGCGGCGCCCATCTTCTCTTTCTCGCTGCTTTACCTTACCTGACACTAAACAGGGCAAGTACCTACATACAGTTGGGTGAACTCGGGGACTGCACTGAAGCCAATGCGCGCAAACGGTCACACATCCACTTGGTAACCACGCTCAATGCTGCTTATCTTAGCTCGGGGAAATCGATTGTTCTGATCACTGAGTTATCCTGTCCCCAATCCATCACTAAACACGTCTAAATAAACACATTTTTCCTTAGTTTCTTCTCCGTTATGCTCAAAACTACAGATGCAATTGAAGGCTTGATGTTTCTGTTCATATTCGACGTGCAGGTCTTCTCACTTTTGTGCAAAGTTTTGTGTTCTTGTCAGACAATGTGGACACAGTCTTGTTACTTGGTAATATGAGAAATATTGGTGGAGCTCATACAATCTGAGCGAGAAGAGGCACCATCTCCATTCTTGCAAGTAATAAACTGCTTCAGAGTCTGACGAAACCTGGATCCCATCTTGTAGTAGATGAAGAAATTCATTGAAGAGTTGATACACCTGGACAGATCAGTAAAAGTCCAGGCAAGTTCTATCATATTACGAAAGTGACCACCGGACTTGAATTCTTTGACAAAGTAGACAAACATTTGCACCACCATCAGTGGACATGTACACACCAGGAACAACACTGAGGTGGCCACCAGCATCCGGGTCAGTGCCACCATCTGGGTTTCTGAGCTGCTGGTGGTTTGGACTCCAGAGGCGGAGGATGACTGCTGTCTCCATCTGACAGTTGACCGTAGTTTGGCGATGGTGATGATGGTGGCGATGATGACGACAGCGAGGAAGGTGAAAGGTAAGGTTATGCCGAATACGAAGATGTCAAAGATGTCCAGAATGTCCTTGTTTTCCAAGTAAGAGCTGTGAAGCAGAAAGCCTGTGCTGGTGAACTCTCTCTCTCTCTCTCTCTCTCTCTCTCTCTCTCTCTCTCTCTCTCTCTCTCTCTCTCTCTCTCTCTCTCTCTCTCTCTCTCTCTCTCTCTCTCTCTCTCTCTCTCTCTCTCTTCTCTCTCTCTCTCATATATATATAAATATATATATAATATAATATATATAATGTATATATATAGATATATAGATATAGATAGATACATAGATACATAATACATACATACATACATACATACATACATAACATACATACATACATACATACATTGCTAGATAGATAGATAGAGAGAGAGAGAGAGAGAGAGAGAGAGAGAGATAGATAGATAGATAGATAGATAGATAGATAGATAGATAGATAGATAGATAGATAGATAGATAGATAGATAGATAGATAGATAGATAGATAGATAGATAGATAGATAGATAGATAGATAGATAGATAGATAGATAGATATGAATGACTATCTTCGTCATCATCGTCATCATCACCATTATCATCATCATCATCATCATCATCATCATCACACCATCAACTATGTAGCTAAATGAAATAGAGAGAGGATGGTGTCAAACAGAAGAAGGAAGAGATAATACAAAAAGTATCATGTCAATCCCCCAACAAATAAAATTAATATGAAGACTTCTGCTGAAGATTGGAGAAGTAGACTATATCATACAAATATCGACATGATCTTTAATCTACATGATAATTGATATTATTATCAGACATTATATAATCATGTTATAGATATGCAATTAAGTAGATAGTAGTAGCAACAGAAGAGAAGCATAATAGCAAAGCAGCAGCAGCAGCAGCAAGCATAGATAGTATAAGATTCTGTAGTAGTACCTTCATCATAAATATATAAGTATTTTATAGTTGTTGTATGTTGCGCTTGTTGTTGCTGTTAGTTATGCAGTTATAGTATGTAGTAGTAGTAGTAGTAGAGTAGCTAGTAGAGTAGTAGTAGTCAGAGTCAGTAGCAGTAGTAGTAGTTGTTGTTGTTGTATGTTGTTGTAGTTGTTAGTAGTAGTATAGTTGTTAGCGCAGCATGCAGCAGCAGCAGCTGCAGTGCAGTGTAGTAGTAGTAGTAGTAGTAGTAGTAGTAGTAGTAGTAGTAGTAGTAGTAGTAGTAGTAGTAGTAGTTAGTTGTTGTTGTTGTTGTTGTTGTGTTGTTGTTGTAGTGTGTTAGTAGAGTAGTAGAAGTGGATATAGTAGTGTAGTAAGTGTAGTAGTAGTAGGTAGTTAGTAGTTGTGTGAGTAGTTAGTAGTAGTTGTTGTTGTTGTTAGTAGTAGTAGTAGTAGTAGTTAGTAGTAGTAGTAGTGTAGTAGTATGTAGTTAGTTGTTGTTGTTGTGTTAGTTGTAGTAGATAGTAGTAGTGTAGTGTGTAGTGGTAGTGTAGTAGTAGTAGTGTGTGTAGTGTAGTAGTAGTAGTAGTAGTAGTAGTAGTAGTAGTAGTAGTAGTAGTAGTAGTAGTAGTAGTAGTAGTAGTAGTAGTAGTAGTAGTAGTAGTTGCATAAAGCCGGGTAAATGTATTTATGGATGGGTGAAGAAGAGAAGTGAGGTGGCTGAAACACATGTGCATGTGAGTCAAGTCAAATCAAGTCACAATTTTATTTCCAGATGGTACATTGAATAAGCAATGCATTTGCATTTTTTCATCAAGCCATCTATCTAAGAACAAATTTCTTAATGATTATACTAAGATACTACATTATTGCATCATTTACCATTAAATTAAACCAGTAAAAAAAAAGGAAAATCGATATGGTAATACATTGAAAATACAAATTACCACATACACATATACACGCACACACATACTCATACACACCTGCGCGCGTGAGCGCTCACGTCCACACACACATATAATTAAAAAATGTTTTAAGAATTAAAAAAAAGAAAATCATAAAACGTCAGGACAAACACATTACTTCACCTACTGTTTCATCCATTCTTACATGTTTATACTTTAGACAATAAAAAGGTACAGGAACAAAGTGAGTGAGTGAGTGAGTGAGTGAGTGCAAGAATGTGTACATGCATACATGTGCATAGTTACCTGCTATAAACAGATCAGTATACGTCTACAAATAATACAGTGAAATAAGCGCGCGTGTGTGTGTGTGTGTGTGTGTGTGTGTGTGTGTGTGTGTGTGTGTGTGTGTGTGTGTGTGTGTGTGTGTGTGTGTGTGTGTGTGTGTGTGTGTGTGTGTGTGTTGTGTGTGGTGTGTGTGTGTGTGTGGTATGTGTGTGTGTGTGTGTGTGTGTGTGTCTTCTCGCGCACATGTTTGTGCGTGCGCGCTCGCGTGCGTACGTGCGTGTGTGAATGTGTGTGTGCGTTTCAAGGGCTAACTGAAGTAAATGTTCAAACTTCACTGGTATCCCAGGAAAAGGTTAGGAAGGGAGAACAACAGCTAAAGGGTATACTCAAAGCGAAAGTTTTGAAGCCTCTGAAGACAAAATCCAACCAGTATAAATGATGGCTACCTATATCCAGAATCCACATACTCAGGATTATCTATATTCTCTGTGTTCCACCAGACCAAACATGGCCACCACAGCCACCAAAAGGCATAGTACCACCAGACATTGCAACATTTTTCAAATGAAATTCGGACCCAGGAACAAGGTACGCCTATCATCATCATCATCAGCAGCAGCAGCAGCAGCAGCAGCAGCAGCAACAGCGGCAGCAGCAGCAGCAATTTCGTTGTTGTAGCCGTTGTTGTTGCCACCACATAACAGATAAGTAGCAGCAGCAGCAGCAGCAGTGGTAGTAGCAGCAGCAGCAGCAGCAGCAGCGGCAGCAGTGGTAGTAACAGCAGCAGCAGCAGCATAAGTAGTTGTAGTAAATGCAGCAGCAGCAGCAGCAGCAGCAGCAGCAGTACTAGCAGTAGTAGTAGTAGTAGTAGTAGTAGTAGTAGTAGTAGTAGTAGTATAGTAGTAGTAGTAGTAGTAGTAGTAGTAGAATGAAGACAGCTCCGGAAACCTCCTCACAGAAAGCTCAGCTGCATTGAACAGGTGGTCTGAATATTGTCAAGAACTGTACAACTACCCAATACAACCTGACAAGAGCATAATAGAAGAGAAAGCAGCAACATCAAGAGCACCCTCGCCATTACCTATACTGAGGGAAGAAGTGGAAGAAGCCATCCGCAGCTTACCAGTAGGAAAGTCCCCAGGAGCAGACAATATACAAGCAGAGCTGTTCAAGCATGGTGGCGAAACAGTCAACACATATGTTACAGCTATCTGTCAGAAGATTTGGGAGACAAAACAGTGGCCAACAGAATGGACACAATCCCTCATCATACCCCTGCCCAAGAAGGGGAATTTACGCCAATGCCAAAACTATAGAACAATCAGCCTCATCAGCCACGCCAGCAAGATCAGGCTCGAAGTTTTTTTTAATCGACTCAAGGAGGCAGAAGAACACCTTGCAGAGGAACAAGCTGGGTTCAGGGCAGGCAGGAGCACAATCGAACAGATTTTTAACTGCCACATCCTGATGGAAAAACATCTTCAACATCAGAGAGACCTGTTCCACAACTTCATGGACTTCAAGAAGGCTTTCGACAGAGTATGGCACGAAGGCCTGTGGCAGGTCCTCAGAATGTTTGGCATTGAAGAAGGACTAGTGCAAACCATTCAAGCACTATACAACACCGCAAGCAGTGCAGTCCTTCTGAACAATCAGGTCGGAGACTACTTCAAAACCACAGTTGGGGTCCGACAAGGATGCCTGTTATCTCCAGTCCTGTTTAATCTGTTCTTGGAAAACATTATGAGAGAGACCCTCCATGACTTCCACTCTACCATCTCCATTGGCGGCAGACCCCTCAACAACTTACGGTTTGCCGATGACATTGACCTCATGGGCGGAAGTAACACAGAGCTGCAAGATCTTACGACCAGACTTGAGAACAGAGCTGGAGCATATGGGATGGAGGTGAGCTCGGAGAAAAGTAAAGTACTTGTGAACAGCACGAGCAACGCCACTGCTAAAATTTACATGAACGGCCAACAACTGGAGGAGGTAGACGCTTTTAAATACCTTGGCGCTACACTCACAAAGGACGGGCGATCGATGACAGAAATCAAAGTCAGAATAGCCATGGCAACATCTTCCATGACAAATCTCACCACCATATGGAAAAGTAAAGAGATCAGTTTCCCAATCAAACTAAAGCTCTACAAAGCCCTAATTCAGACGATCCTGCTGTACGGAAGTGAAACCTGGACATTGACTGCTGAAACAGCAAAGCGAATCCAGTCATTCGAAACAAAATGCCATAGAAAACTACTGGGCATATCCTGAAGGGAACGAAAGACCAATGAATTTGTCAAGAGTCAAATAACACGGCTGGCAGGTCCACAGGAACTCCTTCTCACCATCGTCAAGAAGAAAAAGCTGACATGGTTCGGCCACGTCACCCGCCACAACACTCTGCCAAAAACAGTACTGCAGGGAACACTCGAAGGTGGCAGAAGGAGGGGAAGACAGAACAAGTCATGAATGGACAACATCAAGGAATGGACCAGGATGAATGACTCGGCACTACTGCGCAGAGCCGAGGACCGAGATGGATGGAGGAGGCTTACCACGGCATCGTC
>CM054137.1:29628053-29645553 GCA_028751875.1 Rapana venosa | reverse complement strand
TGAAAATCACCCCTGAGTGCCCATTCTAGAAGTATAATTATTGGTATCTTCTTGAAAATAATTATTATAGAAACTGTACATGGGTCAACATGATTAATATCAATAGTGGTGTCTTCTGCATACAAATCACAAGAAGCCTTTGTAATGAGGGGAGATCATTAATGTAAACAGAAAATAAAAGGGTACCTAGAAAAGACCCCTGTTGGACACCAGACATATTAGGTAAAAACGTTGAGGAATATTTGTTAACCTAAACTTTTTATAGTCTGCTATAAAGGAGGGAAAATATAAGATTCAAGGTCTCAGAGGATAGTTTGTAATATACAATTTTTTGTTATGACCAGATTGTGGCCAACAAAATCAAAGGCCTTGGCAAAATCTATGAAAAGGACTCCTGTAAATGCTTTTTAATCGCATTAACTAGCCATCTCTCTATGAGTTTTACAAGGGCAGTGTGGGTAGCCTGAAAATCATGTTGAGTCCGGATCCATGTTCAGTGCAAGACTGTGTCAGCAACACACTTAATACTTGTTGCAGCTGAAAACCTTCGCCCTCTGATGTCCTTGCCAGCAAGGATCACAATCTAGGTATGTATGTAGCAATGGGCATGAACATCTGGACATTGCAAAGACATTCAACATATTGGCTAAGTCAATCATAATCTGATCACCCCTGGTATGGTATGGTATCACCCCTACAGGTGTAGTGTCAGCATCCATGGCAGCTTCGGCAAATAATGTTTATATCTTCAATTTCCTCAGTAACTGCAAAAAATGTCTTAGTTAACAAAGCAATATCAGACATAAATTAACATCAAATAAGGCAGGCTATATGTCAATGTTCTGAGACCTTCCCTCTTCCTGATGAACACTAGTAATCTCCCTGACACAATCTTTTAATCATCCAGTCATGTAGCTGATTATAGTGTTGTGTACTACCAAAGCCTGCTAGACTAAATAAAAGGAAATTTGGCAATGTTGAAATTAAAGGGGTTGGAGATGGTTTTGCCACAGGTAAGGGGAAATGTAGGAATAAGCATCAAGCTTAGCTGGTTTATCTGCACTCTAAAATACATATGATATGAGGTCTAACCCGGTACTTATTTATTACCAAGTGTGTCTCTGTATGAAGAGTTTTCATCTTCTATTTGTTTGCTCGTGATGCATAGGTTCTGAGAATAACAGCTGTTGTTTCTGAGTATTCCCAGCTTTAAGCACCCTGGATGCCATCGAAAGTATGCAATCTACCTCGCTTATCACACCCAAGAAATGCTGCAGGGGTACATGCTGGATGAGAAGTTTGCGTGTACAACAAATGTTAAATACCCTCACCATATGGACAAGCATTATTTCCATTTCAGAGAACTCTTTCCTCCTTTCATGGAGGATATATTATATTATGCTAGGAGTTTTTCATGGATTAAAACAGTCCCCACATGATGCTTCAAAGCATTACAACATTCTAATGTATGCCTTGGCATTTTCCTTGCACCAATAACCGACAACGATTTTGGCCTGGGAAAGACAGTTACATTAAGAGTCAAGCAATCTTGACCATTTGTTAATGTATAAAAAAAAAAAAAGAGGATCAGAGACACAAAGCATCAGCTCACCCACGAAATGCGTGATGAAAAAGAAAAACGGTCCAACAAATACACGATAAGTCTTCTCAACTACAAGGCAGGTAATAGCAATGACGACCACCAGGTCTACAAGGGCCAGACAGAAGACACACAGGTTGATCCTCTCCCTCAGCCCCTGTCTGTAGAACACAGCAGCACTGAGGATGTTGCCTGGCACCCCCAGAAGGAACAGTACAGGGATGATGACTGCGTGAATAGATGTGGAGATCCATAGATAAGTCTGTAGTAAACAGAATGAGGAAGATCATACTAAGAATAATCAGAATATCTGTATACCAGCCTGTTAAACTGTTATCTACTTAGAAATGTTTTGGTCCCAGTTCAACAAATATGTTTTGCGAAGGTTTAAAAATATGATATACGTACACGAAATCCAGGCACACGTCATAATCCATATTTTACATAAGTTAAAATTACCTAGGATGCAGCTAGTTCTTGCAGCAAAATAAGAAGTTAATTTCTTGCTATACAAGCCTATACAATAAAGAAGAAAGACTTCAGGCTAGTATAAGAGTTGCAATATCTGTGGAATTTATTCCATTTCTCCAAAACTGAAAAACATGTGTAAATCACTGAGATTCATTTGTGTAGACAAAGAAATGAAAACACTCATCTGTAATAATAAAAATTATGCCACAAGTCCATACATTTTCAGTCTTGCTACAAATGTATTAGTCTTAGTTGAGTTACGTGATGAAAATGACAAGAACCTGGCTGTCTCAAAGGAAAATGAGTCCACCTCAGGAGAACTTGTGGTGAACCAAAGGAACAGAGAAATGTGCTATAGTTTGACAACTGAAGGTAAGCATCTTCATTTTGAATAGCTTAACAGTGTCGGAAAATGTGTGCCATCTACATGGTAAAGACAAACTCCACAATCAATCCATTGATTTACCAAGTTGTTTTTTTTCATGAAAAGAAAAATCAGGGAATGTCATTTGTTCAACAAAAGTGTGTGGTTAGCTACAAAATTAAAGCTTTTTCAAACTTATCACAAAAGGAACATTTGTTCAAGTAGTCCCATACACCAAATCCAGATGAAACATACAAATGAATAACTACTCATAAGCACTTGGATGAAATGTGTTTTAACGAGATATTAACTACAAGCGAGCAGTGAATTTGCAACACAAAACAATAACAGTTCTGCAAGTCCTACCTGTCTGGATATATCTTCAGGGTCGTCCCCTGTGTTGTCCTGCTGTTCCACAATCCGGCAGCCATCTTTAGTTTTGCCTTCAATGGAAGAGGCCACAGGCAACTCAAAATCTGGCAGTGGTGGTGTCGTGACAAGACTGAGCATATCTGCAGGCTGACTGGAGAAGATTGTTGAAATCAGAGAGCTCAGGTTCATGCTGTCCATTGTTTCTATTATTAGAAGGAGTCAAGAGAAATTTGGAGTCCTTCACTGTTTGATCTTGGCTTCCAGGTTACCTTTGCAAATACAGAGGCTCTAGATGCAATATTTAGAATGCACGGGGCACAAAAAGTCAATTTTAAGTGCAAGAGATTCGCTACAGTATCGTAAATTTTCCGTCATTGATTTTGACAGGAAAATGTTGCCTCTTACTGTAAGTCATTTTTTTTCTCTTTTTCTTGGATCTACGCCTTTTTGGCTGATTAGTCAGAAGATTTGTAGTATCTTCACCTGTGTTGTGCTACTGGATTTTGTGACAGCGTTGGTTTATGCCACTGTGTGTCAGTGTCTTAAGGACAGCAAGTGCCTATAGTGTGTGTGATAGTGAGTGATGTGTGAAGGAGGATTCTGTCATATGTTGTTGTTGTGCGTTCCCCAGCTTTACACCCTGGAGGTCACCCAGAAAATACGCTCTGACTCACTCATCCCACCTGGGAATCACTATGAGATAGGAAATGTACACCGGATGAGAAGTTTGCGTGTATAACTTTCTTCAAGAACCTCGCCATATAGGCGCCTGTAGCCATACGCCGACTTCAGAGTTCTTTCTCCTTTAAAGGAGAGTGCACATCGTTATGTTAAGAGCTTGCGGAATGAGAAGAAGGCAATCTCAACAGAACACTTTACAACATAACAACATGTCAGTGTAGGCCTTGGCAGTTGCCTGACATCAATAACTGACACAGCTTTTGGCCTGGGCCACATATGTCATTTTCAGTAAGTGAAAAATTGTTAGTGCGCTAGTAATTTTTTGCAGCATTTTCTTTAGTTCAATTTTAATACAAGCATGCATATATGATTAGGTTTATATTCTTTGCACTTAAGTTAATATATTCATTTGCACTTTCTTGTTTTTCTTTGATTGTATATAACCATGTGTTTTGTCTACACTAAAGAATTTTAATGATGTCTTTTTTTAAATTTTTCCTTACCTATTTCGCCTTTTATGTGTATCTCAGTTGGGTTTTTTCCAATCATGGTTTAAAAAGATGAAATTGTTTCAAATATGAATTGTGTCCCTTGGTGCACCGTTTGGTGTCAGTATAATAATAATAATAATAATAATAATAATAATAAATAAATGGAACTTATATAGCGCTGTATCTTGCACAGACAAATCAAAGCGCTTGCACTCAACTCATTCTTACACAGTCATGCAACCAATAGCAAGTAATAGTTCTAACAAGTCCAAATGCACACACACACACACACACACACACACACACACACACCACGCGCGCGCGCGCGCGCGCGCGTTATACACTTTGGCAGGGTGATGGAATTTTTGGCTGTTGAAAAGCATGAGTCAGGGGATTGGACCTAACTGCTTTATCTAGAGCATAAAACTATGTGGATTTGATGTGTGTATTTAATGCAGAGGTGTTAACATCGTATGTTGATTTTGACACAAAGGTTTTGACTTGGCGTGCTGTTAAGAAGGTACGTTGAATTATTTGTGTTTATTTTCATTAAATATCATTCTCGCTTTCCCCCCAAGCCAAGGTTAAGCAGCAACAAGTGTGGTTATCACTTGGATGGGTGACCGTTTGCGTACCTTAGCTTTAGTACAGTCCCTCGGTTCACCTAGCTGTAAATGGGTATTTGCCTCTTTAGGGTCAGGGAGGATAAAGCAGCGAGGGAGAGGAGGTGGGTGCTGCCCTCAATATGCTGGCCCCAAGAGAAGTGAGGTCTCTGACACCTCGTTCCCCTATGACCTTATAGGTTTGGGACACCTTTACCTTTTTAAATTTTCATTATTGAAATTGAAGTGATGGTTGTCGATTGAGTTTGTAGTAGTGTGGAGTAAAATGTGTCTTTAATGTTTGAGTAAATGGTGGATTATTGTATAATCAATGTTTGAAGGTTGATTTTGAATTTGTTTTGCGTATATATTTCATCCTAAAAGAGGATGGAATTCCGTACAAACAAATAATCAGTACCCGAGGAACATCCACAAGTTGATATAACAATATACTGCTTCATTTCTCTATTCTGTTGATTTTGAAATCTACACTGAACACTCAACCCATAAAAGGTGAGAAATTGTACACAAATTACCTTTGAAAGTTTTCATACCTGACACCACAACGAGAAGCCATCTATGATGGAATGAGAAGAATTAAGTTTCATGACTTGGAAAAATAAGGTTGTTGAAAAAGACATAGCTCTGGCCTGGTCTGCAGCTCTGTAGGCAACCATGAGGCTGTATAATATCCATGCCAACCTGATCAGAGCCATAGAATGCCTCTATAACAAGGCAATCAGCGCAGTCTACTATGACAGCAGCATACGAGATTGGTTCAGAACCACATTTTGAGTATGCCAAAGATGTCTGCTCTCTTCCACCCTCTTTAATATCTCCTTAGAGAGAATAATGGCTGACGCACTTGATAATCATGAGGTAACAGTCAACATTGGAGGCAGGACAATTACAAACTTTCGTTTTGCCGACATCGACGGCTTAGCTGGAGAAGAACAAGAGCTAGTCAACTGATAAATCACCTTGATGAAGCTTCTTCGGCATATGGCAAACAGATCAATACAGAGATAACCAAACTGATCACAAATAGTGCCAATGGTATCAGCACTGACATACGTTTAGACGGCAAGAAAATCGAGATCATTCATAGCTTCAAATATCTGGGAGCTGTATTATCGGATGAAGGATCAAAACCTGAAATTATCTCCAGGATAGCCCAGACCACAGCTGCAATGACTTAACTGAAGGTCCTCTGGAACGACAAGAACATTGCCATCAGCTTCGATATCAGGCTGATGCTCTCCTTGATCATGTCCATATTTTGCACACATGTGAAAAGTGGACCAGCAGACATTGAAAAAAGGATAGAGAAAATGGAGATGAGGTGCTTTCGCAAACTCATTGGTATCTCATACAGAAATCATATGTCTAATGAGGAAGTGAAGGCCAGAATTAAAAACGCCATCGGACCATATGAAGACCTCCTGACTTCATTGAAAAAACGCAAGCTTAAGTGGTTCGGGCACATCACACGAACATCTGGACTGGCCAAGACTGTCCTACAGGGAACAGTACAAGGAGGGAGACGAAGAGGCAGACAGACAAAACGATTGGAATACAACATCACAGAGTGGACTGGCCTTGAGCGGAACGATTTGCTAAAGAAAGTAGAGGACCGCGGGGAGTGAAGGATGCTGCTTGCAAAATCTTCATTAGTGCCCCCACAGTCCAAGGGACTATGGGAGAGGTGAGGTGAGGATAATAGCTCAGGCTGAAAACTGGCAAAATCTGCAAGGCTGAAAATGCTGATATGCAGAAGAAGAGCCTGTAAAAAAACTACAGGCAGGATGACTACTAATTCCTGCACAGAGAAGACAAAGTGACCATTCTGAGGCAGGACTGGAGACTGCAGACCCACACCACACATCAGTCATGTTCACCACAACGGTGATTCTGCAAAATATCCCCACTTCTTCCATGACAGTGAAACACTTCCTCCAGACCTATCCGACACACCAAAACCTAAGAGCCGATATCTGGCCTACTGACCTACCAATGAGGGACAAACTGTTCAAACCCATGGAGGGCCTTCAGCATATAAAAGTATTTTTCAGGGAATCTGGAGTTGCTGTGTGGGCGTTTGACAAAGAAGAAGAAGAAAACTGCAGGCAAGGAGAAGAACTAAAACAAAATCATTTTAATACCAGCTGCCATGGCGCGGATGTAAGCTCCTTGGTTAAAGTCACAATTGTTTGGATTCCAGCTGGCCCCTGCCCAGAGCGAGTTTACTGTGGGCTCATTGGGAAGACTGGGACCACACAGCTGAGCTTCATCCACTTCATGGATGCAATTTTGAGAGTGTTGCTAAAGTCCCCTGACCAACACTGCAGGCATCTGTATCTCTCGGACCCAGTTGACCTCTGGATATATTATGATCTTGATCGTAGTGTACTGCACTGTCAAGAAGTCCTAAAGCGGGTGCAGTTTTATCATTACAATAGATGTTATAAAATAACACCGCATTTTTTGTATTTTGGTCCAAATCGTAGATTGACATCAAAGCAAAGCTTGCGCTCTCGTAAGTCTCAAACTGTGTACTTTTATTCTACTGTGATATATGGACGTCTCGGAAACTACGTATTTTGTATAGTACGGTTAACACACTGTTTGCAGCGAATGTGATGGAAAATCTATAAATTAGACCCGTTGCATTAAACAAACACGTTACCTGGCTAAAACACTATATGGTTTATTGCAGAGGTTTTCTTTTTCAAACTGTCCTAACATAAAGACTGTTGATGTGTCCGGTGCTTGCTACCCAATAAATACAAGAGCGCAGAAACTACAAAAAATCGCCAAGACCATTATATCTAAGTATTTAGTTCATAGATGATATGGACCGGATGAATTCCCTCACTTTGCCTTTCCCTGCCTACTTTTTGTTTTTCTGTCTCCGGATCTCAGTGTCTCAGGCTGTCCACACTGGTGTCATCTCAAAGAGCTACACACAGATTTATTCCGTCTAAGTACCAGGGTTAGTTGGGCGTATCTCACACACACACACACACACGCGCACGCACGCACGCATATATACACACACGCACACACATACACAAACACATATACATATAAACCAACAACTCTCTCTCTCTCTAACACACACACACTCATACTCAAACTCACACACGCGCGCGCACACACGCACACACACACACACACACACACACATACACACACACACAAACACAAACACACACAATCAGGAATACACACAGGATATAGTGATGTTTTAGTTTTGTTTTGTTTTTAAACTGAACAACAAAAGCACACACACATACACACACACACGCACACACGTGCACACACACACGCGTGCACACACACGCGCACGCACACACACACAGCAGTTTGTCATATAATTATAGTAATGTGGGTTTTATTTTTTACTCTTTTCAAGGGACTTGTATGGTTTACTATTACTCTTTTTTGTCTTCAAAAGTTGCTTCAAATCCACCATTATTATCCTAAGAAATTTGTGGAAAAAAGCTGTTTGAGATGATGTGTCCTGATTGCCAAGAATTATACTTCTTTTTTGAGTGAAGACAATAGGTAGCATTTGTTACCAGTTTCTGAAGTAGCAAGAAATGTATTGAGCGTGTTCGAAGATTATACGTCAAAGGATTCACGCCTATTTGTTTTACTGCAGAGTCCACTTTTCATCTTATGATTTCATTAAATTCCTAATGTTTTTATAGGCAAATATCTATTTTTTATAAGTGCACACACATACACACAGTTACGCGCATGTACACATACACGCATACGCGCACGCATGCACACATACACACACGCGCGCGTACACACATATACACACACTTACACACACACACACACACATATATATATATATATATATATATATATATATATATATATATATATATATATATATTATATATATATATATATATAATATATATACTCGCACACAAGCGCTCGCATACAAGACAGTAGATTTTTTTTTTAATTTGCCTAATAGCACTTTAAGTATTTAAAAAATCCTTAAAAAGTATACACCGTACACACGCACGCACAAACACTCACACACACGCACGCACACACACACACACACTCACACACACACACACAAACACACAAACAAACAAACACACTCACTCACTCATTCACAAGCAAGCGCGCACAAGATATCAATTAATGTTAAAATCTTTTTGCCTGATGTCACTTTCAGAAACATATAACTATCTGTAAAAAGCATACACTGAACAATTCAAACGCACATACACACACACACACACACACACACAATATACACACACAATATGCACACACACACACACACACACACACATATCTGGATGTACCATCTGGAAATAACAAAAATAACCAACTAACGCACACACGCGCACGTGCGCGCGCACGCATGCACGCACGCACGCACGAACACAAGGGCGTGGACACAAGATAAAACACAAATTTTCAACTCTTTCTTGGCTAGTAGCACTCTAAGTAACAAAATACAAATTTAAAAAAAAACTTACACTGAAAAATACACACAAACGCGCGCGTGCACACACACACACACACACACACACACACACACACTCACACACACACACACACACACACACACATACACACGTACATAATTTCCACTGTTTATAAAACAAAGAATTTTTGTATTTCCATAATAATATAAGCTGCTATCCAAAACAAATAGAACAGTTTTGTTTTGTTTTGCTTTGGGGGATGGGGGGGGGCTTATTATACCTTTCAGGCACTCTGAACTGCAGACACAGTGGAAAGAGCGATATATCCGATACATAATAGTACGTCATGGACAGATGTTGTTTTTTTCCTCTCACGTGAATGCATTTTCCTTGCTTAGCCCAGAAACACTGATAAAACCCACACGATCAGACCCAGACACGTTTGAGTCCAAGCCCTCGCGTCTCAGTAGCTGTCTCAGAGTACGGCCAAACCGAGACCTCATCCCATAGTAGATAAAGAAATTCAGCAAGCAAGGCAGCATATCGATGAAACCCTAGGACAGAGTCCACAGATTGTGATAACCACCACCATGCTTGAGTTCCTTGACAAAATAGATGGACATCATTTTGTACGATGATCACAGGACATGTGCACAGCACGAACATCACTGAGGTGGCCACCAGCATCCAGGTCAGTGCCACCATCTGGGTTTCTGAGTTGTTGTTGTTGGCGCTTTGGGCGCTGGGAGTCGTAGGAGGTCTGGTGTCTCCAGTTGAGGGCCCATCTCAGTTTGGCGGTAGTGATGATGGTGGTGATGATGATGACGATGGTTAAGAATGTCAATGGCGGGGTCATGGCGTACATGAAGAAGACATCGAATATGTCTAGAAGGGCTTTGTTTTTTTCTTGTAATAGCTGTAAAGTGTTGGTAAAAACCTGTCTGTCTGACTGACACTGTCTGTCAATCTTTCTGTTCATTGGTCTCTCTCTCTCTCTCTCTCTCTCTCTCTCTCTCTCTCTCTCTCTCTCTCTCTCCTCTGTCTGTCTGTCTGTCTGTCTGACTGTCTTTCTGTCTGTTTGTCTGTAAGGCATAATCAGTGCTCGAAAAAATCAGTGCCGTAGTATTGGTGGAGGTATCCAACACACAGATCTGAGTCAGCTTGGGGCTCACAATGGTCAGCATGCCTGTCAGCAGGAGGAGGGAGATGATGACAGCCAGGGTGCGCGTGCTGAGCATGCGCTGTGCAAGCAGTGGACTGACCTGATTAACACCTGATAAACAACGCTTGACATCTTGCAAGACTACACCACTAGGTACAAGGAATTATTAAACGCTATGTGTAAAGTACGACAGAAGGTTGCAATACTTGCTATTATCATTTAGACTTAAGCCATGTATTATGGAGTATGAGGTCCCAGTCTACAGGACGTATCATGAGAGTTTCTGAGGGACAACTTATGCTCATACTTAAACAGAAAAACAAATTATAAATTCTCAATACAAACTAGATAAACATTTAAAACGCATCAAACACTACTCCTGTACATCAAAAATCAAAATATTAGCACACTGATACAGCACTTCATCCAAAGTTGGGGATTCGAAGATCATTGTATGAATTTCAAACAAATTAATGGTCAGTCTTCAAAGAAGAAGCCTAAAATCATGAATGCCATGTTTATTGTATGCCTATCTGAAACTTGTCAGCTGCACTTGTTGCATGACTCTTTGCTTGTGTCTGCATGGTTCTGGGTTTGTCATCAGTCTGTTCACAAGCAGTGTTGTGGTCAGTTACATTTGAACATTTCATAGAACCATGGATTTCTCCTCCAATGTGATTCCAGTCTTGTCCAGACACAAATGGATGTTCATTTTGTTTACAGTTTATGGAACATTATCGCATGAACTCTAATGCCTTTTCAGAAGATTGTCCAAAATTGTGTCAACTGCTGTCAAGGTATTTGCGTCTGCTTCAAACGTCTTAGGGTCAAATTCGCTGCAACATTGTCCCCTACCTGTCTTGAAATACGGTGTGGTGCTAAGTTACTCTTTCAGTCTGGTATCCAAGGTATTCTGGTTTGATTAGTGTTATCTTGCCAGCTCATCATGTAGCATTTGTTCACACCAAATGGCCTTGGTGTTTGCCCTCAAGCTAACTAAAAGCTAAACCATTGACACAACTATGAAAAAATGGACAATGTTTCATCCATATGGCATTTAAGATACTGAGAACCTTGCTATTCCATCTAGAAGAAAAAGCCCAAGAACT
Source organism: Rapana venosa (assembly GCA_028751875.1). NCBI lineage: Eukaryota > Metazoa > Mollusca > Gastropoda > Neogastropoda > Muricidae > Rapana > Rapana venosa. The sequence continues at coordinate 29,634,235 of CM054137.1, read as the reverse complement.
ACAAAAATGTGTTGTTGCATTTGAAAATTGTTGTGATGACTCTGACAAACATTATATTGCTGAAATAGAAAAACTGTTAGACATCTGACTCAAAAAACATAACGTGATTAACATACCTCCTTAACTGTTGTGCAAGAACATAGCAAAAACCTTATAGTTTAAGTGGCTACAGGAAAAAATCTTGACTACCTCAACTCAGAGCGATCAAAAATACTGAGAAGATGAAGCATTATAGATTTTTTAAAAGGGATTCAATTCTCTAAAGAGAAAAGGAGACAAGCTTCAGACAATTCAGGGACAATATTAGTGCCAAAGAAAATGCACATTCATAAAAATGTCCACACGAGCTAATCCACTACATCATTCAAAACTAGTTTGTAGCAGGCCAAAAACTAAAGGAAGCCATGTAACAATCTGATGACTGGAAAAAAACGTAGCTTATTCTTTTTCTTAACTAACTTCATGGCAAGTTCAGGAAAGGAGCTACTAATTTACAATTTACAATTTGCTCAAGGATTTGTCAATTGTGCGGATTATCTGTTACAGGCGAAAAGATACAGGAACAGCTTCAGTACAATGAACAGATAAGAATCTGCATGAGTAAAACTCTTTTTCTTTGAATCAACACAAAGCTTTCAAGAACATAGAAATAGAACAAAAGAGAAAAGGCAATCTACATAATATCATTCGATGAACAAAAAAGCTAAAGAGAAGAGAAGAGGTAGAATGAACAGGAAGTCACTTTCTACCATTCATACCTGCTTGGATACAATATTCTCTGGATTTTCCATGGGAATAGACCTCTGTTCCACAATCAAGCAGCCATTGACAGTTTTTTTCGCAAATAGGAGAGGACACAGTCAACCCCAAATTATGCAGTGATGGTGTCATGATGATGGGGAAGATGTCTCAGTACTCTGTTCACCTCTTTTAATATATTTGGATCTTCTGTAAAACATTTCCCTGCATTGTCTTGTGTGGTAGTGGTCCTCCCTTGTTTTGAGCTTGTCGGGTCTTTCACAAGATGGTAGGCTTTCTTTCTGTTGTTATTCTGCAGGGGTTTTTTTCGATACATTTCCATTGTTCTTCAATCCATGTCTCATTTGCTTTTCTCACATACTTTTTTAAACTTGTTTTTGGCTTCTCTGTATAGTTTGTACCTTCAGCCTCCTTTTTCTTTTGCTTCAGTTCTCTGCGTTTGTCGCACAGCTTGAGTATGTTCTCTGTGACCCAGGGCTTTTTCATTGGCCAGTGTTTTCCAAGGATCTTGTGAGCAGTTTCAGTCACTGTAGTGTTAAAGCTGTTAATCAAAGTATCTAATTAGGTGTCCTCATTATGGAGAAGGAGGAGTGGGCAGCTTTTCCTGCTATTGTTGCTTTGAAGTTCTCTGCTATGATTGGGTCATTTAGTTTGTCAAGATTGAACTTTATCCTTAAATTTCCCTGCATCTAAATTCTCTTGAGGCAGATTCTAAACGTCATCATCACAAGCTCATGGTCTCTTTCTGTGTCTGCTTCTGGAAAGCTCCTGTTCCTCACAATATTGGCACTTGATTGGGAGTTCATTTGGCAAGGATGTAGTCTGTTTGATTGAGGTGATCTCCTCTTGAGCTGTGCCATGTTCAGCGTCTGGATGGTTTGTGTGGACAAAATGTGTTCACCACCTTCAGGTTGCTGAAACTGGCAAATTTTAAGAGCCTCAAACCTCTTTAATCGGTCTCAGGGTTGCAGTATTTGCCACATATCCCCTTCCAGTAATTGCTAGTCTCTGCTTCTATTTTTGCATTCCAGTCACCCTGAACTACAATGATGTCTTTCTTTGGTGTCTGGCCTATGATCTCTTGCAGTTGAATGTAGAAGTCTTCAACATCCTCGTCGACATAGCCTGTTGTTGGATCATAAGCTTGTATGATGGTGACATTAAAAGGTGCAGCCCTCAGATGGATGGTAATGAGAGTCGACTAGAGACTGTTCAACACCCCATGATGCTATTCACAGTGTCTTTGGGGTTGAAGAATTCAACACAGTGTTCATGTTTGTCTTCACCGCCACTGAAGTAGAGTTTGTGGCCTTCAGGGGTAGAGGTTTTGTCCAAAGTTTTTTCCAGCGCATCTCACAGAGTCCAAGGATGTTCAATCTGTATTTTTTCCATTTCATATGCGAGTTCTTTCACTTGTCCTGGTGCTTTCAGTGATCTTACGTTATATGTGCCAACAGTGACTTTTGTTTTGCTCCACAGCTGTGTTGAAACACCAGTCACATTACTTCACACATCCCTCCTGCTTATCAGCAATGGAAGGCATGGTCCTTGTTCTGGGCGGTGACAGAGCTGGTACGGAAGAAGCAGCATTTTTTCTTCATGTTGTGTCTCTGGGGCAATGCTGCATGGCGGAGCCCATCCCTCTCCATGCCAGACCACAGCCCATGTCCTGCATCAAGGTGGCTTCCTCGCCTTGGCTTTGAACACGTAGTCACTGAGTTCCTTGAGGAACTTCATCCGCCTTGGCCGGTAACCTGCTTCGTGGAAGTGATGCTACGCCCAGTGATGCCGTGTTAACTTCACCCCCTCACGTGGTTTAGTACCCCCGCTAAGGTGAGGTCCCAGGGTGTGGCGCCTGGAGACAGCACACGAGAGATGTAGGATATGAATGAGGACCTGTGATTCCCGTCCACCACACCAGGTAGAGTGTAGCAACCAAACATCATAGGTACTACCTCAACCAGAGCCCTCTACACCCCCTTTGCCTCATGTTTACTGCATGGAAAACAAATCTGGACAAGTTATAGGTAGTTCTTAATTTCAGGAGTTTGTCTATAAAAATCGGTATTTGCATATAATGCTTAGTTTTGTGCTCTGTTTTCTTTCACAAATATTGAGTGACTAACTATTGATTTGGGAGGGGGGGGGGGTTCTATTTGTAAGATCAAGGTGATGCAACTAGTGCCACCCTTTGCAGTAACATAGAAGCAAAATGCCACTGACCAAGCTACCTCAAAACATTACTGTCCTCCCTCCTGGGCACTGTCTGTAGCATGGTATGTGTTGCAGAACAGACTAACAGAAGTCCTCATCACGAACTAGCAGTATCTATCATTTCACAACTTCATCCTGACAGCCTGTGGGACTTCAGAGCCTCTAGAGATATCACAGGCATGGTGATTGTTCTGAGACAGAACCAACAGAATTGTCTGGTGCAAAAGAAGGTTCTATATGTTTTGGACGGAACTTTTAGCCGAGTGGTTAAGACTGTTCAACTTCAATCGTAAGGGTCTATGAAGTCATGTCGTGGCTTCAAATCTTGCCAACAGCGTCTTGATTTTTCACGATATGTCAAGCCAACTTAAAGTGCAGACCTGCCAGTGTCTTGATTTATTTCGTTTCTTTTCACGCTGAGAATATATTCGCACATCAAAGATACCGAAACTCATGCCGGGATTCGATGAGTTAGAGAAACAGGAGCATATCCAGCATGCAACTTATACTGAAAATGAGCTGCTCTGAAGTTGAAATTTGTCTTTAAGGGGGGTTGGCAGGTTTTTTCAAGAGTTACAAGCTCAGGATTTGTGGTCTAAAGGTAATGCACCTACCTAGAAAACCTAGAAAGCGAAAAGTCAGGGTCAGAAGTGTTTGGTGGCTTGATCCCCGTTTGGGCCCCTTGAGACCATAAAAGATGGCCTGGGTAGCAACTTTTCGGATGAGACCATAACCCGAGGTCCCATGTGTTACACATAATTATTTTGCGCACGTGAAACAAGAGAGTTGTTTTTGGTAAAATTTGGCAGAAAAAAGTTCCCCTTGATAGAAAAAAAGAACAGTTGCAGACAGGAAAAGAAAAGAAAATGTGGGTGGCGCTCTTCTTGTGGCGACACACTCTCCCCGGGGAGAGCAGCCCGAATTTCACGCAGAGAAGTCTGCCGTGACTTAAAGTGATATAAATAAGACTAGACGCTGCTTCCAATACAGTAAGGGAACGCAGAGACGAGAGAGATGCATATTTTTCTAAATGCAAAGTAAGTCTTTGACCCCAATTGGAAGGTCTGATTTTCTTTTAAAACGTCACTTTGTCGAAGAATATCATAATCATCCATTTTTTTCTTGTGAAGACGAGTTGGGTAGGTGAGGTTCTTTCGCATTCCGAACTAACTGTCAACGGCGTAACGCAAAACTGTTTTCTTGTTGTCACACTCTTTACACCATTTTCTTTTCTGTGTGATGCTACAGCAAGTTACAGAAGACCTTGGTTATGCCCACGGTATTGCGTTCAGCTTATCTCTAACAGCTCGCTCTCTGTTTAGCCTCAGGCAGCCACACGCCCAGATAGAATAATAGATTGTTAATTATCATGCTGAAGCTTTTTAACACTGTCGCTGGAAATACCAGGTCAGTAGTACTACTTATTATTTCACATAATTATCATACTTTGTCATATTAGCATATTTTTCTTTTGTTCTATAATTGTTTCCTCTCTCTCCTTACCACTTCCCCTTCTAGCTGCTGCTCCTTCTCCCCTCGCAGCTTGAATAGCGATTTTTTGGATGTTGTTAAATTGTAGCTGAGAGAGCAAAATGCACATACACACACACATACGCGCGCACGCACGAGCACACACACACACACACACACACACACACACCCCTCCGCCTCAGTCATTCCCATGTTTGTCACGTCGCATCCTCAGGGGTCAGAATCCACACGGAGCTGATCGATGTTTGACCTCCGTGAAGCCACCAGCCAGAGGGGCCCTGCATTGCTGCTGGGTCACTTTGATGGTGTTCAGTGGTGTTTACTCTGAGCTAACTTACATATGGCACTACTACTTACAAAGCCACCTAATAACCACAATAATGGTTTAGTTGCCTAGCCAGATTCAACGGTTCATCTTCACTGTGTTTGCAGGCAGGTTTGTGGCCACACCAAAGGCATTCAGACTACAATACCAGAGAGAGTGTTATACTGGATCGGTGGTCTAGAGGTAACGCGCCTGTCTAGAGAGCGAAAAGTCGGGGTCGGAATTGGGCAGTGATTCGAATACCTATGGGCCGAAAATTTTCCATTTAGACCATGGTGGTGGTTGGCGCTAATCTTTCGGATGAGCACGAAAAATCCAGAGGTCCGTGTGTCTACACAAAATTTGTCATCGCTACGAAAAAAACCCACGGTGACAAAAGCACTAGCATTAATGCTTGAGAGTAAAATCACTCTGATAGGGAAAAATACAGTTCGCAAGATTTTTAAAAAAAAAAGGGTGGCGCTGAACTATGGCGTTCGCGCTACGGGGAAAGGGCAGCCCGAATTTCGCCAGAAATCTGTGACTAAATAAAAATAAATAAATAAAGTACCCTTCTGACGCCAACACGTTTGACTAAACAATGTAAGTAGTAAATGATTAACTGTTTAGTGTCTACACTGCGTTTAGTGCGGAGGTGAATGTAATAAGTGCGCAGATGCCTGTGTACTGTGTGTCTTAGCTCAGAATGGCACCATGAACCCACCCAATAGTGACCAGGAACAGTGCGGGGCCCTCTGGCTGATGATACCTTTAGACTTTTGCCAGGATGCGAACAAAAATCTGAATATGCTGAGAGAGTTTTAACGGTTGTTTGGAACAGATCATGATGACTATCACAGAGAAGGTAGCAAAAACTGAATGTATAGAATGAAATAAAATTTCGAGCTAGGGGATAGCCCAGTGGACAGAGCACTCGCTTTCCCCAACTAAGGTTAAGCAACATCGAACGTGGTTACCACTTGGATGGGTGACCGTTTGTGCACCTTAACTTCAGTACAGTCCCCCAATTCACCACGCTGTAAATGGTTACCTGCCTCTTTAGGGTCAGGGAAGGTAAAGCAGCGAGAGAGAGGAGATGGACGCTGCCCTCAATATGGTGGTCCCTAGAGAAGTGAGGTCTCTGACGCCTTGCTCCCCTACGCCCTTATAGGTTATGGGACACCTTTACCTTTATGGTGCTGCTGCTACCAAACTCACATTTTGCATTTTCAAGACAAAGTGAATAAACTTGCAAACGGAGTGACTCTCTTAAAACAGCTTTCGCTGCATTACTGTTTCATTCATGAAGTCTACTTTGAGGGAGAAAAAAAAACTTTTATCAGAACATTACTTATACTCATGGTCTCACGTGATGCCTAGGTGTGAGGAGTGAGACAGAGGGCATGTTCAGTGT
>CM054137.1:29600553-29623053 GCA_028751875.1 Rapana venosa | reverse complement strand
CAACACAATATCCGTACATCAGCATGCATACATACCAAGATTTTTAAAAAGGCAAACATCAGTAATACATAAGCCAGTCATAAACTTACCCATATAAAACCACATGCACTCGTGCGCCCGCCAGTATGCTCGCGCATTCACACACTCTCACACACACACACACACACACACAGCTCGCACGTCCGCTTACAACACCTTTCTTTCTTTTTTAAATATATTGAAATTAGGCAATATAAATATTGCGTAATTATTTTTGTTTCCCCTTGAGGGTAATCCATCATATGCACTCCGTCTTACTTAGCACACCTGGGACTCACTATAAGACTGGATGTGAAGTTTGCGTGAAAGTCTGTTTTGAAATCCATCACCACATAGGCAGCCGTACTCCGACTTCAGAGGAGTATTCTCTCCTTTTAACAAAGGATACAGGTTCTTTCGCTGGAAGCTTATCATGGATGTAGACAGCCCTCACATTAACAGTTCAAAACATAACAACATTTTAATGTGGGCCCTGGCACTTTGTTTACATCAATAACTGACACAGCTTTCGACCTGAGACATACAAAATGATAACGACGGCGATCAAACAGTGTTGGCCTTTGGCTATTACAGAAGAAAAAAATAACGACCAGAGACACCAAGCATCAGCTTACCCACGAAATACTTGATAAAGAAATTCAATGGTCCGACCAATGAGCGATACGTCTTCTCAAAAACGATGCCGGTAATAGAGCTGATGACCACCAGGTCAGTAAGGGCCAGACAGAAGACACACAGGTTGATCCTCTCCCTCAGCCCCTGTCTGTAGAACACAGCAGCACTGAGGATGTTGCCTGGCACCCCCAGCAAGAAGAGGACAGGGATGACGACTGCGTGAATAAATGTGGAGATCCAAACATGAGTCTGTGGGAAACAGAATGAGGAAGAGGGTGCTCAGAATAATCAGAATAGCTAGATATCAGTCCATCAAATTGTTATCTGCTTAAAAATGGTTTTAATCCCACTTCAACTGGTATGTTTTGAAAAGGTTTAAAAGCTAAGATCTATTTGCAAGAAATTCAGGCACACATCTGGTTTTGTAATGTATATACATTTAAATTACCAAGGATACAACAAGTTCTTGCAAAATAAAGCTTATTCCCTTTTATAAAAAGAACTATACGACAAAGACGAAAGACTTAAGGCTAGTACGGGAGTTGCACGACCTATGGAAATAATAAAGTTCTCTAAACAGTAACAAAACTATAATAAAGAATCATCAGGACTCATTTGAGAGACAAAGAGATGCTGAAGACACTCATCTGCAGTGGTCAAAATGATGCCACAAGTCCAGAAGCTTTGAGACTTACTGAAAGTTTCATGCTTTGTCACACAGGTGAAGATGACTAGCACCTGGCTCTCTCATAGGAAAATGAGTCCACATCAGGTGACGCCAGCATTATCTAGATAGGTGCTTGATAACTCGCATTCTGTTCTTTTTTCTCTGACATAAATCTTGGCAGCATCTTCAGAATGTATGTGGAGTGTTTGGTTTGGACATTTTTGTAGAGTTAATGGTTTTGATGGTTCAGATTCTTTGTGGGTTTTATGTAGCTTCAATGCCTAGAACATAATATATGCATAATACTGAAACACGATTAGGGTAAGTGCTTTGTTGTTATTTTTTCTGTATTAAGTATTTTCCTGTTTACTGTTCTCATGTGTGGCTTCTGACTTACATGAACTGATCTGTTTTGTGAGATGATAGAGTAACGGTATTCATATTCCTAACTGAGGTTTATGATGCTTCTGCCTCCTGTTTTAATGCCAGTGTCATTTATGTCTGACTTTCACGTGATCATTTCTGTACATACTAAAAGGGTAGAGGGACGAACTGTACCCTTGACAAACAACTTTTCTGCATCAAATAAATTTGAGTTCTTGCCATTTTAATGGACTGTTGCCTTTTAATCCGGACATCAGTTTGCATTAAAGACAATCAAAGTAGATCTGAGGAAAGAATATTATATCCAAAACAAATATTTCACAGAGTGTTGTGTCATATGAGGCGCGAAATGCATGAGTATATTAACAGCTGCCTGAAAAATGTATCTACACGACATAAAACGTGTTGCGAGCCAACACAACACAAAAATAATGTGCAACAAGTTGACATATGCAGGTAGTACTGTTCAATCTGAATGGCTTAGCAATGTATAAAATATGTGTAATATCCATGTTTAAAGATAAACTCCATGATCAATTCACTTTTTTGCAAGGGATGCATTTTCCAGGAAGAAAAAAATAAGTGAATGTCAATTGTTAAAACAGCAAAGTGGTTATCTACAATTTTTTCCAAAAAATGGAAAATCGTAACATAAAGAAAAGTTGTCAAGAATTGGTATACATAAGATTCAGACGAACCAAAAGAAAAAATACTCTGATGCATTTAAATAACATTTTATTTTAATAAGACGTAATCTTCTTCTTCTTCTTCTTCTTCTTCTTTCTTCTTCTTCTTCTTGGAAAACTATCATTGTCTATCATACGAGCGAAAACAAAAATGTTTAATACAGAATGACAACATTCTGCAAATCCTACCTGTTTGGAGATAATATTTTCAGGGTTGTCCACTGGATTGAACGTCTGCTCCACGATCAGGCAGCCATCTTTAGTTTTCCCGCCAATGGAAGAGGTCACAGTCAACCCCAAATCAGGCAGTGGTGGTGTGGTGACAAGGCTGAACATATCTGCAGGCTGACTGGAGAAGATTGTTGACATCTCAGAGCTGAGATTCATGTTGTCCATGTACTCTTTTATTGGAAGGTGTCCAGAGAAATGTGCAGTCCTTCACTTGTTTGATCTTGGCTTCCGAGTTACCTCTGCAAATACAGAGGTTGTAGATGCGAGTTTCAGAATTATCTGGGGACAAAAGGTCACCTTTAAGTGCAAGAGGTTCGACACTCTATTATAAATTTATTGTTATTGGTTTTGGCAGGGAAATTTTGTCTCTTATAAGTCTTTTTTTTCTTCTGACCAGCGCTGGTAGTGAGGAGAAAGAAGGTCATAGCGCTTGTGGGTTTGCCACACTTCTGGGCAGGAGAATGTTGGCTTGTTAAAAATTCGCCAGAATAGTCGTCATGTGTAAAGTGATTGCACCCTTTTGAAAATAATACGATAGTCGATATAATTATACTCTTTTTATGCATGAAACGCTTTATATCTAGGAATCTTTATGTGTGTATACATATGTATATATATTTATATGCATGTATGTTTTATATATTTGTAAGCATGTACAAATATATATGTGTTTATATTTATATATACAGATAGATAGAGAGACAGACAGACAGACAGACAGACAGATAGATAGATAGATAAATAAATAAATAGATAGATAGATAGATAGACAGACAGACAGACAGACAGAAAGAGAGATAGAGAGAGATAGATAGTAGATAATAGATAGATAGATAGATAGATAGACAGACAGACAGACAGACCAGACATACAGACAGACAGACAGAGAGATAGAGAGAGAGAGATAGATAGATAGATAGATAGATAGATAGATAGATAGATAGATAGATAGATAGATAGATAGATAGATAGATAGATAGATAGATAGATAGATAGATAGATAGATAGATAGATAGATAGATAGATAGATAGATATGCCTTCAACGAGCGGAACAGAGTGTAACAGGGTTGCGCTTTGATTTGTCTTTGCAAGATATAGCGCTATATAAGTTCCATTTATTATTATTATTATTATTATTATTATTATTATTTTTATTTTTTTATTATTATTGTTATTATTATTATTATCCTGGCTCCCACCCTGTTTGGAATCTTCTTTGCCGTGATGCTAAAACACTCATTTTGTCCTGCAGCTGAAGGCATCTACCTCCAAACGAGGTCAGACGGAAATTTCTTCAACCTCTCCAGACTAAGAGCCAAGACTTAAGTCCAGCTGAGGTGCGTACACGACTTCCTCTTTGCAGACGACGCAGCAGTAACTGTCCACTCAGCTGAGGACCTTCAGCAGCTCGTGACTCGCTTCAGCGATAATTGTCAAGACTTTGGGCTTACCATTAGCTTGAAGGAAACACAAGTTGTGGGACAGGATGTTGACTCTCCCCCAGCCATAACCATCAATGACCATGAACTGGATGACGTCCATGGTTTCGTGTATTTGGGCTCAACTATCTCAGACGCCATCTCACTTGACGCAGAGCTCAACAGGCGCATCGGTAGAGCAGCTACCACCATGACCAGACTTACAAAGAAAGCATGGAACAACAGCGAGCTGACTAAGCACACAAAGATCCAGATCTTCAGAGCCTGCGTCATGAGCATCCTTCTGTATGACAGCGAATCCTGGACTTTGCGTGCCCGACAAGAGCAAAAGCTCAATGCTTTTCACATGCGTTTCCTCCGACGCATCCTGAACATTAACTGGCAGGACAAGGTCCCAAACAGCACTGATCTAGAAAGAGCTGGATGCACCAGCATGTACACACTGCTGAAAGGGAGGCGTAGGCGCTGGTTCCGCCATGTTGTGCGCTTGAACGATAGACTGATCCCTAAATAACTCATCTATGGAGAACTTGTGCAGGGAAAACGTCCCACAGGCAGACCACAGCTGCGATTCAAAGACGTGTGCAAGAGGGACATAAGCCCTGAACATCGACCAGGACGACTAGGAAGCAAACAGTCAGCATGGAGACGGACTGTGCAGAAATGTCTCTCCAAGTTCGAAGACACACTTGCTCAGCAGCACGAGGCAAAGAGAATGAGAAGAAAGGCTGCAGACCAGGATGACAGACAGACCAGCGTCAGACTTTATCTGTGCCCTCTGCCATAAGGGCTGTTATTCCCGTGTGAGACTGGCCAGCCACAACCAATGTTGTACCAGAATTAACACCTAAAGCACAACTCCATAGTTTTCCGAGACTGAGGACTGCTGTTACTGCCACTACTGCGAAGAAGAAGAAGAAGAAGAAGAAGAAGAAGAAGAAGAAGAAGAAGAAGAAGAAGAAGAAGAAGAAGAAGAAGAACAACAACAACAACAACAACAACAACAACAACAACAACAACAACAACAACAACAACAACAACAACAACAAAATATACATACTCTCTCTCTCTCTCTCTCTCTCTCTCTCTCTCTCTCTCTCTCTCTCTCTCCTCTCTCTCTCTCTGTATACATAAATATGTATCCTTTTAGAAAAAAATCTGTAGTGAAGAAAAAATAGTGCAAGTAATATGCAACAGAGATAGCCAATTTTTATTAACCAAAGAACATGAATAGAGGACCGGAAAGATCAGTGGTCAGAGCACTTGCTTTCCTCCAGCTAAGGCAGCATCGAGCCGGGTTACCACTTGGATGGGTGACCGTTTGCGCACCTTGGCTTCAGTACAGTCCCCCAGTTCACCCAGCTGTAAATGGGTACCTGTCTCTTTAGGGCCAGGAAAGGTAAAGCAGCGAGGGAGAAGAGATGGGCGCCGCCCTCAATATGCTGGCCCCTTGAGAAGCTAAGGTCTCTGATGCCTCACTCCCATACAACCACATAGGTTATAGTACTCCTTTACCTTTAAGAACATGACCATACTTATGTTCATCTATAGTTCAAGTACATTTCCAGTGATTACTAAAACATACCGAAAGTTCATCACCTTAACCCCACTTCTACAGATCTAACCTATATCATGAGATTTTGTGTTATCAAAACACACAAGTAAAAAAGTAGCACTAATAACATGAAACTAAAATAGTAGAAGATGATGAAAAACTTGAAATGATAAACCTCAGGGTTGTTTTGTTTTTAAATTACAGCTGAGTTTCTAAACAATGTACGTAACATCTGTCTATGACATGTGTTGGTCCTGTTGTTGATTGTTACGATAGTCAGTGTGGTTGTAGAATTCATTGCCTTTCAATAGTTTGTGAGGGATCTGGTCACGTGATGTATTGTTTATCGCCGGAAAGTTTTCTTTGTAAAGTGGAGAGTTTGTGTTGGTCAGATCTGTCAGCAGTACTCTTGGGGTAAGGTGGGCCCTAGTGTGGGGAGTTGCAGTGGTGCAATCTCCAGTATGCCAGGGCCAGTTCATCTGATTGGTTGCCTGTTTGTGCCTCTATTCTTCTAATCTTAAAAGCTTTACTGAGTACCCGTGCGTGCACATTTGGACTTGGAACTATTTATTGTTACTGGTTGTATGACTGTGTAAGAATGAGTTGAGTGCAAGCGCTTTGATTTGCATCTGCAAGATATAGCCCTATATAAATTCCATTTATTATTATTATTATTACTCTCAACCCAGAAGAGCTTAAAAACTTACACAAAAATTACATTTGAAAGTTTTCATACATGACAACACAGTCAGAAGCTCTTTTTCATAGAATGATAAGAACTATGCTTGGAAAACAAAGTTTTTGGAATCGATAGAGTTCAGGCTCAAAACTGGCAAAAAGCTGTAAGAATGAAAATGTTGTAGTGCAGCAAAAGAGAGCCTCTAAATCAAAACCACATGCAAGGAGCAGAACTAACATTGTAACAGCTGCAATGGCACAGTGGTTAGCGCATTGCCTTAGAGTCAGGGGACCTTTTGAGATTCCACTGGCCCCTACCGAGAGCAAGTTTACTATGGGCCCATTGGGAAGACTGGGACCACATAGTCATTTTCCGTCCACTTTACGGGTGAGGCTTCGGATTTGTTGCATAAGTCATCTGACCAACACTGCAGGTGTCTGTATCTCTCAGGCCCAGTTGACCTCTTGATATGTTATGATAGTATGCGTATAGTATAACCCTGTCAAGTAGTCTCAAAACCAGGTGTAATTCAATCATTGCAAGAGATTTATGAAATACTAATAATAATGTATGGTATTTATATAGCGCTGAATCTTATACAGCAAACAAATCGAAGTAAGTGTATCTAAGTCCCAATCATAAATTGACAATGAAAAACAATTTCGACTTTCGTAAGTCTCATATCAAGTGCTTTATCTGCATTTCTACTGCGACTTTTTGAAGTCATGAAAACTGCGTAAAAGTCTAAAGTACTGCTACCGCACTGTTTCAAATGAACTGAACGAGAATATGTGGATCATCGCCATTATATTTTTTTTAAACCTACATTAATTGCCTAGCTTTAAAATTGTATGGCTTATTACAGAGTATTTTTTTGTCAGGAAATCCTTGATAAACAAATACTGATGTGTCCAGTGCCGCCCAATAAAAACAAGAGCGCAGAAATTACAACCAGTCACCAAGACCGTACAGAAGAGTAGATAGTTCATAGATGATAATTATGGACGGATGGATTCCCTCACGTTGCCTTTTCCTGCCTACTTTTTGTTTTCTGTCTCCGGATCTCAGTGTCTCAGGCTGTCCACACTGGTGTCATCTCAAAGAGCTATACACAGATTTATTCCGTCCTAGTACCAGGGTTAGTTGGGCGTAAAGAAAAACAAAATTTCTTATGTAAAGCTGCTTTAAGGCCATAGATAAGAAAAACCATGGCAGATTATTAATGCGCGCGTGCGCACGCATGCGCGCACACACAAATACATACATACACACATACATACGCACACATACTTACACATATACGCACGCACATACATACACACGCACGCGCGTTTACACACACATATTCATGCACATACATATTCACACACGCAGACTCATACACATACACACATATATAGCAGCACCTCTCTCTCACACACACACACACACACATTTATACAATCAAACGCGCCCGCGTTCGTGCGCGCACACACACACACACACACACCACAACTCAAGAAGACACGCCGGTTATTACCCTGTTTTAAATAATTTTTTTAGTAAAAAATGTTTTAAACTTAACAATGAAAGCACACACACAGACACAAAACGCACGCATGCGCGTACACACATACACACCCACAGATAATATAACACAATCTTAATGAATGTTTATTGAAACTTTTTAAAAACTTAACAACGAAAGAACCACACACACACACACACACACACACACACACACACACACACACACACACACACACACACACAAACACACACACACTTACAGCAGTTTATCATATAATTATGGTAACGGTGTTTTTTTCTTCTTTTTTCAAAATACTTCTATGGTTTACTATTACTCTTATGTTTTCTTCAAAGGTTGCTTTCAATTCATCATTATTTTCCTTGCAAAATAATAATGGGAAAAAAACTGTTTGGGAGGATTTGTAGTAATTGCCATGAAGATTATAGGGGCCTACTTGTTTGTTTTGCCTGAAGACAAAGGTTGCCATCAAAATGTTGATACTAGTTTCTGAGACATCGAGAGAACTATTGAACGTTTAGGTGTTGCCCTTTCTTCATTCCTGTTTCCCATACCCTAGTAAGGACGATCTGTATGGAAGATTATAATTATGTCTTGGGATTCACGCCCATTTGTTTGTAAATGCAGAATTTACATTTCATTTCCTGATTTCGTTAAGTTTATACATTTTTTTATAAGCGGATATAGTTTTTTAAGGGCACACATATATACACATACGCATATACTCATATAACCATACGCACACGAACACACACACACACTCAAACACACACACACGCACGCACGCACACACATATACACACAAACACGAGCGCACAGGATACTACATACTTTTTAAAAAAAATTAATTTTCCTAATAACATTCTAAGTAAAAATGATATCTTTAAAAAGCTTACTCTGAACAACACACACGCGCGCGCGCGCGTGTGTGCCGCGCGCAAGCACTCACGCACGTATGCACACAAATACAAACACACGCAAACACACACACACACACACACACACACACACACACACAAGCGCGTGCACACAAGAAACCATGCAAATTTTGTAAATCTTTCTTGACTAATAGCTCTCTGAGTACATACATACATACATACATTCATACATACATTCATACATGCTTACATACATACAACACACACAAGACACACACACACACACACACACACAACACACACACACACACACACACACACACACACACACACGCGTAAAGATATTTCACACAGATAGTTATTTAAAAAAAACAACTTTTATTTCCATAATATAAGCTGTCCAATGAAATAAAAACAAAACCAATCTTTTTTTCTGGCCTGATTACACCTTTCAGGCTCTCTAAACTACAGACACACTGGAATGTGTGATAATCCGATACATAATAATACGTCATAGTCAGGTGTGTGTTCTTGTAATTCTCCTCTCCTCATGTGAACGCATTTTGCTTGCTTAGCTCAGAAACACTGGTAAAGCCCTCACGATCACATCCCGACATCTTGGTGTCCAAACCCTTGCACCTCAGTAGCTGTCTCAGAGTGCTACGAAACCGAGACCCCATCCTGTAGTAGATGAAGAAATTCAGTGAACAGTTGATACAGCGCAGCATATCGATGAAACCCCAGGACAGCGTCCTCAGATTGTGATACCGACCACCGTGCTTGAGTTCCTTGACGAAATAGATGGACATCTGCAGAACGACAACCGGACAGGTGCACACCACGAACAATATTGAGGTGGCCACCAGCATCCAGGTCAGCGCCACCATCTGGGTTTCTGATGAGTTGCTGGTGGTTTGGACTCCAGAGGCGGAGGATGACTGCTGTCTCCATCTGAGAGCTGACCTCAGTGTGGCGGTGGTGATGATGGTGGTGATGATGACGATGGTTAAGGATGTCAATGGCAAGGTCATGGCGTACACGAAGACGTCAAAGATGTCCAGAATGGCTTTGTTTTGCTTGTAATAACTGCGATGGGAAAAATCAGAGCGGTTAAAAATTCATATATCTGTCTGTCTGTCTGTCTGTCTGTCTGTCTCTCTCTCTCTCTCTCTCTCTCTCTCTCTCTCTCTCTCTCTGTCTCTCTCTCTCTCTCTCTCTCTCTCTCTCTCTCTCTCTCTCTCTCTCTCTCTCTCTCTCTCTCTCTCTCTCTCTCTCTCTCTCTCTCTCTCTCTCTCTCTCCCCTCTCGAGGGCTGGATGTAAAAAAGTCTTGTACTTATTCTATTACCCTCAGAAAATACAATTTCCTTATCGTTATCGTTCTCTCTCTCTCTCTCTCTCTCTCTCCTCTCTTCTCTCTCTCTCTCTCTCTCTCTCTCTCTCTCTCTCTCTCTCTCTCGCTCCCTCTTGTTCCACCCCAAGCCCAACAAATGTTGTATGGCCCAAGGCCAATGTACACTAAATAATTTCAGAGTTCAGAGTTCGGAGTTTTCTCTGTCTCTCTCTCTCTCTGTCTCTCTCTGTCTCTCTCTGTCTCTCTGTCTCTGTCTCTCTCTCTCTCTATCTCTCTCTCTTCCATCTGTAGACCTAATAACAATCATGATGACAAACACAGTGCAAAACATGTGGCGATTTGAGAAAGAAGTGTACAGCTTTTGATCAAAATGTAGATTGTAAAAACGTTCTGTCTTTGATTCTATCTTCCAATAACGAAACTTCATTGTAAATTGTTTCAATATTAAGTGCAGAGGCAAAAAGCAAAACAAGGCAGTGTAAAATAATACAATATTTTCTACATCACAACATATGATGATTACTGCAAGACAGCTTTTCAACTTGTTATTCATCGGTTATTATCTGTTGATGAGTAAGCTAATGGATCGTCAAACCCAAAGCCTTGTTTTGTGTTGTTGTTTTTTGGGGGGGCGGCGTATTTTCATAACTTTTACCCCAGATCATGTTTGTAGTAATACTGAGTAATTCATCTGCTATGCATCCTTTTTTCTTTTGGTGATACAAATATCTGATAACACATTGCTTTATCAAACGACCTACATTCATAATGAACAAAATTGCTGAAAGTATCAAATACACACAATCTCTCCCTCTCTCTCTCGCTCTCTCGCTCTCTCTCTCTCTCTCTCTCTCTCTCTCTCTCTCTCTCTCTCTCAAGATAGATAGAAAGACATACAGACAGATAGACAGATAGATAGATAGATAGATAGATAGATAGACAGACAGACAGACAGACAGACAGACAGACAGACAGATAGATAGATAGATAGACAGACAGACAGACAGACAGACAGACAGACAAACAGATAGATAGATAGATAGATAGATAGATAGACAGACAGAGATAGATAGATAGACAGACAGACAGACAGATAGATAGATAGATAGATAGACAGACAGACAGACAGACAGACAGACAGACAGACAGACAGACAGAAAGAAAGACAGACAGACAGACAGATAGACAGACATACTCAGTGGTGGAAACGATCAGTGCCGTGGTGTTGGTGGAGGCATCCAACACACAGATCTGAGTCAGCTTGGGTCCCACAATGGTCAGCATGCCCGTCAGCAGGAGGAGGGAGATAACCGCGATGACGACAGCCAGGGTGCGCGTGCTGAGCATGCGCTGTGCACGCAGTGGACTGACCACGCAGAAACATCGCTCGGCCGCTATCACAGCGCTCAGAAACATGCTGACCCAGGTGAAACCTGTCAACCCTGAGTTGTAGAGGCATAGAATAGAACCTTAGATTAATGGAAGGAGGAGGAGGGGGAGAAGAAGACCAACAAGAACAAGAACGAAGAACAAGAAAAACAAGAACGAAGAACAAGAAGAAGAAAGTGGTGGTGGTGGTGGTGGTGGTGGTGGTGGATACGACGACGACGACGACGACGACGACCATGACGATGATGATGATGATGATGATGATGATGATGATGATGATGATGATGATGATGATGATGATGATGATGATGGCGGCAATGACCACGACGATATTTCAGGTGATGGACGATGACGACGATGACAAAGATATTGATCGTGAAAAGGATAATGGTAAGTAGAAAGTCGAGGAAAAGACGAATAAAAAAAAAGAAAGAGGAGAAGAAGAAAACTATTTTCAGAGAAGTGGAAAATATTGCGGAGGACATTGTCCAACAAAGAAACACTTTCTTCTTTAAAACTCTGTGCGTGTGTGTGTGTGTGTGTGTGTGTGTGTGTGTGTGTGTGTGTGTGTGTGTGTGTGTGTGTGTGTGTGTGTGTGTGTGTGTGTGTGTGTGTGTGTGTGTGTGTGTGTGTGTGTGTGTGTATGTGTGTGTGTGTGTGTGTATGTGTGTGTGTGTGTGTGTCTGTGTCTGTGTCTGTGTGTCTGTGCCTGTGTCTGTGTGTGATTACTGATGCTTTTTTAGGGTGTTTTTCAGCTTAACGCCCCGGGAGTCGCCTGCGCCCAGAATACACACTCAGTCTCTCTCATTGCACCTTGGAATGACTGTGAGACCCTAAGTGCACCACAGAGGATGAAACGTTTGCAACGTACGACTGCTCGTAAATATTTTGCCAATACAGACAGCATACTCCGACTAGAGGCTGCTATGCTAAGATGCTGCCATGTGGATGAAAACATTCTCAGCACAAAAAGTATAACACGGATGACAAAATTTACAAAACCGCATACACACGGGGACTGGATGTAAAAAAAGCACATAAGTGCGTATTCCATTATCCTCGATATAAAACAAATAGTTAAAAATAAATAACAACCTTATGAGTTAAGCCTGGGCACTTTCTTGACATCAGTAGCTAGCATATATTATTTCTGTTTTTTACCTGGGTCATAAAAAAGGTAAATAAGACTTTGATAAATGAAACATAGCAAAAGGAATCAAAAAGTACTGGAACACCTCAAGACCACCCGGATTACCAACAAAATTCCTGATGAAGAAGTTTAGCGGGCCGACCAGAGCACGGTAGATCTTTTCCGTCCCCAGGCAGAAAATGACGATGATGACCACCAGGTCAGTAAGGGCCAGACAGAAGACACACAGGTTGATCCTCTCCCTCAGCCCCTGTCTGTAGAACACAGCAGCACTGAGGATGTTGCCTGGAGCCCCCAGCAAGAAGAGGACAGGGATGATGACTGCGTAGTTGACTACTGAGATCCAGAAATGGGTCTGCGAAGGATAGGAAGATCATTAATCATGAATGCATACCCTTTCTGCATAAACGTTGTAAAACTCCAAAAGCTTGAATTAGGCGTGCAATATGAATTACTGATAAGTCTACTGCACCATTCTAAGAAACTTAACATCTGATAAACAACTGTTGACATCTTGCAAGACTTAGCCTTAGGGTATGATAAATCATAAAATCCTTAAGTACGACAGAAGGTTACAATACCTGTTATGGACACAAAATTATATATCATTTAGACACATAGTATGTATTACAGAATATGAGGTATAGTGTACATGACATATCTTGTGAGTTTCTGAGGAACAACTTACACCCATTCGAAAACGAAAGGAAACTAGATTCTCAATGCTAAAAGGTTTACATTATTTCAAACATGTAGAAACATGTAAAAATGTAAAGGTAAAGGTGTTCCATAACCTATAAGCTCCTAGAGGAGCGAGGCGTCAGAGACCTGACTTCCCTAGGGGCCAGCATAATGAGGGCAGCGTCCATCTCCTCTTCCTGGCTGCTTTACATCCCCTGACCCTAAAGAGACAGGTGCCCATTTACAGCTGGGTGAACTGGGGCACTGTACTTAAACCAAGATGCGCAAACGGTCACCCATCCAACTGGTAACCACGCTCAATGCTTTCTTAACCTGGCTGGGGGAAATCGAGTGCTCCGACCACTGAGCTATTTCGTCCCCTGAAAGGTAAAAACTGCTTAATTATATCAATGTATGTCCAACAAAGAAAAGAAAAGGGCATACAGAGAAAAAACGGTTAGAATAAGAAACAAATCATTTCTACCATTTTTACCTGCTTGGACACAATGTTCTCCGGATTGTCCATTGGGTTAGACCTCTGTTCCACCACCAAGCAGCCATTGACAGCTTTTCCACCAATGGCAGTGGCCACAGTCAACCCGAAATCATGCTGTGGTGGTGTCGTGACGATGTTGAAGATGTCTTCATGCTGACTGGTGAAACTGGTTGACATCAGAGAGCTAAGATTCACGTTGTCATTCATTCTGGAACAGTCACTGTCTTCAAAAGAGGTTATGTCCTGCACCTGTTTGATCTTCTGTTCCCGATCAGCCTTTTGATTAAATATTCATTGCTTGTTTCAGAGTTCACTCAGCCAAGGGCACTGTTTAAGATAAATGCAAGCTTTTAGGAATGTTAAGGATTCATCCAGTCAAACGCCCCATGCGAACACTTTGGAGAAAAACAAAAGAAATGCTAAAATGTCCAAAACCTGTCTCAAACCTGAAAGCATACTCAGGATCACCAAGAGAATGTATAGATGATTGTCTAATTAACGATTGCTTCTGCAATGTCATTCATATTATCCATTCCTTCTTGTTTACCTATCTCGTAGTCCTGTGGATCGTGGGGCCACCAATGAAGATTTTGCAACCAGCTTCCTCCACTCCCCGTGGTCCTCTGCTCTCCGTAACAAATCGTTCCACTCAAGGCCAGTCTACTCTCTGATGTTGTCTTTCCATCGTTTTCTTTGTCTGCCTCTGCGGCTCCCTCCTTGTACTTTTCCCTGTAGGACAGTCTTGGCCAGTCCAGATGTTCGTGTGACGTTACCATACCACTTAAGTTTGGGTTTTTTCACTGAAGTTAAGAGCTCTTCATGTGGTCGATGGCACCTTTAATTCTGGTTTTCACCTCTTCATTAGTGATGTGATCTATGTATGAGATACCAGGGGGTTTGCGAAAAAAACTCATATCCACTACCTGCATCCTTCTTTCAATGTCCTCTGTTATGGTCCACGTTTCACATGCGCTCAAAAAATGGACATAATCAGGGAACGCATCAGTCTGATCTTGAAGCTGATAGCGATGTTCTTGTTCTAGAGGACTGTCAGTTTGAACATTGCACCTGTGGTCTAGGCTATCCTGGGGGGAATTTCAGGTGTTGATCCTTCATCCGATACTATAGCTCTCAGATGTTTGCAGCTATGGATGGTCTCGATTTTCTTGCGGTCTATAATTATGCCAGTGCTGATGCCATAGCACTATTTTCAGCTTGGTTTTCTCTGCACTGATCTGCATGCCATCTGCTGAAGAGGCTTCATCAAGGTGATTTACCAGGTTGACTAGCTCTTGCTCTTCTCCAGCTAGACCGTCGATGTCATCGACAAAACGTCAGTTTGTAATTGTTCTTCCTCCAATGTTGACTGTTGCCTCATGATTTTCAAGTACATCAGCCATTATTTTCTCTAAGAAGATGTTGAATAGGGCTGGAGAAAGCACACATCCTTGGTGTACTCCACTCGTGGTTCGGAACCAATTTCCTATGTTGCTGTTATAGCAGACTGTACTGTCTGCCTTGTAATAGAGGCATTCTATGGTTCTGGTCAGGTTGGCATTGATGTTATACAGCCTCATGGTTGCCCACAGAGCTGCATGCCAGACTCTTTCGAACGGCTTCTTAAAGTCTACAAAGACGTGATCAAGATCTTGGTGTTGCAAGTATTTCTCACAGAGTATTCTAAGGTTGAAAATTTGTTCGGTTGTGCTCCTTCCTGCCGTAAAACCTGCGTCCATCATTGTAAACAAAATATGTTATGGAAGATTTTTTCGTGTTCAAGACAGTTTAATGCATTAATACAATGTATATCATGTTATGCAGTTGAGACCGGTTAGTGTTTATCATAAAAAAAATTGCACTGATCTATGCACAGGATATGTATATAGGATTTTCGGGGGTGTTTTACATGATTATATGATCCATCAACATAAATTGACAATGATATGGTTCTTCATTATATAACAGATCAATGTGTGGTGTTCATATTTGGTTTTTATGTTGTTGGAAGGGGTCGTTCCTCGGCTAGATCCCCCGAGGTTCATTAATGTTTAAATTTTGCATATGCGACCGTTTACCCACCATTATGGTAACTACATTCCAACTCAGGGATGATATCTAAACACGACACCAATGTGTATATTTTTGTTCATCTTGTCATCCATTCCTACGGGCGTACAGTGGCTTACTCTTCCAAATGGCGGAACATATTTTAACATACGCGCGAGATGTTCTGCATGCGTTTGTACACGGGACCTTGGTTTAGATGTCATCCAAATGACTTTCGGGAGGAGTGAGTTCAGTACTGATGTTCAAACCAGATAGAAAGTCTTCTCAAACGGGCGTCTCGATGGTGGCTGGAGCCTTAATTTATCATTGCTTACTTCAACACATACCAAATACACTAGAGAATACATTGCAAATAATCTATGAACAAGACTATATCAACTAAACTTGTCAAGTTCATGTCTAGAAATCATTCAATCATACCACATCAATAACTACTTGGAAAAAGAGTCCTCCAGTAGATATATTGATTGTTCAAACATAAAACCTCACTGACTAACAGTGACCTTGGCCAGTTCATGTCGGCAATTCACCAAGCTTCTTTGAGGATCATTGTCAGTTTAAAGATAGGCAATTTACCACCTCTCAGACGACCAGAGTTAAAGGTAGGCAATTAACCTAACTTCTCAGAGGACCAGTGTTAAAGGTAGGCAAATTAACCTACCTTCTCAGACGACCAGAGTTAAAGGTGGGTAATTTACCTACCTTCTCAGAGGACCAGTGTTAAAGGTAGGTAATTAACCTACCTTATCAGACGACCAGAGTTAAAGGTAGGCAATTAACCAAGCTACTGGGATGATCAGATTTGGCTTAAGAGTAGACAGTTTATCAACCTTCTCAGAGGGCCAGTGTTAGTTTAAGGGTAGGCAATTTACCTACCTTCTTAGAGGATCATTGTCAGTTCAAGGGTCAGATCTAGATTATGACCAATGGAGTAAAACTGACGACTGGTTATCAAGTAGAGAAGAGAAACTGACAAAACAGAATATTCAAATGAAATTAATTATTTACAGACCTGTTCTTCTCCCTGCCCCTGCACTTGCCCCTGCCATCCATTTGGAAATTCCCATCATTGTTTTTACCATCTCTTATCACATTGTCATACAGAGCAGTCCTCTTCAAGACTGGCAGCCAGGCAACAGAACATGTGCTGCACTTCTGCCCATCGCATGGGGCACTCCAAGAAAAGATCTGGCTTGACCCACAACAGTGGCCAAGAAGCACCCCTGTGACTTGGTAGACCTTCACTGTACTGCATCTTTCATTATTTACAGAGACTGAAATGTCCGTCTAACCAATGCAAAAGTAAGAAAATTGATTAAGAAGAGGTAACACAGATAACGTATTCGTAATTAAATGACAATCATTTCACAGATATGACTTAGCCTGCATGTGCATAGTCGTAATAAAGTTTGTTTCTCTGTTGAGCAAGCCACATAACTCCATTGATCATTTCACTTTTAATGCTGTTAGAAGTTGTAGTTTCCTTGAAGGAAGAGGGCCAAATGTTCATGCTTGTCATCAGATTTTGTAACTGCGTGTTTCTAAGTGTACCTGCAACTGCTTTGTGTGCTGCACCCAGCTGGCCACATTTCAATCAGAATTAGTGTAAATGTATGCTGAAAAGTTGCGTTTGATTTTACAATAAATTCCAAAGATTATGTTAGCCAACAAATTTTGTATTGAGATTTAGATATGACATTCACCGCAAAACGATAGATGATCACAAGAAAACAAGAATGGAAAGGAGAAAAGGGTCCCATTGTATCATATTTTTGTAACACAGAGCGTTCAAACTAACAAGATTCATTCACTGAAGAGATA
Organism: Rapana venosa; assembly: GCA_028751875.1. Taxonomy (NCBI): domain Eukaryota; kingdom Metazoa; phylum Mollusca; class Gastropoda; order Neogastropoda; family Muricidae; genus Rapana; species Rapana venosa. The sequence goes on along the minus strand of CM054137.1, from coordinate 29,605,395 downwards.
TGATTGGACTCAGTTTGATTTTTTGAGTCTGCTCAACATGGACATCCATGTAGATCACTCTAATTCTGCCCCATGCCATCTGCTGGACGAGCCCGTTCCATAAACAGAAATGTCCATCTCAGACTGCCTCTTCTGTCTAGTTTGATGATAATATTATGGATGCTTTCTAAAACAAAGCCAAAGACAACCTGAAAACAAAGATCTGGACCTGACTACAAACACGTTTGTCTTTCAGCAAAGTAAGCTGTCTGTCGCAAGAAAATTATGTTTACCTTTAAAACAAATAGTCCTCAGGCGTGATCTGAAGCCTAACGTTGACATTTAGCTGTTGTTTTCGTTGAAATCAGATTTCAGTTGTCTGGATGATGACAACTTTGGGTCGGCACAAAGGAAATACCACCATCACTGATACAGCCACCCTTTCACTCAGTCGGCCCCCTATCCAGTCTATGTCAGACCTGACCCACGAGACATAAAAACTAAACACAATGGCTAGTGAATAGTATGATATGTTATGTGTTGTCATTATGTAAAATATGCTGTTTGTGTATATAAGGAACACCGATTCCAAATTGCGTTTCACAGATCGCAGAGATCTGAGTGTACACATCAGGCACGATCATTTGTTTGTGAGCGCACGCGCGCACGCGCTGGCGTATGTATGTGTGTGTGTGTGTGTTTGTGATTGTGTGTGTGTGTGTGTGAATAGTTCGGTAATACTACACACCACAATCCCCCTCCCTGTTCAACCTTTTCTTTGGAAATGAAGACGTTTATCCTCTCTTTTTTATTCTGTAAAAAAGGTACAGGTGTCCCATAACCCTAAAAGGACGTAGGGGAGCGAGGCGTCAAAGACCTCAGCTTCTCTGGGGACCAGCTCATTGAGAGAGGCGCCCATCTCCTCTACCTCGCTACTTTACCTTTCCTGGCCCTAAAGAGGACAGGTACCCATTTACAGCTGGGTGAACTGGGGGAGTGTACAGAAGCCAAGGCGCGCAAACGGTCACCCATGCAAGTGGTAACCACGCTCGATGTGGCTTAACTTGGCTGGGGGAAAGCGAGTGCTCCGACCACTGAGTTATCCCGTCCCTTTTGTATGCTGAATAAACATATATTTATTTATTATTGTTGTTGTCGTGCGTTCACCAGCCTAACATCCTGGGGGGGGGCGGGTCATCTAGAACATGCAATCTGACTCACCCATCCCTCCTTGAAATCACTGTCAGATTGTAAATTCACTCACAGTGATAACATTCGTGTGTATGACTCTGTCCAAGTACCTCGCCGTCCAAGCAACTGTACCTCAACTTCAGAGGAATTTTTTCTTCTTTTAAGGAGAGCATCGGTTGTTGTACTAGGCTATAAGAGCTTATCACGTCTGAGGACAATCTCAAGATAGCCATTTACAGCAAAACGACATTCTCTGTAGGCTCAGCTCTTAGCTTACGTCAAAAACTGACACAGATATGTTTATGATAATTATGGGATAGATTCATTCCTTGATGCACTCACTCTTTGCGAGAGCCTACTTCGTATCAAAACTTTCTCCACAGATAAGAAAGAGACTCCCCAAGAGAGCAGGCACTGACAAATATCGGTATCAAACTTCACTTTCACTTTTTTTTTGGCTGCCTCATCTTCTGTTACATTCCTGCCCTGCTGTTCGCACGCCGCTCATTTCAATCTCCCCTCCACAGCCATACCCAGATTTGTTATGTCATATCCTCAGGGTCGGAAGTCCACAGTGATCCTATCAATATCAGGCCGCCTTGGAGCCACCAGCCAGAGGGACCCTGCACTGCTGCTGGGTCACTTTGGTGGTGTTCAGTGGAGCCTGTTCTGAGCTAACATACGCAGTAAAGGTAAAAGGTAAAGGAGTCCCATAACCTATAAGGTCGTAGGGGAGCGAGGTGTCAGAGACCTCACTTCTCTAGGGCCAACATATTGAGGGCGGCGCCCATCTCCTCTCCCTCGCTGCTTTACCTTCCCTGACCCTAAAGAGGGCAGGTGCCCATTTACAGCTGGGGGAACTGGGGGAACTGTACTGAAGCCAAGGAGCGCAAACGGTCACCCATCCAACTGGTAACCACGCTCGACGCTGCTTAACTTGGCTGGGGGAAAGCGAGTCCTCCGACCACTGAGCTATCCTGTCCCCATACGCAGTACACCACCTAAACGACAGTATTAGCTCAATGTGCAGATCGACACTCGAGTTCGTATCCCAATGCATGCCTGAGGCTAATATATTCTTGATGTTACCCACGATGGGTACTCTGTCTCACTCATCACACCAAACAATTACTCACACCGTGAGTACACATACACTGGATGAGAAGTTTGCAAGTATAATTGATCTCGAGTACCTCGCCATATAGACAGCCGTAGTCCGAATTCAGAGGATTTGTTCCCTTCAGCGAAGAGTGAAGTTGTTATGCAAGAGCTTGTCACGGATGAAGGCAGTCTTCACATAACATTTTTGTCTTTTTTTTTTTTATTCTTTTATTTCGAGGATAAAGGAATGACGACGCTTTGGTGCAGCATCCCTTGGCCCTTTGCCTATATTATCAGTAACTGACAACATGTGTTGCCGAGGCCCTAGGGGGGGATACACATTTACATATGCGCTTCGTTATGTCAATGGGCAAATTGAAGTAAAGAGAGAGGGCAGGATAGTCTAGCTGTTAAAGTAAATTTTGCGTAATCGGAATCAGCTATAAAGAACGTAAATATAATCACAATAATAATACAATAATGCCACTATAACCAAAAATATAGTGCATTTTGTAAAACTAAAAGCATTAATTCTTTAAAAACAGACAGAGAGAGAGGGGGAGAGAGAGGGAGAGAGAGAGAGAGAGAGAGAGAGAGAGAGAGAGAGAGAGAGAGGAGAGAGAGAGAGAGAGAGAGAGAGAGAGGAGAGAGAGAACTCAGAACTCAGAAATCTAATGTATCACGGCCTTAGGCCAGGAGAGAGAGAGAGAGAGAGAGAGAGAGAGAGAGAGAGAGAGAACTCAGAACTCAGAACTCGGAAATGTAATGTACCTCGGCCTTGGACCACAACACATAGTTGGCGTAGGAGAAATTAGCTACGCCACAGAGTGGGCACAGAGAAAGAAAGAAACACAGAGAGAGAGAGAGAGAGAAGAGAGAGAGAGAGGAGAGAGAGAGAGAGAGAGAGAGAGAAGAGAGAGAGAGAGAGAGAGGGGGAGAGAATGACAATGACAATGACAATGACAATGACAAATTCTTTTATTTCGAGGATAATGAATAAGCACACATGTGCTTTTTTACATCCAGTCCCCGCCCGTTAGGGATACATCTTAATAATAATAACCCAATACTTATACGGAGAGAGAGAGAGAGAGAGAGAGAGAGAGAGAGAGAGAGAGAGAGAGAGACAGACAGACAGACAGACAGACAGACAGACAGACAGACAGAGACAGAGAGGTGGCAGTCTGTGTAACAGTCTGAGCCATGTCAAGGCATGGTGCACATGTTCTGTCGTCATAGTGCACGTCATACCATGCTGATGCAGACACGGAGCTTTCCTCTACATTGCTATCGATTAACTTCTCCAGAAGTTTCTTCAGCTACGGAGTAACTGTAAGTGCACATGCACGCTCACACACGTACGCGCTTACACAAGCACACGCACATGCGCTGGCGCACACATGCACTTACGTGCACATACGCGCTCCCACACACGCGCTCGTACACGCATGCGCGCGCACGCGCGCGCTAATATCACTGAGCGTGAACAAAAGTAAAATCGAGTGCCATGCTACACACACACACATACATACACATACACAGAAATACAGAGAGATATATGGAGATGAAAATCCTTAATTTCAGGAGTTTGCCTAAGATACCTGGGTGGGGGGAGGGGTGGGGGGTTGAAATGATACTTGGTGTTTGTCTTGCAGTACACAAATGTAAATAAAATCGGTGTTCACATATAATGTTTAACTTTTAGCTCCATTTTCTTTCAAAAAAAAGTTATGAGCGACTGAAAAACTCTATTTCTGTAAAAAAAAAAAATCCTGGTGATGATACTCGTTCCGCCCTTTGTAATAACGCAGAAAGACAAATGCCACTGACCGAAATATCACAAAACAACACTGCCCTCCTTCTTATATACTCTGGCTCAATGGAAAATAAGAAACTGCGTTGCTTATTGAAAGGTGCCATCTGAAAATAAAAGTTTGACTTTGACTCTGTACCATGATATGTGTCACTAAACAGATTAGCAATGCCCATCACCACAAACTCGCAGTACAATTTCCTGAGAGCCATTGAAACTTTGGAGCCTCCAGAGACAAGACAGGCATGGTGATTGTTCCGACACACAACAACCAGCAGAAGTGTCTTGTGCCAAGACAAGGGGTTCTGCATGCTTTGGACGGGCGTTTCAGCTGAGCGGTTCGGCCTGTTTGACTTACGTCGTGTGGGTCCATTAAGTCGTGGGTTCGAATCTGGCTAGCAGCTTCTGGATTTTTCAGTTTCTGTTAAGCCAACCTAAAGTGCGGACATGCAAGTGCCTTGATTTACTTTGGTGTAGATCAGATCAAATACCCACGTTAAAGATCCCGTACCTCATGTCAGGGTTTGGTGGGTTACACAAACACGAGCATACCCAGCATGCATCTTGTACCAAAAACTGCATGAGATGATTAAAGTGTTTTTGACTTTACTTTACTTGACTTGACTTGAAAAACTGAGCCTAGGAGAAGAACTGCCAGCGTTAACAAACGCAGGAGAAGAACTGCCAGCGTTAACAAACGCAGGAGAAGAACTGCCAGCGTTAACAAACGCAGGAGAAGAACTGCCAGCGTTAACAAA
>CM054137.1:29570553-29593053 GCA_028751875.1 Rapana venosa | reverse complement strand
TGTAGATGGCTGTGTGTCAGTGGTAAGGATGACAGCTGTTTCAGACCGCGCTTTGCTTCTTCTGGCCACATACACAAGACCTGCATGCGCTCTTGATCTGCTGACCAGGGTTCGAATCCCGTTCAAGGAGATTGTTCCCCCCTGTAGTTAACACCAGTGCTGACTCCACTCCTGCAAACGTCCTTTGGATGAGACTATAAACCGAGAGTTCTGTGTGTGAACGCATGCAGAGCATCTTGCATACATGTTAAAACTTGTTCCGATTTTTGGAAGTGTAGGCTATTGTGTGCCGGTGGGAACGGATGACAAAGTTTACAAAACCGCATACACACAGGGACTGGGTATAATATTTTTTTTAAAGCACATGAGTGCGTACTCTATTGTCTTCGAAATATGACAATAAAATATAAATCAAAAGAATTTTTTAAAATTCTCACCAGCAATCCACCGTGGCGTAGTGGTTAGTGTGTTAAGTTGTCGGTTCAAGATCTATAGGAGCTACATATTTTCCGGGTTTTGTTTGTTTGTATGCTGGTTTTTGTGTTTGTTTGTTTTTTCGGGTGTGTGGTTTGCTGTGTTGTTTTGGTTTTGGTTATTGTTGGGGGTTGTTGTTGGTTTTTTTTGGGGGGGGCTTTTGTTTTGCTGCCTCATCTTCAGTGACGTTCCTGTCCTGCTGTTACTAACGTTAAGCCGCCGCGAGACTACAAGCCAGAAGGGCCCTGCATCACTGTTGGCTCATTTTGGTAATGTTTACTACTGCCTGTTCTGAGCTAGCATACTCAGGACACCACCTACTAAGCCCCATACTGACGCTATCAATAGTTTAGTCGTGGAGCCAGACTGTGTGAGTATTGAGGGCGAGGTGTCAGAGACCTCAGCTTTTCCAAGGGCCAGCATATTGAGGGCAGCGCCCATCTCCTCTCCCTCGCTGCTTTACCTTCCCTGACCCTTAAGAGGTAGGCACCCATTTACAGCTGGGTGAATTTGGGGATTGTACAGAAGCCAAGGCGCGCAAACGGTCACTCATCCACTTGGTAGCCACGCTCAATGTTGCTTAACCTTAGCTTGGGGAAAGCGAGTGCTCTGATCACTGAGCTATCCCGTCTTCATAAGGCAAAACAATACTACTTGTCAAACATGTCTCAATATTTTGCAATTTAACAAAGCAGAACATAAGTCAATACAGCACAACAAAGTAATGTTATTAGAATTTTCTACAATTTTTTTTCTAATTTGGAAATTTGGTATTCTGTTGTCCCTATGAAAACTAAAACCCAGGTTTGCTCAATAACATTCCCACATCCAGTAGCGCATCCAGAACTTTCGATGTCAGGCCGCCATGTGGTCTCCACTAGGAGGATGTTTTACAGAACTGTTCATTGATGTGTTCAGTGTTGTGTACTTCCCCAGCTTCCTTTGGAGACCATCAATTAAGCCTGCACTAACAATTAGACTCTATCGTAGTTCCTTCCATCAATTAAGCCTGCACTGACAACTAGACTCTATCGTAGTTCCTTCCATCAATTAAGCCTGCACTGATAACTAGACTCTATCGTAGTTCCTTCCATCAATTAAGCCTGCACTGACAACTAGACTCTATCGTAGTTCCTTCCATCAATTAAGCCTGCACTGACAACTAGACTCTATCGTGGTTCTGGGCTGAGAGAGTGTGTGTTGTTTCTTCAACTGGGGCTACACTAGTTGCTGTTAACATCACGGACATTTCTTCAGCTAAAGAAGAAACGGCCTCTGTTATGCAAGCCTAGATGATACAATTAGAACTGATAATGAAGAAATGTGCCTGGCTTTTCTTTCTGCACTCTAAAGGGACCTTTCATGATTGGCTTTTGTTGCAATGGGGAAATAGCAAATGGACTACCGATAATTATTCCTTCACTGCTTCCGAAAATACAATTTTTTTAACGTCTGTGTGTTTTAAGAAACCATGCCTATGTGCGTCAGTGCAGAATTGCCCATCGTAATATACCAATTGTATTTAGCCGATACCTTTTCTCAGTCAATTTTCTATGAGCATACGCACACATGCGTGCGCACGTGCGCCGCATACACACACACATCTTGCACACACGTTAAAACCCGTTCCGCTTTTCAAAAGAGTAGACCATTGTGTACAGGCGGGAACAGATGACAGAAATTACAAAACTGCATACACACGGGGACTAGATGTAAAGAAAAAGTACATGAGTGCTTATTCCATTATTTTCAAAATAAAAGATTTAAAAAAGGACACACACGCAGGTAACATTACAAGATCAAAGTCAATACTGCAAGAAGGAAACAATCTATACTGAATAACACACTAAAAACAACCACGCCTTTATGTTTCAGACGCCTATTGCAAACTGCGGCATAAGATATGTTGTCTCTGAGAGTTCAAAACTGGCCGTGGCTAAATTGTTTCTCCCATTTGCAGTTCGCCCTCCTCACTTACGTCACTTGTTTCCAGACAGGGTAGATACCTGATGTTTGCTTACGTCAGAAACCCCTGTGGAGCCACTGTGATCCAAATAAGAAAGATTACTGTCGATTTTCTTAGAATGAAGTAGCTGGCTCAGAGTCTGCCGAAAGCGAGAGCCCATCTGATAGTAGATGAAGAAGTTCAGCGAACAGTTGATGCATCGGAACAGATCAATGAAACTCCAGGACAGGGTCCTAAGGTTGTGGTACCGACCACCTGCTTTGAGTTCCTTGATGAAAAAGATGGACATCTGCACAAACAGAACCGGGCAGGTACACAGCACGAACAACACTGAGGTGGCCACCAGCATCCAGGTCAGTGCCACCATCTGGGTTTCTGATGAGTTGCTGGTGGTTTGAACTCCAGAGGCGGAGGATGACTGCTGTCTCCATCTGAGAGCTGACCTCAGTTTGGCGGTGGTGATGATGGTGGTGATGATGACGATGGCGAGGAAGATGGAAGGTAAGGTTGTAGCGTATACGAAGATGTCGAAGATGTCTAGAATTTCCTTGTTGTTTTTGTAATAGCTGTAGAAGAAAAAGAAATTCGTGCTGGGTCATTTATGTCTGCTCTGTTTCTGTCTCTATGTGTTTTCTCTGTCTCTTTGAAATCTGATCTCTGTCTCTCTGTCTCTCTGTCTCTCTCTCCTCTCTCTCTCTCTCTATCTCTCTCTCTCTCTCTCTCTCTCTCTCTCTCTCTCTCTCTCCCTCTCGTGTTTACCTACTCAAATTTGATATAGGAGTCTTCTGCTGTACATCCTTATTTTTACACACAAACACATATCCCCTAAACACATAATTATTTGGAGAGAGGTACATAGTTAAATAAACATAGGGAGCGGAATATCCTAGCAGTTAGAGCAGTGCACTCGTGATTGACGGTCTGGGATCGGCACTGTCTTCGAGCCACCACTGAGGTGCCTGTCTAAGGAAGATAACATCGGTACCGACTTCATTCCCCTCAAAGTCCCTCAGATGAGATTATAAACCTATGCCACGACTGTCTGTGCACGCAGAACATCTTGTTTACATGTTAGAACCCGTTCTGCTTTTTGGAAGGGTAAGTTATTTGTGCCGGTAAGAATGGATGACAATGAAATTAAAAATAGAATACGCACGCTCACTGGTGTCGTGTATAGACATCAACCCCCGAGGGCAAAATGCGGCTACCTTAATGGTGGGCAACAACGGTTTGTGAATGCAGAATCTCACCATTGCAGAACCTCAGGGCTCTAGTAGAGGAATGAAGATAAAAACAAACAAACAACAACAGAATTTGTTTTTTTATTTTCATTTTCATGCCACTTTAAGTCACAGCAGATTTCTCTGCGTGAAATTCGGGCTGCTCTCCCCGGGGAGAGCACATCGCCACAAGAGCAGCGCCACCCTTTTTTTTCCTGCATTTGTTTCCCTATCAGAGTGGCTTTTTTCTAAATAATGTTGCCAGGGACAGCTCTCTTGTTGCCGTGGGTTCTTTAAAGTGCGCTAAATAATTATATGTTAACACACGGGACCTCGGTTTATCGTCTCATCCGAAAGACTAGCACCCAGACCACCACTCATGGTCTAATGGATGGGGAAACAGTTTCGGACCCAAACGGGACTAAGATAGCCTAGAAAATAGTTATGACTTACTCAGTGACGTAAACAATCAATGACGTTGTGTTGGTCAGAGGATCAAAGACGCAGACTTCAGTGTGCTTGGGTCCGGCAATGGTCAGCATGCCCGTCAGCAGGACAATGGAGACAGAGAAGATGACGACAGCCAGGGTGCGCGTGCTGAGCATGCGCTGTGCACGCAGTGGACTGACCACGCAGAAACATCGCTCGGCCGCTATCACAGCGCTCAGAAACATGCTGACCCAGGTGAAGCCTGTCAACCCTTCAACAGAACATACATGGTATGCATAATTTCATGTGCTGGTCGGTGAAAGGTAAGGGATGATGAACTCATAAAGAGAGTATCAACAGTTCTACCTTACGCACCAATATTTTCTAGCTAAGAAACAACTGTACTCTCTACCTCTTTGTCACGCATGCACGCACACATTCATGCACGCATGTAGAGTAACACACACTGAAAGACACTGAAAGACAGATGAAACACAAAGGCATGAGGCTGGATGCAGAGGAAGTGGGGTAGCAGAAAAGAGAAATGAGTGGGAACGGAGAAGAGACAAAGAGATGTAAGTCAGAAAGACAGACATACAGAACGAGAGACACACACACAGACTGATAGAAAGACAAAGAGAATATGGAAGTCAGAGAGACAGACATACAGAACGAGAGACAGACACACAGACAGACAAAAAGACAAAGAGAAGATGGAAGTCAGAAAGACAGACATACAGAACGAGAGACAGACACACAGACTGACAGACAGACAAAGAGAAGATGGAAGTCAGAGAGACAGATATACAGAACGAGAGACAGACACACAGACTGACAGAAAGACAAAGAGAAGATGGAAGTCAGAAAGACAGACATACAGAACGAGAGACAGACACACAGACAGACAGACAGAAATACAGAGAGAACACTCAGCCTACCAACAAAGTACGTGATGAAGAAGTTGAACGGCCCAGCTAAAGACCGGTACATCTTTTCCGTCCCCAGGCAGAAAATGACGCTGATGACCACCAGGTCAGTAAGGGCCAGACAGAAGACACACAGGTTGATCCTCTCCCTCAGCCCCTGTCTGTAGAACACAGCAGCACTGAGGATGTTGCCTGGCACCCCCAGCAAGAAGAGGACAGGGATGATGACTGCGTAGTTGATCGTGGAGATCCAGAAATGAGCCTGAAGAGCACAGAATCAGTAAAGTATCGGTGATACAAAAGCATGTGTTCTTGCCTGTAGTGTCTTACAGCTTAGATGCCCGAGTCTGCCATACAGTAATAAGTCAGGATGTAACCGTAGATTTCCAACAGGAACATAGAGATGATTGATACTGAATTACTTGGGTACATCAAACAAAAGTATATACAGTGACAACAATAACACATTCGCAAATGCAATTCTATTTCACGAGGGTAATAGATTAAGTACGCAATTCTATTTCACGAGGGAAATAGATTAAGTTACAAAGACTTTTTTCATCTAGCCCTCAAATCATTATACTATAATCAAATAATAAAACAATACAATATAATACAATAAGCAGTGTATACAGTATAATAAAAGAAATAAAAGATGTGCTCAGAGGGCTGAAACGCCAAGAAATGTCCTGTGTCAAAATACTAAAATGCGTCATAAGTTTTTTTTTAAATCCAAACCTTGCAAACATCAAGGAGAATCAATTTTACAATCAATGGGATATGTGAAATACATTTTCAAAAGAACATTTTTTTTAAAAAGGGAGAACAGAACAAAACACACACTACTAACAAGAAAACTATCCCACAGAAACACATTCAGAAGACTTTGACGACCATACCTGTTTCGACACAATGTTCTCCGGGTTGTCCATCGGGTTAAACTTCTGTTCCACCACAAGGCAGCCATCTTTGGTTCTGCCTCCAGCCAAAGAAGCCACGGTTAGTTCAGGATGGTCTGCTGATGGCATCACAGTGATGCTGAAATTGCCTGTAGCCTGGCTGGACAAGCCAGTTAAAGCCATGGAGCCGAGATTCATGCTGACCTGAGACTATGATCAGGTCAGTCTTCAGGATGTGCTGTGTCCTTCACTCGTTTGGTTGCTTGTCCTTACATAAACTGTAGAGGTTAATGTGGGGATGATGAGGATGTACTGGGGACAGGAGCATCAGGTGCTTTTGGTTTGCCGTGCAGTGCGGCCAGTGGTATGGTCACAGCTGATGTTCTGGCAGGGATAAATGGCTTCTCACCTGGAGTCCTATAACCTACCTGATCAGTCAAGGTGCTAGTTGTAGCAACCCCAGTGGTAGGACATGAGTGTTAAAACTTCAGTGTTATATGACCACATGCTCTCGCTCTCTCTCTCTCTCTCTCTCTCTTCTTTTCTCTCTCTCTCTCCTCTCTCTCTCTCTCTCTCTCTCTCTCTCTCTCTCTCTCTCTCTCTCTCTCTCTCTCTCTCTCTCTCTTCTCTCTCTCTCTCTCTCTCTCTCTCTCTCTCCTCTCTCCTCTCTCTCTCTCTCTCTCTCTCTCTCTCTCTCTCTCTCTCTCTCTCTCTCTCTCTCTCTCTCTCTCTCTCTCTCTCTCTCTCTCTCTCTCTCTCTGCCTGTAAGTATATAATACAGATACGTATATAGTGTGTATATATACCTACATTAAGCATATTTGTTTATTCATATACTCTGTTATTGTTACATTAATGACTGCCTTTCAAAAGTGGCATGTGTTCCTTATATTTCAGTGTACCTCATAGAATTTACGCCAAGTGTTATTTTTCTTTAAATGTAAACAATGCCCATGATAAAACGAACTATGAATTTTTATTTAGATGAAAACAAGGCATATGAATACGCTGGCAAACTCCAAGAATCCCTAAGTGCAGTTGGTACTACAATACTTGATATTAAAAAGAACTTGATCTTCCAGATAGCAAATCAAGTTCTACAGGTTCGTAGGTTTTGCAATGTAAACTTGATTACCAACAAAATCTATGAAAAACAGAGACTTGTGACTGTACCATGCACCAGATTGACTGGATCTAGATTACTGTACACACTTTTCTTACTACGTGCTAGAAAGTTGTGTCTTAAATAGGGGCCTACAGATCAAAAGCACAACAGCCAAATTCCAAATAGAAACAAGAAACCGGTTACGTGAACAAAACATTTATTTGTCCTTTATATTTGTCATGAAACATGAGTTGTCCTTCCAAAAGTTGCAAATTAGTTCTGTGTATTTCATTATTGGGAAATACTTATTGTGTCCCTATGCTGGAGTTCGGAGGTTCACAAAAGTTAATAGTTATTTTATGTATGCAACTCTTAACCATGATCATTCAGGTGGCTGCATTCCGATTTTGTGGATGGAAAGGAAATATTATGCCTCGAGGTGCAATCATTGTGTCTTTGGCTATCACTAACAAATAACTACTCCTTCAAAGTCATTGATGTTGTGTTGTAGCTCAATCTACACACTTACTGCACCTCAAAATGTTGTGTCGTAACTATTCATACAACATAAAAGACATTTTCTCAAACGCTTGAACATGTTCAGTCCAAGGTAAAGTATTCTGTGCTGTTAGTTGAATTAGTCTCCTTTTAGATGAGTTCTTTCCATTAGTTTTAACTGTCAGTTGCTTTGTGTGTACGCTTTTGTATATTTTAGGTCACTGTAAGCTGATGTCTTTTTGTTTGTCACAGATTTTGTGTGTTCAGTTTTTCTTTTGTTCCTTAATATTTCAGTATTTACTGGCAAACTGTAATCAAAGGAATTCTGAACCTGAGAAAATATCACTGTGTCTGAAATCATTGTGATTCTTTCTTGGGGTCTGAATAGCTCAGTGGTCAGAGCGCTTGCTTTCCCACAGCAAATGTTAAGCGGCATCGAGCGAGGATTGGATTGGTGACAGTTTGCATGCTTTGGCTTCAGTACAGTTCCACCAGTATACCCAGCTGTAAATGGATACCTGCCCTCTTTAGAGTCAGGGAGGGGTAAAGCAGCTAGAGAGAGGAGATGGGTGCCACCCTCAATATGCTGGCCCCTAGAGAAGCTGAGGTTCCTGACGTCTCACTCCTATATTACCACATAGGCTTTGGGACACCCTTGCCTTTTTACTTTTACTTACACCTTGTTGAGATGAGCCTCTGTTTGTGACATAACTTTTTGTTGATATTTTTTTACATTAATTGACTTACTTTAAGGCTTATTATATATATGGGCAAATGTATTTTTAAAATCCTAAAAGTACTTGTGATAAATACTACTTTAATATACGTTTAGTTTTGTCAGTCTGAGAGATATACGATCCAATTTCTAAAACATGACCAAAATAGTGCATCTAGTATTGTTGAGTTGTGAAAGACTGTAACTCCATCACATGGACAGGAACTATGGCGAAGTGGAAAAAGCAAAAGACTTCCATCCTGTGGCTCTATGATACTGAAGGTTCAAATCCTGGCAGTGGTGTCAGGTGAATTAAAGATAGATATTTTTATGATCTTCTAGATCAGCTTACAGTGCACACCTGCCAATGCCTTTTAAATCAATTTGAGTATATGCAGAAGATCAAGGATGTGTGCATTATACATACTGTAATTTATGTCAGAGCTCGGTGGGTTATGGAAACAGAAATACGATATATTATTATATATACAAGATATAATATATATGGAAACAGAAATATATATACATATCTACATATATATATATATATGTATGAATGTATATATATATATATATATATATATATATATATATATATATATATATATATATGTGTATATATATATGTGTGTGTGTGTGTGTGTGTGTGTGTGTGTGTGTGTGTGTGTGTGTGTGTGTGTGTGTGTGTGTGTGTGTGTGTTGTGTGTGTGTATGTATGTGTATGTGTGTAACACAGTTGTTTTTTCAAGTGATCAGACCAGTTCACAATTTAATTGCATATCATTAAACAAACCTTAACTCCATTTTAATATAATAAATCGTAAATTACGAACAACAACAAAAAATGGGAAGATGACAGGTTTTCCAGCTGTATCTTTCTGTGACAGAAAACATGTCAAGCAACCAATCAACCAACCTTCTCCCATTTACTTTTCATGAGAGAGTCCCCTTCGTATCAAAGTCGTGATCACTGACAAGAAGAAAACTCCCCAAAAGAGCAGGTGTTCAGAAATAACTATTCCAAATTTCCTTTGAGTTTTACTGGACAAGTTGAAGCCACTGCATGTGAACACTCCGTGTTTATAACGTAATAGTCCTACAGCAAGGGAAAAGAGATGAAAATGAAGCAAACTAAGAGAGAGAGAGAGAGTGTGTGTGTGTATGTGTGTGTGTGTGTATGTGTGTGTGTGTTGTGTGTGTGTATGTGTGTGTGTGTGTATGTGTGTGTGTGTTTACGCACGCGCGCACACATGCATACTGGACATAATCTAAAGCTATTTTTGGCCAAACATATAAACTTTGAAAATATTCTCTTATGTCACTGAGAAGGATTTTTTAACTACTTTTAACTAAACTTTTTTTTTACAGATCATATGTTAAAATCTCATATTAATTGATATGAACTCTTTGACAATAGACAACGTTCAATGAAACTGATCCATTTTACATGGCTTTTCTTTTACTTGTCCTGAGCTTGTCATTGTTTTAAAGAATTCTAGTTGCAGGTTCTTCAGTGGTTCCCCAACGATCTACCAGACATCAGGATAGGTGAAGGTGAAGAAGAAAGAATGCTTGTGTGAGAAAGAGTGCGTGCAAGTCTGGCCAGAATATAGCAGCTTTTCTGCAGTCACTGACTCAGCATGAGACCTACCTGGATGGAATCAGAATCATTCTGAGCATGATGAGTGAGCATAGCAGTGTTCTCTACTCAATGTCACACTCAAAACATTCAAATCAAACTGGAAACCACTGGTTGGTTTTATTCCATTGAAGTTGACGTTCTTTATTTTCCCTTGGCTTGTAAGATTTACATGACATGAGAGACTAGAAAGAAGACTCGTATTATATTCATGGAAAAGGGGTATGTATACTGAACAACATGCTAAGTGATATATACATTCTTATCATCATTGAATTTATGCCTAGAATGTTTTGGCAAGGATTGGAATCCGGAAATCCTGTTATTTTCAATATCCTGTAATCGTCGATAAACTTCATGCAAATACTGTACATGGACCAGCTCAAAGCATTGAAGAAAATTCCGAACTAGCATCGCCCCTTTTAAATGCTGCTGACAAGTTTTAAAATGTAAGGGCTGCGAATGAAAAAAATTGTTAATGTCCATTGCTCTTGCTGCTACGCTGCTGCATAGGATTGAATGATTCATTGATTCTGGAACTACTACAAGCACCAGTCACTTGTTGCTGAGACGGGTTTGATTGCTGCATACCTGAACACCCGAGTGTCAGGTTTTGTACAGGTATATCGCTTCATTCAAAATTTTCAAGCTGTGCATGATCATCTGTCAGGATATTCTCTTTATATTTTTTCCAGATCGAAGTTTTAGCTGCCGATGTTTTGGCCTGCAGTATCTGGAGAAGCTGGCCCCCAAGATACTGAGAAGTGGAGACGCACAAGAAAGCTTCTATGTCGTGAAACAATGGTATTAGAATTAATAACCATTTAGGCTTGTTCTGCTATGAATGCTACGCAGCTGGAATGAATGTCACTACTCCGACTTAACCCGAACATACCATTTCATGGAGAAAAAATGCTTAAGTGTCAAGTGCTAAGCGTTTTTCCTCATGGTTCGGTTGTGTTTTATTCAACCTTAACATTGATGTGATACTCCTAGACTCAGAATCAGCAGCACTTTTATCTTCTCCTGGGAAAAAGTTCTGCACTGACCCAAGTATTCTGAGCAAAGTATCAGCCCCATAGTTGGGGGGTTTTCTGTGAGGGTGTTACAAAAATCAGATGACCTTGCTCTCGGTTGTTGATAGCAAGCGGGTGAAATGTCTTTTTTTCTATTTGAGGTTGAAAGGAATAAAAAGCGAAAGTATCACTGTCAACTTCGATACCAGTATTTTTTAATTTGATAGGACACAAATCATTTCATTGAAAACCACTGTGCCCTCGATGTAACCTCTTCACCCACACATCCAGCTCCCAGACCCAGGGTCTGCCAAAGTGGGGATAGCAGGCTCTGTGCTCTAGCTGTCTGCCAGCGTCTGTCTGCCACGTTCTCCGCTTGAACCACTGCAGTTCAGTGTGACTGGCTGCAGACATAACCAAAAGCTGGACAACTTGGAACTCTTCTAGATTACCTTAGATGCTGAAAGAAGTGCTGGAGGGTCTGTTTGGGTTGTTTTTTTGTTTTAGTGCTGGATGGTCTTTTGGGGTTTTTGTTTTAGTGATGGAGGGTCTTGGGGTTTTTTTGTTTTAGTGATGGAGGGTCTTTGGGGTTTTTTTGTTTTAGTGCTGGATGGTCTTTGGGGGTTTTTTGTTTTAGTGCTGGATGGTCTTTTGGGTTTTTGTTTTAGTGCTGGATGGTCTTTTGGGTTTTTTGTTTTAGTGCTGGATGGTCTTTTGGGTTTTTTGTTTTAGTGCTGGATGGTCTTTTGGGTTTTTTGTTTTAGTGCTGGATGGTCTTTGGGGGGTTTTTGTTTTAGTGCTGGATGGTCTTTTGGGTTTTTTGTTTTAGTGCTGGATGGTCTTTTGGGTTTTTTGTTTTAGTGCTGGATGGTCTTTGTCGAGAACTGCTGGTTTGTTTTTTTAGACTGTAACTCTTCTCAGGCTGCAAATTTGTTTCAGGGTGTCAATTCTTTTCAGACAGTTAAAACTGCTTGGTGTAGGTAAGACCACCACAGACACTTGACATTATCACAACTCCTAGGCACCGAATTAATGTCGCTATTTTGGGGTGGTAAAGGTAAAATACCTTCTTTGTCTGTACACTACACTCTGTTGTGGTCTTCTCACAAGAAATGAATCACTAAGCAAGCAGTAAATCTGCATCCTTTATATTGATTATAGCCAGAAGCTGGCTTTAGAAATAAAGTTGTGCATTTTCGAGGTGCAAGAGAAATACTGTTTGGAAGTAAATTGAGTTTTGATTTGCTGACCTGCCGTATAAACTCTTGCAGTATTGTCTGTTTCTGTGTTATGTGGATTGGTAAGAAAAACAGAGTGTCTCCTCAATATCAAAGAAAAACTCACTTGTTGTTGTTGTTGTTTTTGTTGCTGTTTGTGACTCTCCGGGCTTCCTATACAAGGTATGTCTAATGTGTAGCTAGTTTCTACCTTATTTTGCTCTTTACGGAGCAACACATACGAACCATGGGTTTTGTTTTTCTTTCTCTTCCTCCTAGAACATACTTTCTTACTGTACCTATAGGGTTTTTTTCCTCAACGTTTGTAGTTTTGTTGTATTAGTTACTTTAGCGCATGCTTTGATTCTTCATTTTTTGTATTGGCTGTTCTGCCCCATTCTTGGAGGGAGTGTAGTTATTTTTTGTTAAAAGTAAAAGGTAAAAAAAAACAAAAAGAATAATAATAAAATAGTGAAGCTGTCTTATTTTGTGCGCACATACACTAGGTCAGAAGATGTTATCAAGGCAAGCTACTCCAGCTCGAAACAGATTGTCTCCCCTTCTTCTTGAGGAAACCGTCTAATGTCTGTGCTCTGTAGTCGTCGCTTGTAGTCCTATGACTTCTGGTAGATTTACTCGGGCGGAAGAGGGGGGATTGAAGTGGGAAGGGAAAGTAAGTTTTCATAACTCTGTTCTTTATCCCTTATCACACCTTTCCCACTAATCCGGGGTAAAGTTGTGTTCTAAAATCCACTCCTCTCTCGACAGGTGACATGCCTCGTATCTCCAACAATGACCCCGTTTGGACATTGCCAGTAGAGGTCAAGACAGTCCCTGGAGTGGAGGAGGTCAGTGCCCGAGTGAAATTGAGAAGTCACGGCAGTCCAATGCCCGGCTATAGGAAAGTGAATAAATATAGTTCATACAGCTTGCCTTCAAGGCCAGTACATATGTGACATAAGTCTTGCATGGAGAGAGAGAGAAAGAGAGAGAGTGATAGAGAAAGAGAGAGAGTGATAGAGAGAGAGTAAGAGAGAGAGAGAGAGAGAGAGAGAGAGAGAGAGTGAGTGAGAGAGAGAGTGAGAGTGAGAGAGAGAGAGTGAGAGAGAGTAAGAGAGAGAGAGAGTTAGAGACAATTGACAATTGACAATTGACAATTGACAATTGACAATTGACACAATTTTATTGCTATTTAGCGATCAAGCCATATAGCACTGTGGCGCGGTAACAACGATATCGAACGCGACGCGATTACAATGACATGGAAACCATGGCAGTGGTGGTATGTACATCAAGATTCGATACATTATTGTCTGTGTCTCAAGTGTCTCAATTTTCAAACCAGCCTTTCCTTTTCCAGTCTACAGCCAGCGAAGTCAGCCCATGTAAGACCGGATCAGGTCCCGAAGATGATGTAACTCCTGCTCAGCACTCGCCACCACTGTCTCTGTGTGTTGTGTGTTAGTACACTGTTTCCCTTTACGAAGTCTGGCAAGCCTGACACGTTCTTCTGGCAACATGTTTTTCTCTTCTTGCTTGATGTACCAGAACACACACTTAGATTCCTCGCCAGGATCTCCATTCCAAGAGTATTCCAGGATGATGTCATCTGATTCACACATCACAATGTTTTGATCAACCGAACTATGTACCACCACCTTTCGAAACCGTATGTTTCTCTTGCTGTCCCTTAATCGACGCTGTACACGTTTGTCAGTTAGAGTAGACACATTCTATGTCATGAAACAATGGTATTAGAATTAATAACCATTTAGGCTTGTTCTGCTATGAATGCTACGAAGCTGGAATGAATTTCATCACTCTGACTTAACCCGAAGATACCATTTCATGGAGAAAAAATGCTTAAGTGTCAAGTGCTAAGCGTTTGTCCTCATGGTTCGGTTGTGTTTTATTCATCCTTAGCATTGATGTGGTGCTCCTAGACTCACAATCAGCAGCACTTTTATCTTCTCCTGGGGAAAAGTTCTGCACTGACCTAAGTATTCTGAGCAAAGTATCAGCCCCATAGTTGGGGTTTTTTCTGTGAGGGTGTTACAAAAATCAGATGACCTTGTTCTCGGTTGTTGATAGCAAGCGGATGGAATGTCTTTTTTTCTATTTCAGGTTGAAAGGAATTAACAGCGAAAGTATCACTGTCAATTTCGATACCAGTACTTTTAAATTTGATATGACATATTTCATTTCTTTCAGAACCACTGTGCCCTTGATGTAACGTCTTCACCCACACATCCACCTCCCAGACCTAGGGTCTGCCAAAGTGGGGATAGCAGGCTCTGTGCTCTAGCTGTCTGCCAGCGCCCGTCTGCCACGTTCTCCGCTTGAACCACTGCAGCTCAGTGTGACTGGCTGCAGACATAACCAAAGGCTGGACAACTTGGAACTCTTCTAGATTATCTTAGATGCTGAAAGAAGTGCTGGATGGTCTTCGGGTTTTTTTTTTTGTTGTAGTGCTGGATGGTCTTTTAGGGTTTTTTTGTTTTAGTGCTGAATGGTCTTTTGTTTTTGTTTTTTTTACTGCTGGATGGTCTTTGGGGTTTTTTTTTGTTCGAGTGCTGGATGGTCTTTGTCGAGAACTGCTGGTATGTTTTTTTCAGACTGTAACTCTTTTCAGGGGACGGGATAACTCAGTGGTCGGAGCACTCGCTTTCCCCTAGCCAAGTTAAGCAGCGTCGAGCGTGGTTACCACTTGGATGGGTGACCGTTTGCGCGCCTTGGCTTCAGTACAGTTCCCCCAGTTCACCCAGCTGCAAATGGGTACCTGCCCTCTTTAGGGTCAGGGAAGGTAAAGCAGCGAGGGAGAGGAGATGGGCGCCGCCCTCGATATGCTGGCCCTAGAGAAGTAAGGTCTCCGACGCCTCGCTCCCCTACGACCTTATAGGTTATGGGACTCCTTTACCTTTACCTTAACTCTTTTCATGCTGCAAATTTGTTTCTGGGTGTTAACTCTTTTCAGACCGTTAAAAATGTCTGGTGTAAGTGAGACCACTATAGACACTTGACATTATCACAACTCCCAGGCACCGAATTAATGTCGCTGTTTTGCGGGGATAAAGGTAAACTACCGTTTATGTCTTTACGCTACACTCTGTTGTGGTCTTCTCACAAGAAATGAATCACTGAGCAAGCAGTAAATCTGCATCCTTTATATTGATTATGGCCAGAAGCTGGTTTTAGAAATAAAGTTGTGCATTTTCGAGGTGCAAGAGAAATACTGTTTGGAAGTAAATTGAGTTTTGATTTGCTGACCTGCCGTATAAACTCTTGCAGTATTTTCTGTTTCTATTTTATGTGGATTGGTAAGAAAAACAGAGTGTCTCCTCAACATCAAGGAAAGACTGACTTGTTGTTGTTGTTGTTGTTGTTGTTGTTGTTGTTGTTGTTGTTGTTGTTGTTTTTGTTGCTGTTTGTGACTCTCCGGACTTACTATACAAGGGATGTCTAATGTGTAGCTAGTCTGCACCTTATTTTGCTCTTTACGAAGCAACACATACGAATCATGGGTTTTGTTTTTCTTTCACTTCCTCCTAGAACTTACTTTCTTACTATCCATATAGTTTTTTCCCCAACGTGTGTAGGTTTGTTGTATTAGTTACTTTAGCGCATGCTTTGGTTCTTCATTTTTTGTATTGGCTGTTCTGCCCCATTCTTGGAGGAGTGTAGTTTTTTTTGTTAAAAGTAAAAAGTAAAAAAAACAAAAAGAATAATAATAAAATAGTGAAGCTGTCTTATTTTGTGCGCACATACACTAGGTCAGAAGATGTTATCAAGGCAAGCTACTCCAGCTCGAAACAGGTTGTCTCCCCTTCTTCTTGAGGAAACCGTCTAATGTCTGTGCTCTGTAGTCGTCGCTTGTAGTCCTATGACTTCTGGTAGCTTTACTCGGGCGGAAGTGGGGGGGGATTGAAGTGGGAAGGGATAGTAAGTTTTCACAACTCTGTTCTTTATCCCTTATCACACCTTTCCCACTAATCCGGGGTCAAGTTGTGTTCTAAAATCCACTCCTCTCTCGACAGGTGACATGCCTCGTATCTCCAACAATGACCCCGTTTGGACATTGCCAGTAGAGGTCAAGACAGTCCCTGGAGTGGAGGAGGTCAGTGCCCGAGTGAAACTGAGAAGTCACGGCAGTCCAATGCCCGGATATATTTATTTATTTATTTTATTTATTTATATCACTTTAAGTCACGTCAGATTTCTCTGCGTGAAATTCGGGCTGCTCTTCCCGGGGAGAGCGCGTCGCCACAGAGCAGCGCCACCCTTTTTTTCTGTCTACAACTGCATTTGTTTCCCTATCAGAGTGGCTTTTTCTACAGAATTTTGCCAGGGACAACTCTCTTGTTGCCGTGGGTTCTTTTACGTGCGCTAAATAATTTCTGTGTAACACACGGGACCTCGGTTTATCGTCTCATCCGAATGACTAGCGCCCAGACCACCAATCAAGGTCTAGTGGATGGGGAAAAATTTTCGGGTCCAAACGGGATTTGAACCACCGCCCACTTCCGACCGGGAAATTTTTCGCTTTCTAGACAGGCGCGTTACCTCTAGACCACCGATCCACATAGGAAAGTGAATAACTATACTTCACACAGTTTCTCTTCAAGGCCAGTACATATGTGACATAAGTCTTGCATGGAGAGAGAGAAAGAAAGAAAGAGAGAGAGAGAGAGAGAGAGAGAGAGAGGAGAGAGAGAGAGAGAGAGAGAGAGTGAGAGAGAGAGAGAATGAGAGAGAGAGAGTGAGAGAGACAGAGAAAGAGAGAGAGAGAGAGAGAGAGAGAGAGAGAGAGTGAGAGAGAGAGTAAGAGAGAGAGAGAGAGTGAGAGAGAGTGACAGAGAGAGAGAGATTTAAGCCCTTACAGTTTTGTGGCTGCCGAATTTTTCACTTACGCTGATTTGTTTCATCAGATAGCTTGTTTAACACATTGTTATCCTTAGCATATTAAGATGTGCATTTAGTGGGAATATGATATTTTTTTGCTTGATCAGATCACCCTCGCCCTTACCTTCACCTTCACCTATCTTGTACTCTGGTCGGCTGTTGGGGCAAAGCTGAAGATTTTGCAACCAGCTTCCTCCACTCCTTGCGGTTTTCAGTGCCTTAAAAGTGGATAAACAAAGTGCTGGCCATGTTTAGTCTCAGCTACAGAACCTACCTATAACAGGGCCATTACCTGTTGGCAGGTAAATTTGTGGCGACAAGAAAGGCGTTCAATGTCAGAGGCCAGGAAACACTGCTCTGTCTTTTAATTGGTTCTGAACATGCCTTGCAAATTATGTGTGATGCCTTTAAAATTGATTTTTTTATGCAGTGATAGTGTTTTGTTTTCACGTAATATAACGTGTGCGGGTTTTTCCAGAGATAATCGGACTAATCATACTCGAGAGAATATATTATGTAGTAATGTGTGGTGTGTGTGTGTGTGTGTGTGTGTGTGTGTGTTGTGTGTGTGCGTGTGTGTGGTGTGTGTGTGTGTTGTGTTGTGTGTGAAGTGATGTGAGTTTGGTGTGTGTTGTGTGTGTGCTGGCGCTGTGTGTGCTTTTGGATTGCCTTGTGTGTGCGTGCGTGTGTGTGTGATTACTGCCAGTCTATTTGTAACAAAAATGAATGTGTACGCAGTCGTGTGTGAATATGTTGCACAATGGACATGGCAAGAGAAATGTCCCCCCATCAATACTACCCTATCCCAAACCAACATCTCTTTAGTTAGTAACTCGGAAGATGCGGCATCTCCTGCTGTAGGTAATTGTTTAAAGTGTTTCAAAAATCCGGTGAGAAAGCTGACGACGGTCTTTGCTGGATAGTCTGCAACAGTTCAAGGCATGGCGCACATGGCTTCCATCATGGTGCACATCATACCATGACGACGCAGACTCCAAGACTGTCTGACCAAGACAGCATCAGTTACATCTAAATTTTGAATAAAAAATATAGAAAAGGAAAACGCTATAAAAGGAAGATTTGAGTTGACAGCACTCGTTTTCAAAACTCAGAGAGTGTACTTTTACCTATATGAGCGAGCCACATATCAAATCAATCAGTTGTTGTGTATTCCGTTACGTGCCTGTGCTTACACACACGCAAACACACAGATACATAGGCTACATACACACACGCACATATACACACACATGCGCGCGCGTGCACACCCACACGCACACGTACACACACACTCACACGCACAGAGGATAGTTGGGGAAAGTATTAAAGCCTCAGTACAGCTCGGCCTTTACAACATGATTGGAGGATGAAAGCAAAAAATCCAAACAGTTTACATGAAGGATCACACTAAAAAGAATCTGTTACAGTGACATGATAGTGTGTATCATTGATATAAAAACTACATTGTTGCATCTAAATTTTGAACAAAAATATACAAAAGGAAAACGCTACAAAGGAAGGTTTGGGTTGACAGCACTCATTTTCAAAACTTAGAGAGTGTACTTTACCTATATGAGCAAGACACTTTTCAAATCAATAATTCACAGAGAAATAAAGTAATTGCTCAGTTTTAATATGTATGTGTCAAAATGGTAAAAACACATCATTGAGCATTTCTTGGGGGCAAATGTAATCTAATTGTTTTTCATCTATAAAAACCCGTTCAAGTACCCCGATATTATAACGGCTTTGATTTTCGTTTCTTTGTTATGTCTATGTTTTTGATAAGTTCATGGGTTTTTTCTTGGTCTTGTGTTCACCTCTTGCTGCATGGAGGTGTTGGAATCTTTCCTTAGTATGGATAATCTCAAACAGGCTCTATGATTAAGCCATTTCTGTAGTCAATAAGACAGTGAGATGGAGTTAATGATCGTTCTTGTTTATTCGGCTGTAAATGGGTATCTGCCTCTTTAGGGTCAGGGAAGATAAAGCAGCGAGGGAGAGGAGATGGGCGCCGCCCTCAATATGCTGGCCCCTGAAGAAGCTGAGATTGCTGATGCCTCGCTCTCCTAAGATCGCATAGGTTATGTGACACCTTTCCTTTTTTCCACCTTTTAATTGTTTTTTCACATATGGATTCTTTAGCACTTCAAAACCATAGCGCCAGCGTGTATCTCCTCCAGTAAGTGGCCTCATGGCAACGCTAGGTACACCAGCTGCTCACGATCTGCCAGTGTGATAATGGAAATGCAGTGTCGTTGCTGCTTTTAGAACTCTAAGGAACTGATGTCGGGGCGATGTTTGGATTTTTTGCAAACACCCCCAGAACATTCACGGAGTACCCCCAGCAGAATTGAACAGCATCTTCAGTCTGTGTGGCCTCACTGGGACTGAGCGTTGATGCTTTGCTTACTGTGGGCTGATGGCTTTAAGGAGGAAAGGAAAAGGAAAGCGAGTATCGCTTGGGTGTGTTGAGATCGGGATAAGTGACATGAGAGCAACAGTACTGGAAGGTTATAGGCGATAAAGTAGTAGTAGTAGTAGTAGTAGTAGTAGTAGTAGTAGTAGTAGTAGTAGTAGTAGTAGTAGTAGTAGTAGTAGTAGTAGTTTTATTACTATTGTTAATATTATCTCATTTATTATTAGTACTGTGTCATCCCCATTATCATCACCACCACCATCATCATTACTTCTACTACTACTGCTGCTACTACTACTGCTGCTGCTGCTCTCTGCTGCTGCTGCCAGAGCTACCAGAGCTGCTATCACTACTACTACAATCCTCCTCCTCTTTAACATCATCATCATCATCGTCATCAGTACCATTATCGTAAGTATGATTATTATTATTATCATTAGTGCTATTATCACATTTTCATTATCACTATCCTCATCAATTTCATTATCATTATTATAATCTGAAAAACATTTTTCTTGTTTGTATGATATCAGGCAATGCTGCACGTGTATGTGTATAAAAGATGTTTAAGCCGAAACAGTACAACTCTTGAAGTCTAGCACGGAGCACACACAAAATGTAACAGTTGTGTCTATGTCCCGATCACATCAGGCCTTCTGTGTTTAGTTCTACCAACATGTTTGGTGATCTATGCACTGTTTCTGCTGGAGACATTTGCCAAGTGTTTATCTGTAACCATCACTTAAATATAGACGCTTGTTCTCTCTCTCTCTCTCTCTCTCTCTCTCTCTCTCTCTCTCTCTCTCTCTCTCTCTCTCTCTCTCTCTCTCTCTCTCTCTCTCTCTCTCTCTCTCTCTCTCTCTCCTCTCTCTCTCTCTCTCTCTCTCTCTCTCTCTCTTTCTCTCTCTTGATTAATTGTTGCACCTGTGTAGGTTTTCAATAAATTCATTGACTTTTTAATGCGTATAGGCCTACAGTTAAAGATTGATAACCTTTGCATGATCTGAAATGGTCCTTTTTTCAAGATTAAAATAGCATACGTATATTCCTACATTCCCTACTTTATTCATTTATTCAATTAATAATGTATCTATTAACTTACATCAGGCACACACGCGCACAACACATGTATATGTGCACACAAACACACACACACACAAACGCGCGCGCGCGCACTCACACATACACACACACATCGGAGGTCCGTGTGCGAACGCATGAAAAACATCTTGCGCACGCGTTAAAACCTGTTCCGCTTTTCGATAGAGTAGGCCATTGTGTGCCGGTGGGAACAGAAGACAAAATTTACAAAACCGCATACACACGGGGACTAGATAAAAAATAGCACATGAGTGCTTATTCCATTATCCTCGATATAAAAGAATAAATAGATTAAATAATAAATACACACATATATAGATATATGTCTGTGTGTGTGTGTCTTTATAACGCAAACACACGCACGCACGCAAACGCGCGCGCACGCGAACGCGACAGACAGACAGATATACAACAGAGAGGGACACAGTGACAGAATTATCAGTAGGTTGACGGCACGTGAGAAAAATGAGCTCAACTTTTTCTTCAATAAAGTACAGTGAAGACGTGACTAATTAATCATCCTATAATTATATACACATGCGCACCCGAATGCGTATACCTATGTGTAAATGTTGGAGCATCTGTGTGTGTGTGTGTGTGTGTGTGTGTGTGTGTGTGTGTGTGTGTGTGTGTGTGTGTGTGTGTGTGTGTGTGTGTGTGTGTGTGTGTGTGTGTGTATGTGTGTATGTGTGTGTGTTTGTGCGTGTTTGTGCATGTATGTGTATGTCAGTCTGTCTGTCTGTCTGTCTGTCTGTCTGTCTGTCTGTCTGTCTGTCTGTCTCTCTCTCTCTCTCTCTCTCTCTCTCTCTCTCTCTCTCTCTCTCTCTCTCTCTCTCTCTCTGCATGTTTGTGTATCTGTCTGTCTATGTGTCTTTATCTGTGTGTCTGCGTAACTATCTCTGTGCGTCTGCATGTGTTTCTGTGTGATGCGCATGCATGCCAATGTGCATGTGTGTATGCATGCGCGTGCCAATGTGAATATGCCCGTATGCCTCTATGTGCGTGTGTGTGTTTGTGTGTGTGTGCGCGCGCGTGTGTGTGCGTTTGTGTGTGTGTGTTTGTGTGTACGCACGCGTGTGTGTATCTGTCTGCACGCGCGCGCGTACGTAACCGTATGCGTTCTTTACACACACACACGCACACACACATGAACACAAGCGTATATGCAAGTGCTTTTATGATTTATCAGATTACTCGGCCTGTCTGTCTGTATGTCTGTGCAGTATGTTTGTGTTTGCTTGCGTGTACGCATGAGATTGCTTGTGCGTACAGTTTTACTTTTTTCAAAGTCTGCCACTTGTGCGGGCGTGCGTACACGGGTATGCGTGTGTGTGTTTGTGTGTTTGCGCGCGCGCGCGTGCGTGCGTGTGCGTGTGTGTGTGTGTGTGTGTGTGTGTGTGGGTGTGGGTGTGTGTGTTTGTGTGCTCTTTCGTTCTTGTAGTTGATGTCTGTTTATTACTAGTGATAGTCGGTTGTGTGTGAGTGTATGTGTGTGCGTGCACGTGCGCGCGCTCGCATCTGTGTGTGTATGTGTGTATGCGTTTTATCTTACATGCTCACAGAAAAACAGTTTATTTTCTTTCATAACACCAGCACCTAGTTAACTTTTTGTTCATGTATCCATCTGTCTATACATGCATCTAAGTGTACGTTTGTATGTGTGCGTGTTCACCTCTACAATTATTTACTTTCATTTATCGTACTACCGATTGTTTCTTCATGCAAATTATTTTTATGCTTGTTTCTGTACTTGCTAATTTGTTGGTTTAATTTAGCTTTTGTTTATTTACCTTCTTCTGTTAGGGTGTACCGTCGATTCTTTCTGGCAGTTTCTTCATTAATTGGGTCGTTATTTATCCACAAGTATGGTGCGTTAAAACTTTTGTTGTCTGAGTGCAGACACATCGCAGAAACCTGGAGTGAGACTTTAACTCCCCTTGAATATGTATTCTTTTTGTATATGACACTGAATGTAGT
>CM054137.1:29550553-29565553 GCA_028751875.1 Rapana venosa | reverse complement strand
GTGGGTGAGTAGCCTAGTGGTGAGATTGTTGAGCTCACGATCTGTCTGTCCGGGTTCCAATCACCATAGAGGCATCCATTTGAGGGAATTTTTCTCCTGGAGTTAACATCAGTTTCGTCTGCACTCCGCCGAAAATCCTTCGGATGAGGCTATAAACCCATGTCCCATGTACGAACGCACGCAGAACACCTTACGCATACACCTTGCACCTTTCGGTAGAGTACGTCATTGCGTGCCAGTAAGAAAAGACGACAACAATTAACAACCACAAAACAGCATGCACACTGGTGTCGTGTTTGAATATCAACCGGACAAAAACGGTCTTAAACGCAAAAATCTCAACATTGGTGAGTCTTGGAGCTCTAGCCCAGGAACGAAAACAAAATGGGTGTTATGTTTTGAAATGTGATGGAGAGATTGTCTTTATCTATCATAAGCCCTTGTTAACATAAAAACAACTTGTACTCCCCTTTTCACTGGAGAAAAAAAAAGATGAATCTCTTGAAACCGGGGTATGACCCCCTATACGGCGATGTACTGAAAATCATCTTTACACGTACATTTCTCATCCAGTGTGTACTTGTGATATTACCGTGGTTCACAGGTGTGATAAGTGCGACAAAATGAATGTTCTGGGTGACCCTTTAGATATTAAGCTGGTAAACGCCCCAAAAAACAACTACAAAACCTACAAGTAGCGGACAAAGAAAATGATAGATTATGTATGAAATAACAGATCTTGATAAGAAAGTGGAAGTAAACTTGCATAAAAAGACAACAACAGCTACCAGCCACCTTGACCCAGTGGTTAGCATCTTGGGTTACGAACTGGAAAGTCGTAGTTTCAAATCCCACAAGAGGCCTTCGGATGAGACTATAAACCGAGGCCCCGTGTGCGAACGCATGCAGAACATCTTGCGCACACGTTTAAATCCTGTTCCGCTTTTCGAAAGAGTATTCCATTGTGTGCCGGTGGGAACAGATGACAAAATTTACAAAACCACATACACACGGGTACTGGATGTAAAAAAAGCACATAAGTGCTTATTCCATTATCCTCTATATAAAAAAAATGTCATCTGAGCGCTTTGATTTGTTGCTTTACACGATTCAGCGCTATATAAATTCCATACATTATTATTATTATTATTATTATTATTATTATTATTTATTATTATTATTATTATTATTAAGAGGCATAGGGAATTCTTCGGACTCAGGCCAGCCTCCTACCCAGAGTGAGTTTGCAATAGACGGATTGGAAAGACAAGGAACTACACTTTTGAGTGTGATTTGGAAAGTGTAGCTCATCTTTTGTGTGTTTACTTCTTTTGGCTACTGCATGTTCATCTGTGACGTTCCTGTCTTGCTTGTTTCCACGCTGCTCGTTTCAAAATCTCCGCGCCAGTATCCACAGAAAACCCATCAAAGACCGAGCCACAATAGAGACTGCAAGTTTCCCCCATTATCCTGTGTTTGTTTCTTTCTTTCTTTGAATAAGCACTCATGTGCTTTATTTACATCCAGTCCCCGTGTGTATGCGGTTTTGTAAATTTTGTCATCCATTCCCACCGGCACACAATGGCCTACTCTTCCGAAAAAAACCGGACTGGGTTTTAACGTGTGCGCAAGATGTTCTGAGAGCGTTCGCACACGGGACCTCGGTTTATAGTTTCATCCGATTGACTTTTGGGGATAGTGGAGTTGACACTGATGTTCACTTCGGTGTGTTTGTGCTGGGTTATTTAGTTTTTTAATTTATTTTTATTTTATTCTTTTATATCGAGGATAACTTAAACAGGCACTTTTGTTCTTTTTTACATCCAGTCCCTGTGTGTATGCGGTTTTGTAAATATTGTCATCTGTTCCCACCGGCACACAATGGCCTACTCTTACCAAAAGCGGAACAGGATTTAGCGTGTGCGCAAGATGTTCTGAGAGCGTTCGCACACGGGACCTCGGTTTATAGTCTCATCCGAAGAACTTTTGGGGAGAGTGGAGTCTGCACTGATGTTAACTCCAGGGGAAAATATCCCCTTGAACGGGAATCGAACCCGGGTCGTCCGATTCCGAGCGCAATGTTCAGATCACAAGGCTATCCCGTGTGTGTGTGTGTGTGTGTGTGCGTGCGTGCGTGCGTGCGTGCGTGCGTGCGTGCGTGCGTGCGTGCGTGCGTGCGTGTGTGTGTGTGTGTGCGTGCGTGCGTGTGTGTGTGCGTGCGTGTGCGTGTGTTTGTGTGTGTGTGCGTGATTGCGTTTGTGTGTGTGCGTTTGTGTGTGTGTGTGTGTGATGTGTGCGTGCGTACGTGTGGGTGTATTCGTGCACGGGCGAACATAATGGTGTACACAACAGCTGATGCTGTCTTTGTCAGACAGTCTTGGAGTCTGCGTCGTCATGGTATGATGTGCACCATGATGGAAGCCATGTGCGCCATGCCTTGAACTGTTGCAGACTATCCAGCAAAGACCGTCCTCAGCTTTCTCACCGGATTTTTGAAACACTTTAAAACAATACCTACGGCAAGGAGATGCCGCATCTTCCAGTGAAGTGAGTCAGTTGAAAGATCTGTTGCTTGAGATAGGGTAGTATTGATGGGGACATTTTCATTGCCATCCTTCTTGTGCACCCAGATTCACGTGCCTACAGGAAGAGATATGTAAAAACACGCTTTGTATGCACACACTCGCACGCATGCACACACATACGCACATATAAAAACTGTGTATATAAAACTGCATACACATGGGGGACTGGATGTAAAAAAGCACATAAGTGCTTATTCCATTATCCTCGATATAAAAGAATAAAAAGAAAGAAAAAAACATACACACATACACACCACCACCACCACCATCACCACACGCAACACACACACATACTCACGCACGCACGCACACATACACACACACATGCGCACGCGAGTAGGCCAATGTGTGTCGGTGGGAACGGATGATAAAATTTACAAAACTACAAACACACGGGAACTGGTTGTAAAAAAAAAAGCACATGAGTGCTTATTCCATTATCCTCAAAATAATAGAATAAAAGAACCACACACAAACACATGCTTACACACACACACACACACACAAACACACACCTACACACACACACACACACACACACACACACACACACACACACACACACACACACACACACACACACACACGCACGCACGCACACACGAACACACATTATCAATACATTTTTTTAAAATCTTATTCGCAACACAATTTTCAAGGCAGGTTCACAACCAATTACAAGACAGAGCCTTGTTTCCTGGCCTCTGACATTGAACGCCTTTCTTGTCGCCACAAATCTACCTGCCAACAGGTAATGGCCCTGTTATAGGCAGGTTCTGTAGCTGAGACTAAACATGGCCAGCACTCTGTTTGTATTGTATTGTTTTGAATTGTATTGCATCGTATTGTATTGTATTGTACTGTTACAAATGTCTCCACAAAACTGCACCTTCCTACCTCTGTGAATGTCTTCACCTGTACACTCCTTCACGATCCCTCCCCTCTGCTGCCGATACCTTGTGCTTACGAATACCTAGATTCAACCAGTCCACAGTCGGCCGTCGCTCTTTCTCTATTTCTGGTCCAGTGATCTGGAATGACCTCCCCTCTCCTTCCGCCAAAAGCCTACTTTTGACACTTTTAAATCCAGCCTCAAAACACATTTATTTCAAATCTAAGACTTACCCCTCTTGTTTCATCTCATTTCTGTCCTTACCCTCAATAGCGGAAACCCCCACCACCCTACCAAAGTACACAACCTCTGCGTGTGTGTGTGCGCGCGCACGCGCGCGCGTGTGTGTGTGCGTGTGTGTGCGCGCGTGTGTGTTTACATTTCAATTTGTAAAAACCATTAATTGTAACTTATTGCATATGTGAGAGTAGGATGAATGCAAGTGCTTTGATTTGTTCTTGAAAGATATAGCGCTATACAAATTCCATTTATTATTATTATTTTTTTTTTATTATTGTATACAAATTTAAGTCAAGGACAGATTTCTCTGCGTGAAATATGGGCTGCTCTCTCCGGGAAGAGCGCGTCGCCACAGGAGCAATGCCACCCATTATTCTTTCTTTTTCTCCGGTCTGCGTGTGTATTTGTTTCCCTACCAGGGTGGCTTTTTTCCACAGAATGTTGCCAGGGACAACTTTTATCGCGGTGGGTTCTTTTACGTGCACTAACTGCGTGTTACACAGGGGACCGAAATATTCATTTTTGTATTTAATCTTTTATATTGAGGATAATGAAATAAGCACTTATGTGTTTTTACATCCAGTCCCCGTGTGTATGCGGTTTTGTAAATTTTGTCATCCGTTCCCACCGGCACACAATGGCCTACTCTTACGAAAAGCGGAACAGGATCTAACGTGTACGCAAGATGTTCTGCGTGCGTTCGCACACGGGGCCTCGGTTTATAGTCTCATCCGAAGGAGTTTTGAGGAGAGTGGAGTCTGCACTGATGTTAACTCCAGGGGTCGTCATATTGCGAGCGCAATGTTCTAACCACTAGGCTATCCCGTTCCCCAATACAAGCATCCAGACCACCTCTCACGGTCTTGTGGATGGGGGAGGATTTTGGGGCCCAAAATGGAATCGAACCACCTCACACTTTGAACCTGGACTTTTCAATTTCAATGCAGGTTTGTTACCACCTCTAGACCACCAATCCTCAGTCCACCTATTTCCAGGGTGCCAGACAGAAAATCAGCAAACCTGAAAAGAAACAGCACAACCAGGAGAACTACAAATGCGTGTGGCGATAGAAAGAAGAACTCTAAAAGCTTGTTTAAGGACAATGATTCGGGTGATGAATCCTAACGTGTTGACGGTGAAGAGAAAAGAGAAAACTGGATGATAAAGAAGAACATTAATGTGTGCTGGACAATCTGACAAGATTTCATTTTTAAAAGGTGACTAGGCAACGCCAGGACTGTCCTACAGGAGACAGTGCAGGGAGAGAGACGAAGAGGCAGACAGAGAAAACCATGGGAAGACAACATCAGAGAGTGGACTGGCATCACGTGGAACAGCATACTATAGAAAGCTGAGAACCGTAAGGAATGGAGGAAGCTGGTTGCAAAATCTTCAGTGGTGCCCAAGCGGTCGACCAGATTACGGGAAAGGTGAAGGTGAAGGTGAGGGGGAGGGTAATCTGATCAAACAAACTAAAAATGAGTGTCAATCATTGGTCGTGTGTGTCTGCGTGAATATGTGCGAAGACGTGTTCACATTCACCCACGCACCAACAAAAGTAACACCACACCAGAACCTAGGGGCAGAAAAAGACAATTGGTGTTTCCTTATCTTTTCCTGCTAGCTTTCCTGAAAATTTAATCAATATTTTAACACATCTAATGACAATTTCAATCATCCAATTCAGTTTCCAGCAAAAATACAATTCTTCACTCATCCAATCACACGCACGGCCATAAGCGACAATGTTATTTGTCCCTTGTCCCTACTCATCCTAAGTCGACAGCTGACTACACCTGGACCTGTCATTCAATCTCCATCGAAGACCCCAGTCAAGGGGTAGCGCCTCACCCCGTAGACATTCCAGCAGTTCTCCTCCACAGGTGCAGAGACTGTCCAGCGTCACAGATCCCCATCGCTGGCTGACCCCGAGGTCCAGCAGATTCACAGTCCTAATACGCAACGATGAGGGACAGTCTTCAGACCCCTGCAGGGCCTTCAGCGCACGACAGCCTTTGTCAGAGCCTCAGGAGTTGTTGTCTGAGCGTTCGACGACGAAGAAGAAGAAGAACAAGAACAAGAAGAACAAGAAGAACAAGAACAAGAAGAACAAGAACAAGAAGAACAAGAACAAGAAGAACAAGTACAACAAGAAGAACAAGAAGCAACTCCTGGCTGGAGAGCTCCGATCTTGCGGGGAAAAAATGGAAGCATTCTTTAAATAGTTTTCCTACATTACATTTTTTTTGTCATTTTTGATGGAGAGAATTCTTTAAATATCTTCCCTACATTACATTTTCGTCATTCCTATATTCATTTTTTCCCGAAATACTCTCCATTTCGTAAAGTTCTTTTAACTTCTTTTATATGTCTCTTGTTTTCACCGTTATTTTTTTTTCTTTCCCTTATCTGGGAATACCTTCTTTCAATATTTTCATCACAACAACTTTTCTCTCGTTCCCAACGGGTTTTTTTTCCAGTCAGTTACATTTATTTACGCAAGACTGATTTATATTCTTTCCAAAAGTCAATTTCTTTCCCTTATTCTTTTACAATGGTTATTGTCACATTGTATTTCTGAGTTATTATATTTCATCCCACGACTTTTATTCCGACAAATTAGCAATAGGAAATCCCATTCAACTAAATGAAAAAATTCAGCAATGACAAAATAGTACTCCCCTCTCTCTCGCTCTCTCTCTCTCTCTCTCTCTCTCTCTCTCTCTCTCTCTCTCTCTCTCTCTCTCTCTCTCTCTCTCTCTCTCTCTCTCTCTCTCTCTCTCTCTCTCTCCCTCACTTCAGACTTATTTCACATTATGTACTGGTTTTGAAGGGAAGCTGGGTGAAGTATGTTAACCTTCCTAGCTTGGCACTGGACTGCCGTGACTTCTCAGCTTCACTCAGGGACTAGCCTCCTCCATTCCAGGGATTGTCTGGACTTCTACTGCCAATGGCCAGGCGAGGTCACTTGGAAATTCGAGGCATGTCGCCTGTCGAGAGAGAAGTGGACTTTAGAACACAACTGCCCGTGGATGAGTGGAAAGGGTGAGACAAGGGATAAAGAATGAAGTTATGAACATTACCTTTCCCACCAGCCGCCATGGCGCAGTGGTTAGCGCCTTGGGTTACGGACTGGAAGGTCGCGGGTTCGATTCCCATAAGAGTCATAGGGATTTTTCGGACTCCGGCCGGCTTCTATCCAGAGTGAGTGTGCTGTGGGCTCAGTGGGAAGACTGGGACCACACATTCGAGCTTCATCCACTTAACGGATGCGAGTTTGAGAGTGTTGCTCAAATTACCTGACCAACACTGCAGGTGTCTGTATCTCTCGGGCCCGGTTGACGCCGGGATATATTATGATAGTAAGCGTAGAGTACAACCCTCTCAAGTAGTCTCAAAGCATATGCACTTCCACAGCAGCACCATTACGTCATCTTAATTGTTATTGATCATCATGCATTTTTTTAATTGCCTCTGATTTGGTGGTCCCAGTTGCTCTGGTCTCATGGTGACCTCAGATTCGGTTTGTCCATACACTTCTGTGCCTGTGGTGAGTTTGTGTCAAAGCCCTTGGTGTTGGAGGTTCGCGGGGGACGGTCGTTGGATGGACGTTGTGGTGGTTGCCACCTCGGGTGGGCAACTCACTCAGTCTGGCTCCGCGACTGGCTAATACTGTCGTCCTTCGGATGAGACTATAAACCGAGGCCCCGTGTGCGAACACATGCAGAACATCTTGCGCACACGTTAAATCCTGTTCCGCTGTTCGAAGGAGTAGGCCATTGTGTGCCGGTGGGAACAGATGACAAAATCTAAAAAACCGCATACACACGCATAAAAAAATCACCTGAGCGCTTTGATTTGTTGCTTTACAAAATTCAGCGCTATATAAATTCAATACATTATTATTATTATTATTAATAGGGGGCTTAGTGGGTGGTGTCCTGCGTATGTTAGCTCAGAACAGGCACCACTGAGCACCACCAAAGTGACCCAGCAACAGTATAGGGTCCCTCTGGATGGTGGCCCCACGGCGGCCTGATAGTGATGGGCTCCCTGTGGATTTGCGACCCTGAAGATGAGACATAACAAATCTGGGTATGGCTGTGGCGGGGAGATTGGAATGAGCGACGTGGGAACAGCAGGACGGGGGACATCATAGAAGATGAGGCAGCCAAAAAAATTGCCTTTCCCTTGCCACTTCGGAAACGTCCAGAGAAAAGCTTCTAGTAGACATGAGCCTCTAAGAGACGGCTGTGGAGCACAGACATCTGACGGTTTCCTAGAGATGAAGGGGGGAATCTGTTCCAAGCTGATACAGGTTACCCTGAAAATCTTCTGACAATGTGTGTGTGAGAGAGAGAGAGAGAGAAAGAGAGAGAGAGATAGAGAGAGAGAGAGAGTACAAAACAAGACAGTCTCACTATTGCACTAAACCACTCCAAGAATGGGCCGAGCAACAAATACAAAAAAATGAGGATGCAAACCACGCATTGAAGTAGCTGATAAAACAAACCTACAAAAGATGAGGAAAAAGTGACTGGAACAGTGAGAGAGCGCGTTCTAGGAGAAAGAGAAAGAAAAAGAAACGATTCCTATGTGCTGCCTCATAAAGAGCAGATCAATGTAGAGATATGCTAAACATTAAATAGCTGTTGGATAGGGAGTCTGAAAAATCACAAAAGAGATAACATGGGTTCCTTTTCTATTGATTTGGAGGGACACTTTGTTTCTTATCATAGGATATACACAGAAAATACTGCATTAAATTATACAGCAGGTCAGGAAATAAAAAATAGTCTACTGTTGAGCTGTTGTTTTCTTGCACCCAGAAAATTCACAAATTTATGTCTAAACGCCAGCTTCTGGCCATAGTCGATCTAAAGGATTCGAATGTACTGCTTCCTTACTTATTCATTTCTTGTGCAAAGATCCCGACAAAGGTAGTGTACTGATGTAAAAGGGTAGTTTACATTTACTCTAACAATAGCTACATCAATTCGGTGACTGGGAGTTGTAGGAAAGTTCAGGTATACAGCGGTCCCATTCACACGGAAAAGGATTCTGAACACACTTCCCATTCACACGGAAAAGGATTCTGAACAGACTTCCCATTCACACGGAAAAGGATTCTGAACAGACTTGACAGTCTGAAAAGAGTAAACGATCCCTTCCAGACAAAGACCATCCAACACTACGTTCAGCATCTAAGCTTATCTGGAAGAGAGTTTCAAGTTTTCCATCTTTTGGTTATGTCAGCAGCGAGTGAAACCTACCTGGGATGGTAGAAGCATAGACCATGGCAGACACACGTTGATACCTAGAGCACAGAACCTAGAAACTATCACCATGCTGGCAGATGCTGGTTCTGGGAATTAGATGTTAATTAAAGGTGAAGACGTTACATCAAGGTTACAGCTATTTTTTAAGGAAATACAAGTGTCCTGTGACATAGCTGATAACAGTATTGGAAGCAACACTTTTGCTGTGAATTCCTTCCTGTGTGAAATAGAACCAGCCATTGCAGCTGTGTGCCGTCAATAAGCGAGAGCAAGATCATCTGATTTACGTACCACCCTCACAGAAGACAACAACACCATGGGGCTGATACATTGCTCAGAACACTGTGAATCAGTGCAGTACTATTTTCTCATGAGAACTGTCCATCTTTTTTGCATCAAGGAACTGAAAGCTGGTGCATGTTCGGTACCACAACTTGAGGACCCGTTCCTGGAGTTTCACTGATCTGTTCCGATGTATCAACTGTTCGCGTAACTTCTTCATCTACCTTCACATGGGGTCTCGGTTTTGATAGACTCTGAGCCAGCTACTTCAGTTAAAGAGAATAGACAACAGCGTGTATGTGTCTTGCTTGGGTCGCTGTGGCTCCAAGGATGCTTCTGTGGAAATGTGAGAAAATCTGCACGTGGCCAGATTTTAGCGATCAGAGACAACATGCATTTCACTGCAGTTTGCCTTGGGCATCTGAAACATAAAGGCGTGGTTGTATTAGTATGTCACAGAGTAAAGATTTGTTTTCGCGAGCTTAAATATTGACTGTGATCTTGTAATGTTGTGTGTGTATGTGTGTGTGTGTGTGTGTGCGTGTGTGTGTGTATGTGTGTGTGCGTACGTGCGTGTGTGTGTGCGTGTGTGCCTGTTCGTGCATGCGGTGTGTGTGTGTGTGTGTGTGTGTGTGTGTGTGTGTGTGTGTGTGTGTGTGTGTGTGTGTGTGTGTGGTGTGTGTGTGTGTGTGTGTGTGTGTGTGTGTGTGTGTGTGTGTGTGTGTGTGTGTGTGTGTGTGTGTGTGCGCGCGCGCGCACTCATAGAAAATTGACTGAAGAAAAGTAATGGCTGAATACAATTGGTATATTAAGTTGGGCAATTCTGCACTAACGCACATGGACACGGTTTCTTATAACACACGTACATTCAAAGAAAACTGTATTTTTGGAAGAAGGAAACTCAAGAAAGGAATAATCAGTATTTAATTTGATATTTCCCCATTGCGACAAAATCTTATTGTGATGACTATCTTTAGTGCTCAGAAAAAAAGCATTTTTACGTTGTTAGTTCTAGTTGTATCAGCTAAGCTTGCGTGGTGAAAGCCGTTTCTTCTTTAGCTCAGGAAAAGTTTGTGATGTTAACATCAACTAGTGTAAAGAAACAATAGACACTCTCTCAGCCCGGAACCACCATAGAGTCTAGTTGTCAATACAGGCTTAACCACCATAGAGTCTAGCTGTCAATACAGGCTTAACCACCATAGAGTCTAGTTGTCAATACAGGCTTAACCACCATAGAGTCTAGTTGTCAATACAGGCTTAACCACCATAGAGTCTAGTTGTCAATACAGGCTTAACTACCATAGAGTCTAGTTGTCAATACAGGCTTAACCACCATAGAGTCTAGTTGTCAATACAGGCTTAACTACCATAGAGTCTAGTTGTCAATACAGGCTTAACTACCATAGAGTCTAGTTGTCAATACAGGCTTAACCACCATAGAGTCTAGTTGTCAATACAGGCTTAACCACCATAGAGTCTAGTTGTCAATACAGGCTTAACTACCATAGAGTCTAGCTGTCAATACAGGCTTAACCACCATAGAGTCTAGTTGTCAATACAGGCTTAAATACAATAGAGTCTAGTTGTTAATACAGGCTTAACTACCATAGAGTCTAGTTGTCCGTGCAGGTTTAATTGATACAACTTCGATAGAGACTAGTTGTTTGTGCAAGCTTTACTACGATAGAGTTTCGTTGTCAATGCAGGCTTAACTACAATAGAGTCTAGTTGTCAGTGCAGGCTTAACTACAATAGAGTCTAGTTGTCAGTGCAGGCTTAACTGCAATAGTGTATAGTTATCAGTGCAAGCTTAACTACAATAGAATCTAGCTGGTGTGCAGGCTTAACTACAATAGTCTAGTTGTCAGTGCAGGCTTAACTACTATGAGTCTAGTTGTCAGTGCAGGCTTAACTACAATAGAGTCTAGTTGTCAATGCAGGCTTAGCTACAATAGAATCTAGCTGGTGTGCAACTACAATAGAATCTAGTTGTCAATGCAGGCTTAACTACAATAGAGTCTAGTTGTCAGTACAGGCTTAACTACCATAGTGTCTAGTTGTCAATACAGGCTTAAATACAATAGAGTCTAGTTGTCAATACAGGCTTAACTACAATAGAGTCTAGTTGTCAATACAGGCTTAACTACCATAGTGTCTAGTTGTCAATACAGGCTTAAATACAATAGAGTCTAGTTGTTAATACAGGCTTAAATACAATAGAGTCTAGTTGTCCGTGCAGGTTTAATTGATACAACTACGATAGAGACTAGTTGTTTGTGCAAGCTTTACTACGATAGAGTTTCGTTGTCATTGCAGGCTTAACTACAATAGAGTATAGTAGTCATTGCAGGCTTAACTGATACAACTACTATGAGTCTAGTTGTCAATGCAGGCTTAACTGATACAACTACTATGAGTCTAGTTGTCAATGCAGGCTTAACTACCATAGAGTCTAGTTGTCAATGCAGGCTTAACTGATACAACTACTATGAGTCTAGTTGTCAATGCAGGCTTAACTACAATAGAGTCTAGTTGTCAATGCAGGCTTAACTACAATAGAGTCTAGTTGTCAGTGCAGGCTTAACTGCAATAGTGTCTAGTTGTCAGTGCAGGCTTAACTACAATAGAATCTAGCTGGTGTGCAGGCTTAACTACAATAGAATCTAGTTGTCAATGCAGGCTTAACTACAATAGAGTCTAGTTGTCAGTGCAGGCTTAACTACAATAGAGTCTAGTTGTCAATGCAGGCTTAACTACAATAGAATCTAGTTGTCAATGCAGGCTTAACTACAATAGAGTCTAGTTGTCAGTGCAGGCTTAACTGCAATAGTGTCTAGTTGTCAGTGCAGGCTTAACTACAATAGAATCTAGCTGGTGTGCAGGCTTAACTACAATAGAATCTAGTTGTCAATGCAGGCTTAACTACAATAGAGTCTAGTTGTCAGTGCAGGCTTAACTACAATAGAGTCTAGTTGTCAATGCAGGCTTAACTACAATAGAGTCTAGTTGTCAATGCAGGCTTAACTACAATAGAATCTAGTTGTCAATGCAGGCTTAACTACAATAGAGTCTAGTTGTCAGTGCAGGCTTAACTACAATAGAGTCTATTTGTCAATGCAGGCTTAGCTACAATAGAATCTAGCTGGTGTGCAGGCTTAACTACAATAGAGTCTAGTTGTCAGTGCAGGCTTAACTGCAATAGTGTCTAGTTGTCAGTGCAGGCTTAACTACAATAGAATCTAGCTGGTGTGCAACTACAATAGAATCTAGTTGTCAATGCAGGCTTAACTACAATAGAGTCTATTTGTCAGTGTAGACTTAACTACAATAGAGTCTATTTGTCAATGCAGGCTTAACTACAATAGAGTCTAGTTGTCAGTGTAGACTTAACTACAATAGAGTCTATTTGTCAATGCAGGCTTAACTACAATAGAATCTAGCTGGTGTGCAGGCTTAACTACAATATAATCTAGTTGTCAATGCAGGCTTAACTACAATAGAGTCTATTTGTCAATGCAGGCTTAACTACCATAGAATCTAGCTGGTGTGCAGGCTTAACTACAATATAATCTAGTTGTCAATGCAGGCTTAACTACAATAGAGTCTATTTGTCAGTGTAGACTTAACTACAATAGAGTCTATTTGTCAATGCAGGTTTAACTACAATAGAGTCTATTTGTCAATGCAGGCTTAACTACCATAGAATCTAGCTGGTGTGCAGGCTTAACTACAATATAATCTAGTTGTCATTGCAGGCTTAACTGACAGTCTCCGGTTGAAGAGAGACAAGCACACACCACTGAACACATCAGTCAACAGTTTTGTGCGACATCTTCTCACAGGAGACCGCATGACAGCCTGACATCGAAAGCTCCGGATGTACTATTGGATCTGGGAATGTTATGGAGCAAAAACCTGGGTTTGCTTTCTCATTTTAAAAAGAGTCAAAATATGCGAAGGAAGAATCGAGATCCCAAGACAAGATAGGGAGATAGATAGATAGGGAGGGAGATGAGCTAGAGTTCTGATCTATTTACGTGTCAAGAGATACGTGTTTTGACATATTTGACTATGATAACTGCTTTATTTATTTATTTACTTAGTCCTTCTTTTATTTTGAGGATAATGGAATAAACTCTGTGTGCTTTTTTACATCCAATACCCGTGTGTATGCAGTTTTGTAAATTGGTCATCGGCACACAATGGCCTACTCTTCTGAAAAGTGGAACGGGTTTTGAACTATGCGTAAGATGTTCTGCGTGCGTTCGCACACGGGACCTTGGTTTATAGTCTCATCCGAAGGACTTTGGGGGAGATTGGAGTCGGCACTGATGTTCACTCCAGAGGAAAAATCCTCTTGAACGAGATTCGAACCCGAGTCAGCAGATCACGAGCGCTACGCAACGCGCTTCATTGTAACCACCAGGCTATACCGTCCCCCATTGTTGAGTAATTTCAGTGGTCTTCAGCCAACTGAACTCTTCCTGGCACATCAAAATCTGGATATTCTGCTAGAGAGACCACGCTTTTAAAGTCTGGAATGGCATGCTGTGTAGTGTGTCAGCCACTTTATGAGTGCTTCTCTGCAGTGTTGGGGGCTAAGCCTCACGTTCTCCATCATTCCATGTCAGACTGTACAATAACAGAATTCCAGACTATCACCCAGACCACCACTCAAGGTCTAGTGGATGAGAGAAAATCTCACCGCTTGAACATGAATTCTTTCTTTGTCCAGTAGATTTCGAGTGATGGTCTGCGTGTTTTACTTTTCGGTGAGATAAACCGACATCATGTGTAACATATATTCAACAAGGAAAAACTGATGGGTGGCGTAACTCTTATGGTAACGCGTTCTCCCCAGGGAGAGGATCCAACATTTCATGCTGAAATATCTGCTGTGGCTGAAATTTGTCTATAATATTATGTCATAATTACCTTGGCGACGATGTGATGCATCTTTTATTCAGTAATGGATAGAATCTCCATGTGATTCCTCAGTGTACTGACTACAAGAAAAGAGCAGGATTTCAGACAAATATAACGTTACTTAACGTTTCAATATAAAGCCCATACTACAAGAGATAATGTATTCAATATGTGCTTACAAAGGCTGTAGAAAAAAATCGTGTAAATTTCTATAGCTGTAATAGCTGAGGCCAGGATGCAACTGTCAACCATTTTGAAATATCTTTTATTGGGAGTAAGTTAGCAAGAATCAACATAGATTTAATTTTACTTTTGGCATATTGGACGGAATAGCTCAAGGGTCAGAGCACTCGCTTTCCCCCAGCCAATGTTAAGCAGCATCGAGCGTGGTTACCCCTTTGTGCCCCTTGATTTCAGTACAGTCCCCCAATTCACTCTGCTGTAAATGGGTACCTGCCTCTTTAGGGTCATGGAAAGTAAAGCAGCAAGGAAGAGGAGATAGGCCCCGTCTTCAATACAAAACCAAAGCCATTGTCGTAGGAACCAAACACAAACCCTCTCCCATCACAACAGCTTCAATAGAATTCGGCACTACGTCAATTCCTCTAACCACTGCTGTGAAGTATCTTGGAGTCATTATCGACAACACACTCTCAATGCAAAAAATCATCACCCAGACCTGCCAGTCATGCTACTATCAATTACGGCGTATTAGTGCAAGTCGAAAGTACCTGTCCACAGATGCACCATCCAAACTAGTCACGTCTCTCGATCTCTCACGTCTG
Source organism: Rapana venosa (assembly GCA_028751875.1). Taxonomy (NCBI): domain Eukaryota; kingdom Metazoa; phylum Mollusca; class Gastropoda; order Neogastropoda; family Muricidae; genus Rapana; species Rapana venosa. The sequence continues at coordinate 29,550,561 of CM054137.1, read as the reverse complement.
GACTATTC
>CM054137.1:29535553-29545553 GCA_028751875.1 Rapana venosa | reverse complement strand
ACACAAACAGACAGAGAGAGAGAGGGAGAGAGGAGAGAGAGGAGAGAGAGAAGAGAGAGAGAGAGAGAGAGAGAGAGAGAGAGAAGAGAGAGAGAGAGAGGCATACTTACACCCTCACACGCACACAGAGATCGCATACTTAGACCCTCACACACACAACACACACACACTCTCACACATACACACACGCGCGCGCGCCAATTCACAAACACACGCACAAGAAAGACAGACAAACAGACATATACAGACAGACAGACAGACAGACATTCAGACAGACAGACAGATTGATATTCTTAATTCCCAAGGGTTACAGATAAGTAATGACATATTTTCTTCCTTTCTTTGCCCTGTGTAGGGCTATTATTAATAATCACAACTAATAATTTCAAGTAAGAGAGAGAGAGAGCAAGAGAGAGGAGAGAGGGAGAGAGTATTATCAGTAAAAAGATGAGCGATTATTAAATTGTCAGTCTGAATATTGTATTAAAGTAAAATCCATGGAGAAATTGCTATCAATCACAAAGAATCTAAAATTCAAAAAACAACAAAAAAAACCGTGTGTTGCAAAAATGAACATACAAAATACTATATCAAATAAGACCTCTGTGTGTGTGTGTGTGTGTGTGTGTGTGTGTGTGTGTGTGTGTGTGATGAGGGCGACGTTTTTTTACGTAAATGAAATCCATCACTGATATTTTAAAATGGACGTTAATTATGAGTAATGGTAGTTATGCCCTGTAAATTTCTATGGTGTAACATAAACACAGGAGGTAGCGGTTATCAGGTGTACGTTTTGCTAACTTTTATATAGAAGCATTGGGCGAGGTTTTCAAACTATGTGCTTTCTTAACGCAGTTTGTGCATATCTTCCAGTTTGTGTGTGAATTGGTTAACGTAATCAAACACTAACTGTGGTTAGTGCTTTTCTTACATCTCCTCTTGCCTTATAGTTTAAAAACCAACCTGAACGGAACTTGATTTGTTTTTTCCGTATATTTTTGTTACTTGCTTGTGTGTTGAGTATGAGCAAATGACTTACTCTGAGTTTGTTTTGTCTAAAACAATATTCTTTGCCTGTGAAATGCAAGAGTTATGGGTTATCTGTACGGTAATGCAAATCAGTTGTCACAATAAGCATTTGTGCATAATTACCTGTGGAGCTTATGTTGACATGTCTCATATTAGATGATATTTTCATAATATGATATTCAATTCAACGTTGTCAGACTTTAACATATTATGAATCAAGCCGAGTTTGCAGTGCTAAATATTTGCTGAATTGAATTAAATTAAATTAAATTGAATTCTACTTTCAGTTACGACTGAGGTCACGGTGTGAAACCCAGGTTCCTCTTCCTGAGGAAGAGGTCGTCGCCACAAGAGCAGCGCCATCCAGATATTTTTCTTTTTAATTTTTTTCTGTTTGCGAGTATATTGGTTTCCCAACCAGAGTGGCTATCTATTCTGCTGAATTTTAACAGGGCCAGCTCTTTTTGCCGTGGGCTCTTTTACGTGCGCTGAATGCATGCTGCGTGCACACGGGACCAAGGTTTATCGTCTCATCCGAAAGATTAATACCCAAACCACGACTCAGAGTTTAGTGGATGAGGGAAACGTTTTGACCGAACGGGAATCGAACCCTCAGTTTTCTCTTTCTAGGCAACTACGTGACCTCTAGACTACCTATCCACATAAACTATTGAGACATGGATTTAAGGGCATAAGTGAGTACTAATTCGATTTCGATAAGTGCTAATAATTAACATCATAATCTGCACAAAAACACATTCAGGTGAAAGAAAAAACAACAGCCATGAAAATTAAAGAAAGAAACAAGAAGAAATAAGCAAATCAACAAAAAACAGCCAGGTAAATCAAACTAACCAATAGAGCTAACAAACAATTGACAACAAAAAGGCAATATGTTTCTCACAACTATCAAAAAATTCACAACAACAACAACAAAATTGCAGTAGATTTCTCACAGCTAACACACAATTGAGGACAAAAAGATTGCAGTATATTTCTCATGCCTAACAAACAAAAAACTAGCTTATATTCCTCACAACTGCAATGTATTTGTCACAACTAATTAACAATTTACAACAATAATCGCAGTGTAATTTTTGCAACTAACAATTAGCAACAAAACGGCAGTATATTTTTCACAACTAACAAACAATTAACAGAAAAAATTGAGGTATGTTTCTTTAGATTTAGATGTTTGGGTCTTATCCATCGTCCAAGGCCCAATCTCAAACATTAATTTTATCCAAAGGGACAATTAATGAGTTATTTACTACTGAATCAATCATTCACCTACCAACCCGCCAACACACACACACACACACACACACACACACACACACACACACACACAGGGTGTGTATGAAAAGGCAGCCATGAAATCTCTGTTCAAGCTACAAACATGGCGAAAGAGAGAGAGAGAGAAGAAGAAGAAGGAGAGGTGGATGAGAAAATGCTTAAGAGAGAGAAGACAGATATATGGACCAAACAAAAAATGATAATTATGAGAAGGAAAGTAGCATAGTCATAAGAATAAAAGAATCACGGTTTTGAGAAACAATAGTTATCATTACTCCCCTGACGGTTCTAGCGACAGTCTAAGAAACTAAAGCATGATAATCAACAGTCTTCTTTGTCTCTATCTGGGCGTGTGACTGCCTGAGGCAAAACAGAGAGCGAGCTGTCAGCGATAAAATGAATGTGGTATTACATTGGCACAACCCAGATCCTCTGTTGCTTGCTGCAGCATCATGCTGAAAGAAAATGGTGTAAGCAGTGTGACAGCAAGAACACGGTTTGGCTTCATGCCATTGACATTTAGTTCGGGCTGCGAGAGACAACCTCACTTAGCCAACTTGTCATCACAAAAAGGGGGGGGGGAAGTGTTATCACTATGGTCATCTTCAAGAAAGTGACTTTTTAGGAGAGATTTTGATCTTTTCTTCATATCAAAGGCTTGTTTTATGCATAGCAAAGTATGCATCTTTTTATGTCTGTGTTCCCTTAGTGGGTGATATGCGTGTGCTTAGTCTTCTCTTGTGCTTGTACTCACTCAGTCCCATGTCTCAAAGGACGTAGGGGGGGACATGAGAGAAGACTTCACGATCCTGTGTGGCTAGTAGAGGGTGTTGCAGGGGTTGGGCGGTCCATTCTTTGATGTTGTCAACCCATGATTTATTTTGTCGGCCTCTTCTTCTCTTGCCTTCAACTGTTCCCTGCAGGATGGTTTTTGCTAAGGTGTTGTGTCTTGTGGTGTGACCAAACCACATCAGTTTCTCCTCTTTATGGTGGAGAGCAGAGGTTCTTGGGGGCCCACACGCTTTTTGATTTCTTCTTTCACATAGTTGTTGGTCTTGTGTTCTTTGTATGATATTTTGAGGAGTCTTCTGTGGCACTTGTTCTTGAATGCTTGGATTCTTCTCTCTAGCTCTGCTGACAGAGTCCATGATTCATAGCCATATAGGAGGATAGATATCACGAGGGATTTGTAAAGGTGATATTTGGTGCAGAAGCTGATGTTGTTGCTTCTGATGATCCTCTCGAGTCTGGCTAGAGCAGATGTTGCTGTTGCAATGCGAGCTTTTACTTCATTGTTTGATGTGCCATCTTTTGTTAGGATGGAGCCTAAGTATTTGAATTGGCTCACCTCTTCCAGTATTTCTCCATTCATCTTTATGTGCTTGCAACTCTACATAAAACCTACCCGCTGGCCTCACTGACACATTCCTTTTTTTTGGTACACGATGCATGCTGGGTTCGCTCGTGTCTCTGTAGCCCACCGAACCTTGACTTGTTACGGGATCTTTAACGAGCATACTTGATCTTTTTGTGTAATACTAGTCGAGAAATAAGGCGCTTTCATGTCTGTACTTTAAAGTTGGTTTAGGAGATGGCACAAAAAAAAACCTGAACCGTATTCACCAGACTCAGTTGTCAAAAGTCTAACCTTCGACTTCATAGACTCACAGGATAGAAGTCAAACTGGCTTAACCACTCAGCTAAAACTCCCGCCCACAGCATGTAGCACCCTCCCTGTCTTCCTTTTGCACCCCACTGTTCCGTGGGTTCTGTGTCAGAACAAAGCACCACACCTGTGATATCTCTGGAGGCTCTGAAGTCCCGCAGGCTGTCAGGAAGGTGTTCTGGATTTATAGATACTGCTACTTTGTGATGATGGGTACTGCTAGTCTGTTCGGTAACACATTGCATGGTACAAACAGTGTCTATTAGAGAGGACATTGTTGTGTTGTGATAGATCAGTCAGTGGAAGTTTTCTTCTACGTTTTTACAAAAGATGGTCATAGTTGCATCTCCAGGATTTTACACGAAACACTTGATGGTTTTGGTCATTCTATTTATTTACTCGACTGTTCTTTTATTTCGATGATAATGAAATATGCATTCAGTTTTGCATCAACACCTGCAGTAAACTGTGGTGTGTTGGGTTTTTTTGCTTTGACATGTCATGTGAGATGGCCCTCATTCATGGTAAGCTCTCAGTATAACATTTAGTGCTATGTATTAAAAAAAAAAAAATCTGAAGAAGTTGTAGGAAGACCACCTATAATTATTTCCGTGTACTTGAAAACAGCTTTACGTACAAGTTTCTCACTTAGCATGTACTTAGGTCTTATAGTGATTTTCTGGTATGGTGAGTGAGACAGAGTGCAGGTTCTGGGTGACCCACTCGTTGTCAAACTGGGGAATGCCAAACAAACTTATTTATAAGTTATATGACCAAAAAGATATGATAATTGTGTGATAAAATTTCTTCATGAGGTGACACAGTCCTTCAAAGCTGAAAGTCAAAGGGAAAATTGATACCAATATTTCTCAGTGCCTGCTCTGTTGGGGAGTCTATTTCTTATCTGTGGATAAAGCTCTGATACGAAATAGACTCTGGCAAAGAGTGAGTGCATCAATAAATGAATCTGGTCCATGCCAAAAGCTTTGTCAGTAACTGACGTAAGCAGTGTAGGAGTGAGGAGAACAGGGCCTATTACTGATCCATGTGGGACTCCACATTCCAGTTTGACAGGCTTTGATTGACTTTTGTGCAGAGTGACTACTGGAATTGACCTCCAGGTATGACATAAATCAAACGAGGCCTGTGCCATTAATATAAACTGTTTTTTATTAATTGGGTGGGGAGAATTGAGTGAGATTGAGTGGATCGGTGGTCTAGAGGTAACGCGCCTGTCTAGAAAGCGAAAAGTCCGGGTCTGAAGTGTGCGGCGGTTCGTACCCCGTTTGGACCGGAAATTTTTCCCCCATCCATTAGACCATGAGTGGTGGTCTGGGCGCTAGTCTTTCGGATGAGACGATAAACTGAGGTCCCGTGTGTTACACGTAATTATTTAGCGCACGTAAAAAAAAAACCCACGGCAACAAGAGAGTTGTCCCTGGCAAAATTCTTAGAAAAAAGCCACTCTGATAGGGAAACAAATACAGCTGCAGAAAAAAAAAAAAAGGGTGAAAGGGTGGCGCAGCGCTAAGTGGCGACGCGTTCTCCCGCTCTCCCCGGGGAGAGCAGCCCGAATTTCACGGAGAGAAATCTGCCGTGACTCAAAGTGGTATAAATAAAATCTGAGCACTTTGATTTGTTGCTTTACAAGATTCAGCGCTATATAAATTCCATACATTATTATTATTATTATTATTATTATTATTATTATCTCATAGTGTCAAAGGCTGCAGACAAGTCGAAAAGCGTGAGAAAGAAGTTTTTTTTCCAGAATCAGAAGCACGTAGAAGCGTATCTAAGGTGTGGACTAGGTTGGTTTGGAACTATGGTTTGCACAATAGACAGACTTAAAAAATGGGGGATGAGACTATTGGAATGAAAGTGACTGTTCAACTGGTTCAGAATGAATTTTTCAAGTATTCCAGAGACAAAAAGTAGGTTAGAAACATGTCTATAATTCTGTAGAATATTGAGATCGGAGTCACGCCTTTTTGAGCAGAGGTCTGAATAGTGCAGTTTCGAAATCTGATAGAAAGTTTCCTGAAGGAAAATATGAGTTCATTATTTTTGGCGATAGTGGGCACAAGTTGAGGTAGGCACTGCAAGAAAAGAGGACCAGGTGGAGGATCAAGAATCTATGATCTTACCGTCATTTCTGTCACAATTGTCTTGATTTCTGTCTTACTTTGGGGATGAAAGAAAAGGATAGGAGTGCCCGTGAAGTGGGGGATCAAGAGATTTTAATTTATTTTTTTATTTTTTATTTTATACTACTTTAAGTCACGAGATTTCTCTGCGTGAAATTCGGGCTGCTCTCCCCGAGGAGAGCGCGTCGCCACAAGAGCAGCGCCACCCTTTTTTTTTTCTTTTGGTCTGCAACTGTATTTGTTTCCCTATCAGAGTGGCTTTTTTCTAAGAATTTTGCCAGGGACAACTCTCTTGTTGCCGTGGGTTCTTTTACGTGCGCTGAATAATTTTGTGTAACACACGGGACCTCGGTTTATCGTCTCATCCGAAAGACTAGCGCCCAGACCACCACTCATGGTCTAATGGATGGGGAAAAATTTCGGGCCCAAACGGGGTACGAACCACGCACACACCCGACCCGGACTTTTCGCATTCTAGACAGGCGCGTTACCTCTAGACCACCGATCCACCAGATGCAGGCTGGAAAGGAGTCTGAGCGAGTCTGGAGTAAATGTCGCGAACGTTGTCAGAAAGGAATGGAGGAGAGGTAGAAGGAAGTTCAGACTGGCTGTGGATGGCAGGCAGAGGGCTTACTTTCACAGATCTAAGAAGATCTGAGGGGAGGACAGAAAGAGGTTGGATGGATATAGCATTAAGTAACTTGAGATGAGCAGTAGAGTGTTTGTTTACCTGCTTTCGAAGATGTTTGTTCATTTCAGTTTCTGTTCTCTGCCACCGCCACTCCAGTTGCTGGCGTTTGTGTTTTGTCATTGGCATGTCATGAGTGTACCACGGTGCACACTGCCTATCAGGACTCTGTCTCTAGGGACTGGATGTAAAAAAGCACATGAGTGCTTATTCATTATCCTCGAAATAAAAGGGAAAAAGAATTTGTCATTGTCTCTATCTCTGTTTCTCTCTCTCTCTCTCTCTCTCTCTCTCTCTCTCCTCTCTCTCTCTCTCTCTCTCTCTCCTCTCTCTCTCTCTCTCTCTCTCTCTCTCTCTCTCTCTCTCTCTCTCTCTCTCTCTCTCTCTCTCTCTCTCTCTCTCTCTCTCTCTCTCTGGATCGCAACACTAGTGACTTTAAGCCTGTGTAATATTGACTATAATAATGACTCACTCTTACACCTTTCATGGGATCATGTCGCCAGCATTACAAAGTAAAAAAGTGAAGGTGTCCCCATAACCTACGTGGTTGTTGGAGAGCAAGGTGTCGGAGACCTAAGCTTTTTTTACATAGGTGCCAGCACTGTGTGGACAGCGCCAGTCTCCTCCTCTCCCTCGCTTCTGTTTACCTTTCCTGTCCCTAATGAAAGCGTTACAAAGTAACCAAACCATAACATAACTACACAAGTCGTCCATACTTGTATAAGTAAAGGTAAAGGTGTCCCATAACCTATGTGGTCGTAGGGGAGCGAGGTATCAGAGACCTCAACTTCTCAACGGCCAGCATATTGAGGGCGGCGTCCATCTCCTCTCCCTCGCTGCTTTACCTTCTCTGACCCTGAAGAGGCAGGTACCCATTTACGGCTGAATGAACTGGTGGAACTGAAGTGAAGCCAAAGCGCGCAAACGGTTTTCCATCCGAGTGGTAACCACGCTCGATGCTACTTAGCCTTAGCTGGGGGGAAACGAGTGCTCTGACCACTGAGCTATCCCGTCCTCCTGACACTTGTATATTCCTTTGAAATGTTTTTGATTTGTTGCATAGGAGTAGTACCTCCTGTTAATAAATTTATTTTTATTTATTTTTATTTATTTATTTATTTATTTCCATTTATTTATCATTTTTATTTATGTAGTTTATTTATTTATTTATTTATACCAGTTTTAGTCACGGCAGATTTCTCAGCGTGAAGTTCGGGCTGCTTTCCCCGGGGAGAGCACGTCGCCATAAGAGCAGCGCCATCCTTTTTTTTTCCTGTCTGTAACAGTGTTTCTTTCCTTATCAGAGTGGCTTTTTTCTATATGATTTTGCCAGGGACAACTCTCTTGTTGCCGTGGGTTCTTTAACGTGCGCTAAATAATTATGTGCAACACACGGGACCTCGGTTTATCGTCTCATCCGAAAGACTAGCGCCCAGACCACCACTCATGATCTAATGGATGGGGAAAAAGTTTCGGATCCAAACGGGATTCAAACCACCGCGCACTTCCGCCCCGGACTTTTCGCTTTCTAGACAGGCGCGTTACCTCTAGACCACCGATCCACACCGGTAAGGTGTAGTGATGTTGGCCGGAAGAGCTACTTCTATTTTGTTGCATTGACTCTCTCTCTCTCTCTCTCCTCTCTCTCTCTCTCTCTCTCCTCTCTCTCTCTCTCTCTCTCTCTCTCTCTCTCTCTCTCTCACACACACACACACACACACACACACACACACTTTTCTACACAAACATACCTATACACACACGCACGCACTCGCGCATGCAAGTGCTTTACATTAATAATAATAATAATAATAATATATGGAATTTATATAGCGCTGAATCTTGTATAAAACAAACAAATCGAAGCGCTTGCACTCAATCATTTACAGGCATGCAACTCTCCTTAAGCATAATGAACAACAGATTTCAAATCCATGCGCGCGCACGTACGCACGCACGCACACACACACACACACACACACACACACACACACACACACACACACACACACACACACACACACGGAACAACACTTAGAAGGTGAAAGATGCTGTTGAAAATTAGGGACAGATATGTGGGGGGAAAGTCTCAGGTAGGAAATAGTGTGTTTTGAGGCTGGATTTGAAAGTATCAAGTATTAAGCAAACAGCTGACAGTAATAAAGCGAAGATACGTAATATAAATACCGTGGCATTATCCAGGTTTCTGTGACTTGCTGTAACATCATGCTGAAGGATGTTTTAAAACAGTGTGACAGCAAGAACACAGTCTTGTTTCATGCCATTGACCATGATTCAAGTAGTGAGCGGGCCTGTTTCAGTCAGGAACGATGTGGCTGCGATGAAATTTATTTTCATTGTAAATAAAGAACAGAATGGATTCTGCGTTGTTTTTTTCTATAATAATAATAATGTATGGAATTTATATAGCGCTGAATCTTGTAAAGCAACAAATCAAAGCGCTCAGATTTTATTTCATACCACTTTAAGTCACGGCAGATTTCTCTCCGTGAAATTCGGGCTGCTCTCCCCGGGGAGAGCGGGAGAACGCGTCGCCACTTAGCGCTGCGCCACCCTTTCACCCTTTCACCCTTTTTTTTTTTTTATGCTGCAGCTGTATTTGTTTCCCTATCAGAGTGGCTTTTTTCTAAGAATTTTGCCAGGGACAACTCTCTTGTTGCCGTGGGTTTTTTTTACGTGCGCTAAATAATTACGTGTAACACACGGGACCTCGGTTTATCGTCTCATCCGAAAGACTAGCGCCCAGACCACCACTCATGGTCTAATGGATGGGGAAAAATTTCCGGTCCAAACGGGGTACGAACCGCCGCACACTTCAGACCCGGACTTTTCGCTTTCTAGACAGGCGCGTTACCTCTAGACCACCGATCCATATACATATATAAAGTATAAATAAAGTATGAAAGCTAGTAATGGCAAAGGATGTTATTCATGGTTTTTACATCTCAATAAAAATGATAAAACTGATTGTAAAATATGGCTTGGGTTTTTCAAAACGAGCCAATTCGGATGAAACTTTACAACCAATAAATACTTCCTCTAGGAGCACGATATTCTAAAAAGGTAAACCCTGAAACTGATCTGTATAAAATGATTGTTTGATCCATTTCGAAATACGAATTAGATACTGTTGTTTTTGCTATTTCCATGAAT
>CM054137.1:29513053-29530553 GCA_028751875.1 Rapana venosa | reverse complement strand
TTGTCTGATTTTTACTAATGTTTCGATTCATTTATTCGTATATTTTATCTTGTTCTAACTCGTACTAATTTTGTTAAACTGGTCGCTTAAAATTTGTTGGATGATTCTGAAGATATAGTATACTTTTTATTTATTATCAAATAACACTTTTTTCAGGACATTGCATTCCTTGATGTTTTGGAGAAAACATGTTGCATGCATTTCTGTCATTATGAAGTATTTCTGTAAGCATAAAACTATACATCAGTCATGCTGCTTTGTGACACTTTTTTTTGCACGAAGAAAAGTGAAAAGTTGTTCCTGCACTTGTCAAACTGTTGTCTGTCTCCAAAATCTCTGTGTCTGCCATTGTCGTTTCCCAAACAATGCAGAGGAGGCATTTTCAGTCAGCAGTTTTACAGATCCATGTTTTGGTCATACAATTTGATGTTGCATCATTGGTGTTACCTGTCTCGCAATTGAAAACTCGGGAGAGGGGTCATCCAGAATATGCACTCTGTGGTTCATCACACGTGGGAATCAGTGTGAGACCATAAGTACACTCAGGAGGAGAAAAATACGTGCGTGATTCTTTTCAACTACCTTAGAATACAGACATCCATAACCCGTCTTTAAATGATATTTGTCCATTCACGGAAAGTGCAGGTTGTAAAGCGAAGTGCTTGACATAGCGAAAGATACAACAGAATCTCAATATGTCCATTTTTAAGCATAGCAGCATTTTAATGTAGGCCTTTACCACTTGACACTTATTCCTCCTTTTCCTTTATTCAACATTGAACGTCCTTTCATAATATTCAATGCTTCTGATAAATATTCTTGTCACGTGAGTTGTTAGTTTGGACATCGGGAGTTTTAGTGGATACTTTATGTCAAAAGTGTGTGTGATTTTTCCAGTTGCGTGTAGAGTGTTATCAACTATAGAATAGCTACTTTACGTTGCAAACTTTATACAGCCACTACAACGATAACCTATCTTTACACTTGCCAGATCTTAATAACTCTGTCCACACCAGACTCATCTGTGGCTCTCCACCATCAACTACGCAGTCATCATCCCTGCTCTCTTCTTGCTGGGGGCTCCAGGCAACATCCTCAGTGCTGCTGTGTTCTACAGACAGGGGCTGAGGGAGAGGATCAACCTGTGTGTCTTCTGTCTGGCCCTTACTGACCTGGCAATCATTTTTGTCGTTCTCTGTTTGGGAGCAGAAAAGACATACCGTTCACTGATTGGTCCATTTAGCTTCTTCATCAGGCACTTTGTTGGTAATGCAATTGCTCTCTCTCTCTCTCTCTCTCCTCTCTCTCTCTCTCTCTCTCTCTCTCTCTCTCTCTCTCTCTCTCTCCTCCTCTCTCTCTCTCTCTCCTTTCCTCTCCTATCCTCTCCTCTTCTCTGTTCTGCTCAGGCGCATACCTGTTACATAGAAAAGTACAGAAAAAAGCTTTTTTCGGTTAAAACACACACACACACACACACACACACACACACACACACATAAAAATCTATGCATAGACTCTTTTAAAGAGATGTTTATTTGTCTCATATGTTTTCGTTTAAAAAAATCAACCTTGAGCTTACTCATACCGCTTGATGGAAAGTTATATTCTCTATTTTTCTGCTACAGGTCTTACAGGCTTTACGTGGGTCAGCATGTTTCTGAGCGCTGTGATAGCGGCCGAGCGATGTTTCTGCGTGGTCAGTCCACTGCGTGCACAGCGCATGCTCAGCACGCGCACCCTGGCTGTCATCATCTTCTCTGTCTCCATCGTGCTGCTGTCAGGAGTGCTCGTCCTTGGTGGAACCAAGCTGACTGAAGTCTGTGTCTTTGATGTGGAAACCAATACTACGTCATTCATTGTTTCCACCACTAAGTACGTTGAATCTGTGTTTAATCTATCAATCTATGTACCTGTCTGTCTCTCTGTATATCTGTCTCTCTATCTATCTATTGTAGTTTTACTTTAATTTTTTTATAGCGCCTTTTGTAGGTTACAAGAATATCTATTTATTCTCTGGAATGCAATAGACACTGCTGAAAAGAGTCTCTCTTCAAGGTACCACAGAGGTTAACTTCTAATTCACCACCCGGACCTCTGAAATGTGTTCAACCAGGAGCTCAAACCTGAGTCAGTTCAGGCCCATAGTATTTACTTTTGGTCAAAAGAAGAGTCTTTACTCAATAATTCCCCAAGTGCTGTCTTTGAGATACTTTTATGCTATAGTAAGTTTTATTATTTCAAATCTTTGATGAAAATTATCATTAAAATGACAAAAAAGTGTAATTTGTTACAAGAACTTGGTTTTGTTTACTATGTTTTTTGTTTTATATATATATATATATATATAAGAATATATATATTATATATATATATATATATATATATATATATATATATATATATATATATATATATATATAAGAATATATATATATATATATATAATATATATATATATATATATAATATATATATGTGTGTGTGTGTGTGTGTTGTGTGTGTGTGTGTGTGTGTGTGTGTGTGTGTGTGTGTGTGTGTGTGTGTGTGTGTGTGTGTGTGTGTGTGTGTGTGTGTGTGCGTACACGCACGCACGCACGAGATAGCAAAGATGTTGCTGTTGAGGGTTCCAAACTTAAACACTCCAGAGGTCATACAGAATAAATATGCACTCTCTGTCTCACACACCTAATCTAAAAATGACTATGAGACCATAGATTCTGTACACAAAGGATGAAGAAAATTTAATGCGTATGACTGCTTTCAAATACCTCACTACCATATAGGTAGCCTTAATCCGTCTTCACGAGAATTTTTTTTCTCCTTTCCTGGTGGAAAGTAAGGTTTATAATGCTAAGAGCTTGTCATGAAAATGAAGGCATTCTCCACATAACAATTCAGAGCATGACAACGTTTTCATGTAAGCCTTGATACTTTGTTTACATCAAATCTGACACCACTTTTGGTGCCGGCCAGACAGTGTTATCAAATTACCAACAAGAGAGAGAATGCGAATGCGAATGCGAATGTGAAAGTTTTATTCTTTATAGGCCTTGGTCCCTCATGAAGGGGGTGTGTGTATATAATCAACATTCCAAAACATGTTGCATAAGAAACATTTATGAACAGAAGAATAATACCTCAAGTACAGTTAGTATTTCTAATTTTAAAAGCTTTATACAAATAAATTGCTAGTTGCTTCACGTCGTTAACAAGAGAGAGACAGAGAAAGAGATACAGATAGACAAAAAGACAGACAGACAGACAAACAGACAGACAGACAAACATACAGACAGACAGACAAACAGACAGACAGGCAGACAGACAGGCTCTTCGAGCGAGAGACACACAGACAAGCACGCACACAGACAGACAAACTTCAAGAACAGACGTAAAGGCAGATAAACAGACACACACAGAGACACACAGAAACCAAAACAGGAGAAAAAAAAGGAGACAAAAGACGTACAGACATTAATTCTTCTTGTTGTTGCTGACGCGGTTTTTGACGCTTCCATCTGCAGATTCCACCAGAAACACAAAGCCATTCTTGACATCTTCGACGTCTTCGTGTATTCCATGGTCCTGCCTCCCATCTTCCTCGGCATCGTCATCATCACCACCGTCATCACCACCGCCAGACTGAGGTCAGCGCTCAGATGGAGACAGCAGTCATCCTCCGCCTCTGGAGTCCAAACCACCAGCAACTCATCAGAAACCCAGACGGTGGCACTGACCTGGATGCTGGTGGCCACCTCAGTGCTGTTCGTGCTGTGCACGTGTCCGGTGATCGTCGTGCAGATGTCCATCTATTCCGTCAAGAACCTCAACCACGGCGGTCGCTATCATAACTTGAACCAACTCGCCTGGAGTTATATCGATCTGCTCCGGGTCATCAATTCTTCGCTTAATTTCCTGATCTATTACAGGATGGGGTCCCGGTTTCGTCAGACTCTCAAACAGCTGCTCGCGTGCACTGGAAGAGACCAGAAGCTGTCTCGTTCAGATCGTGTGGCCTCCTCCATAAATGCTTCCGTGGCTGTAGCTGGTGTGCAAGGGGTTTCCTCTGGGTTTGGAAAGGAAGACTTTGTGAAGAAGTGAGAAAACCTGGTTCAGGTTGTTTTTTGATGCAATGTTAGCTGTTAGAGACCGTGTCTTTTTTTATTGCTTCTTCAGTCTTGGAAGTAAAAAAAAAAAGAAACCAAGGAATCGAGTTGAAGAAGTATCTAAGAGCTGTGTACACAAATTTATATCTGTTCTTGGAATAAACTTTTTGTTCTTTAAAATTTACTATGAGTTCTTGGTGCTTCAAGAAATTTTTGTTCTCCTGTGTGTTTGTGTATGCGTAAAAGTGTGCGTGCGTGCGTGCGTTCACGCGCCTGAATGTGTGTGTGTGTGTATGTATGTGTGTGTGTGTGTGTGTGTGTGTGTGTGTGTGTGTGTGTGTGTGTGTGTGTGTGTGTGTGTGTGTGTGTGTGTGTGTGTGTGTGTGTGTGTGTGTGTGTGTTGTGTGTGTGTGTGTGTGTGTGTGTGTGGTGTGTGTGTGTGTGTGTGTGTGTGTGTGTGTGTGTGTGTGTGTGTGTGTGTGTGTACAGGGACCTGTCGGCTAATCTGAAAATGCCCGTTGGACAGCATGACTGAAGGAACTTGCAAGGTAACGTAGTAAATCTTCTTCCGCAGTTTTCATTGGAAAACTACCGACACTACCTTACAGCGTTAATGGATAGGAAGCTGATTAAGTTGCTTTAAACCTGCCAGCTGCCATGAAGCAGTGGTTAGTACGTTAGCTTAAAGGCTGAAAGGTCAAGGGTTCAAATCCCATAAGACTTACAGATTTTCGCCCCAGTAGGGCTCATACCTTGGTGATTTTTTCGATCCGCACATTGGGAAGACAGGGATCAAACAGTCAAATTTTATCCACTTAAAAGATGTCATTTGAGGGTGTACTCAAATTGCCTGACCGTGTCGAATCTTTTGGGCGCAGTTTGTGCTGGAATATATCAAAGCTTTGAGTACATCCCTATCAAAAAGTCTCCAAACACGTGCACATCATAGCAGCAGCATGATTTGTTTCATCCTCCTCATCACCCATGGTTATCATGCAAACGCACACAAGAGAAAAGAAATATCTCTGATTCAGTGGCCCTGCCTGATTTGGCATCATGGCGACATCAGGTTTTTGGCTTCCCATACGCTTCTCTCTGCTTGTGGTAATTAAGTGTCAAAATCTTCAGATTCACGGGAGAATGTCGTTTGAGGGAAGTTCTGTGATGGTCAGTACCCTTAGTAGGCGATTCGTTGAATCTGGCCCCGCAGCTAAGTCACTGTTGTCATGACATGGTTTTGTAAGTGGTTTCCAGCGTGTGTTAACTCAGAACAGGCACCACTGAACTCCATCACAGTAACCCAGTAGCAATGCAGGGACCCTCTGGCGGGTGGCTTCACGTCACGGCTGTCTAACATCTGCCAGTTCCTGATGGATTCCTGAACCTCGGGGATGAAAATATTTCAAAGCCAGAGTTTTCCCTGTTCGGTAGATCGCGTGTGGTAGTTTAAGTGCTAGTCTTTCAGATGAGACGATACGCTGAGGTGATGCGTGCAAGACAACAGAACCATTCCTGGCAAAACATTTTATAAAGACATCGCCTCGTCTAGGAAAAGCAAAATGTGTTTGCAGATGAAAAAAGTATTCTAAAAATGGAGGCGTTGCGCTAGTAGTGACTGCCTTTGCCCAGAGACAAGCATCCCAAACTTCACACAAAACAGTTGCTGTCACCGAAAGCGGTGTACAATGCACTACATTATCCTGCACTATACTGCACTTCACTGCACTACACTGCACTTCCCTGCATTGCAACGCACTGCATTGCATTACATTACACTGCACTGCTCTGCATTGCACTGCATTGCACCACATCACGCCACACCACACACACACACACACACACAAAACACACACACACACACACAAACACACACACACACACACACAAACACACACACACACACACACACACACACAAACACACACACACACACAACAGGACACAATAACAACATATAATCTGCATTAACAGACGTTTCCATTCCATTCCAAAACAAAATTTTCACTTTTAATTTTAGAAAAATACACCACAAGTTTTCCGTTTCCTACTCAACACTACTCAAGACATAGATGAAATGGAAAGCCTATTGTGTCAGACAGATTGTCCTCTTGGGGTTCTCCATCATTTTGTCCGAAGTTTCAGTTATAAGTTCAACTTGGACAAACACACACACACACATTACTTGCCAACTTCAGAAGTATTGGTGGAGCTTAAACGATCTGAGTGGTATGATTTATTGTCTGTTTCCTTGCGTGTAAGTAACTGCTTCAGAGTCTGACGAAACCGAGACCCCATCTTATAGTAGATGAAGAAATTCATTGAAGAGTTAACAACTCGCAGTAGATCAATACAAGTCCAGGACAGCTCATTAAGGTTATGGAAAGCACCACCAAACTCGAGCTCATTGACCAAAAAAATAAACAATTGCACCACCATCAGTGGACATGTACACACCAGGAACAGCACTGAGGTGGCCACCAGCATCCAGGTCAGTGCCACCATCTGGGTTTCTGAGTTGCTGGTGGTTTGGACTCCAGAGGCGGAGGATGACTGTTGTCTCCACCTGAGAGTTGACTTCAGTTTGGCGGTGGTGATGATGGTGGTGATGATGACGACGGCGAGGAAGATAAAGGGCAAGGCCATGCCGAACACCAATTTGTCAACGATGTCATGAACGTCCTTGTTTTCCAAGTAATAGCTGTAAAGCAGAAAGCCAGTGCTGTTAACGGTTGTGTGGGTGTTTTTTTCTTTGGGATTTTGGATTTGGGTTTTTTTGCTTGTTGTTCTTAGCGTACGTCTGTCTGTCTGTTTTGGTGATTGTAGGCCGATCGATTGATCTCTGTCTGTCTGTTTATCTCTCTGTCTGTCTCTGTATCTGTCTCTATCTCTCTTTGTCTCTGTCTCTCTCATTCTCTCTCTCTCCCTCTGTGTGTGTGAGAGAGAGAGAGAGAAAGAGAGGGAGAGAACGAGAGAGGGGTGGAGGGGGCACAAGAAGAAACATAGCACGAATATGATAAATGATACAACAACTGGACTCTAGAAAGTGGTAAGTCATGAAGTAGTATCAGCAGCAGTAACAGCCTTTTGATCGTTCAATCATATTTGTTATCTTTGCTACTGTTAGTGTTATGGAGGTGGTAGTGGTGGAGGTAGTGGTATCATTATTAACATCATCAAAATCATCATTATCATCATCACCATCATCATCGTTATATACAGTAGCAGCAGCAGCAGCAGCAGCAGCAGAAGCAGCAGCAGCAGCAGCAGCAGCAGCAGCAGCAGAAGCAGCAGCAGCAGCAGCAGCAGCAGTAGTGGTAGTAGTAGTAGTAGTAGTAGTAGTAGTAGTAGTAGTAGTAGTAGTAGTAGTAGTAGTAGTAGTAGTAGTAGTAGTAGTAGTAGTAGTAGTAGTAGTAGTAGTAGTAGTAGTAGTAGTAGTAATAGTAGGAGGAGGAGGAGTGTTATGATGATGATGATGATGATCATCATCATCATCATCATCATCATCATCATCATCATCATTCTTATTAGTATTAGTATTATTATTGTTGTTGTTATCATTGTTGTTGTTACGGTTGCTGTTGTTGCTGTTAGCATTATCATTATTTTTATTGGTATTATCATCATCATCATCATTATCATCATCATCATCACCATATCATCCTTAGGCATCATACACCGAATTCAACCATACTCAGTGACAGAGATAATGAAAGAGGTAGTGTTGGTGCCGACGTCAAACAGGCAGACTTCTTTCAGCTTGGGCCCTGCCATGCTCATCATACTACCGACGATGACGACAGTCACGAAACCAATGACGACAGCCAGGGTGCGCGTGCTGAGCATGCGCTGTGCACGCAGTGGACTGACCACGCAGAAACATCGCTCGGCCGCTATCACAGCGCTCAGAAACATGCTGACCCGTGAAGTGCCTGTTAAGCCTGTAGAATAAAAAAAAATGTACGGAAGTGGGGTGTGTGTGTGGGGGGGGGAGGGGTATTTGTGTTTGTACACGCGCACACAACCACACAACACACACACACACACCACACACACAACACACACACCACACACACACAACACACACACACACACAACACAATCACACACACACACACACAACACACACACACACACACACACACACACACACACACATACACACACACACACAGGGATAGCCTAGTGGTTAGAACATTGCGCTCGCAATCTGGGCGACCCGGGTTCGAATCCCGTTCAAGGGGATATTTTCCCCTGGAGTTAACATCAGTGCAGACTCCACTTTCCCCAAAAATCCTTCGGATGAGACTATAAACTGAGGCCTCGTGTGCGAACGCACGCAGAACATCTTGCGCACACGTTAAATCCTGTTCCACTTTTTGTAAGAGTAGACCATTGTGTGCCGGTGGGAACAGATTACAGAATTGACAAAACCACATACACACGGGGACTAGATGTAAAAAGGCACATAAGTGCTTATTCCATTATCCTCGATATAAAAAATTAAATAAAAAACACACGCACGCACACACAAACACATCTAGGTCCCTACAACATATACACGCTTTAGTCACCGGTGTCCTTTTTTTATTGTGACCTCCTTCGAAAGAAATTTCCCCTTACCAGGACAAAATGCTTTGGAGAATTACAACACTCAAAGGCTATATCATTGTTGCACCAAGAGTCCAGCAGTGACTGTCAACCCAGAATCAAGACTTTCTGGACCTGTTCAAATCACCGGCACTCCATCAACACAAAAGTCTTAGAACTCGAGGCTAAACTGAAGATGCAATATTGATCTAAGGCCAAAGGAAGAAGAAGAAGGACCAGTTTATCAAAATGCTTGTTGTTTTAAAAAAAAAGACATTCACTGCTGACGAATTTTGTTGTCATATTCACCACGCAGATGCTCAGATCTGTACACTGCTGAGTAAGGTTTCTTTTGTTATTATTCTTTTATTTCAAGGATAATGGAAAACGCACTAATGTGCTTTTTTACATCCAATCCCCCGTGTGCATGCAGGTTTGTAAATTTTGTCATCCATTCCCACAGGCACCTTCCGAAAAGCAGATCTAGTTTTAACTTGTGCACAAGATGTTCTGCATGGGTACAGACACGGGACCTCTGTTTATAGTCTCATCCGAAGGACTTTTAGAGTTTTTCTCATCCGAAAGACTTTTAGAGTTTTTCTCATCCGTAGGACTTTAAGAGTTTTTCTCATCCGAAGGACTTTTAGAGTTTTTCTCATCCGAAGGACTCTAAGAGTTTTTCTCATCCGAAGGACTCTTAGAGTTTTTCTCATCCGAAGGATTTCAACAGGCATAAGAGGGGTTGATAAACTACAAGCAAGTATACACCCTGGTAAAGCAGCTAGCTGGACCCAAAGGAAATTTCTTTATGTACTGAAGGATCTGAGAATATAACTTGCTTTAATTCTGCTTACTATTTTGCAGATCATTTTAATCGATTAGTGAGACTGTGCATGACTGGAAAGAGGCACTGGTCCTCTTGTAGTAAAAGAGAAGAAACAGTACCATCTTCGAGCCGCATAAGCCTCTGTCACCAATGTCCATTGCAAAGCTCTCCAGCTTTACAGTCAGTGGCAGTCTGACCTCACAGCACTGGGATTATTCCAGGTAAACAGATAGTGCAGGACTGAGATGACTGGTTTTATTGAAGAACGGTGCTGATTAGTTTTATCAAATGAATATCCATGGAAATAGAAGTATGTGTAACAATGCACGACACCGTATTTACATTACAAAATATCCAATTAAACCAAACATAGTCTACTCATTCCTACAATTATGAATTGTATCATCCATAGTAGTGTCAGTAAATACACCTCAAGCTGTCTCAACAGCTGCAAACAAATTTCTGCAGTAAACAAAGCTAGATCCGACTACATCAGTTTCAAACTGGACAGTTCACATGGCTCTGCGCTGGAATCTTGTTGAGACTTGGCCATTGGTTATAATAGGGGGAAAGATTAACATGTGCAGGAAACATCAGCTTACCCACGAAGTACCTGATGGAGAAACTAGATGGTCCAACATATGAACGATAAGTCTTCTCCACTACAATGCCAGTGATGGCAATGACCACCACCAGGTCAGTAAGGGCCAGACAGAAGACACACAGGTTGATCCTCTCCCTCAGCCCCTGTCTGTAGAACACAGCAGCACTGAGGATGTTGCCTGACACCCCCAGCAAGAAGAGAGCAGGGATGATGACTGCGTGGACCAATGTTGAGATCCACAGATAAATCTGAGGAAAACAGAATCAGGTACATCATGATTGAAAAAATCAGAACATTTCTTTAAATTACTGTCAATTAAACTACCTGTGGAGATAGGTTTCGATCCTAGTTGATCTGACAGGTCTTTTAAAGGTTTTGTCAGAGTTTGATATTCTCACAGGAAATCCAGGTGTACATTCTAATTCACATTCTCCAAATCGTTTAAAATATCTACAATACAACAACTTTCGGCAGAAAGTTAAGTCCATTAGCGACTTTACAGCATTTTACTACAAATAGAAAGTCCTGGTACCAGTGTGAGAGTTGCATGATCTATTAAAAAATAAGTCAGTGTTTCCCAACAGCAACAAGAGGTTCAAATCTTTGAGGCTCATTCCAATCGACATAACCAAATAATGACTCTTATCTGCAGTAACCAAACTGATGCCGCAAATTTACAAGCTTTTGAACTTACTATAAGCCTGTGAGTCTTTGTCAAGTCGTGTGGGGGATATCACTTGAGCCTGGCAATTTGATAGCGAGTTCATCCAGCTTGGGTGACACCAGTATCATATGGTGGGTGCTTGAAAACTCATACTTTTGGTACAAAAACTTGAAATTCTTGTAAGATCCCCAGAGTTTCGGATATACATTTTATCGAATTATTAGCTTTCGACAGGCATGAGATTTTTTAAAAATTTCAATGGAGATTTAATGCCCTAATTCTCTGCCCATTTTTTCAGCACTTGTCAGGGGTGCTCTTTTGTAACTGTCTGTTCTTTCAGTTAATTATCCAATGAATTTACAATTATACTAATGTGTGATTTATGTATCAAATGCTAGTAAAGCGTTGTGCACTGATACAGTCACTGTAATAAAGACCAAACTGTTTATAGTGGAAGGTCACTGTGCACTATAAGGAAAGGAACACAGCAAAAATATGAACTAAATCAATACCAACATTATGCTGACCATACCTCCTTGGAGATAATATTTTCTGGGTTTTCCACGGGACTGGCCCCCTGCTCCACCACCAGGCAGCCATGTTCAGTCCTGCCGCCGATGGAAGAGATGACGGTCAGTTCAGGATGACGTAGTGATGGCGTCATGGAGATGCTGACCATGTCTGCGTTCTGCAGGCTGGGGAAGCTGACTAACTCTAAGGAGCTGAGATTCATGATGTGTGGAGACTCTGGCGAGGTCAATTGTCAAGAAAATAGGGTACTCTACACCTGACTCTAAAAGGGTTTATAAGGCCCTCTGAGAAGACACATGACAATCTGAGTATCTTGATCTAAAACATGGCGCTGAAAAACAAAAGAGCACATAACCAAAACATTAAAACTAACGAGCAGCTGAAGATGTTGCGGAAAAGGCAAAACATCCCCTCGCCAAGCTGTCAAGAAAGCTGCTGGTAGCTCTTAGACTGAATTGGGACCAACAGGAACAAAAAGAGGATAGCACCTGTCAAAAGTAACAGGACAAACTGATTCAAGGGCCTACACGTTTACAGGTGTTTCTAGACTAGCAGACCTGCCGAGCCAACTGCAGCGCTTCTAAAATATCCTTGACATTTCACTCCCTATAGCAATACAACTTTTATGACAGAGCAAAACTTATACATAAACTGAAAATGTGATGACAACCATGGCTTTACGTGTCTAATACTTAGGAGACCATTTTGAAGTTAATTGAAATAATTTGCTGTTTGTTAATTGAACAAAATTGTTCTACCAACAAAATACCAATGTACCCTTAACTCTTAAGCAGAGAGTGAAACTATGGTACTCTCACCCCAGGAAGTGACAAAGGTGAAACTACCTGAATGATGCACTTTATAGAATGAAATGGTTTGCTATTATCATGTTAGCTCATTGTCAGATGTCAGTTCTTTTCTAATGTAAAATTACAGAAACACAGTTTGGTTTTAAGGTAGGATGAGTATTGCAAACCAATTAAGAACTTCTTGGAAAAACATCACTGATTTAATCCAAACATCACTGATTTGATCCAAAAAGCTGTTTTCCTTTGGCTGGTTGCTTGCATGTTTTATTGCAAGAAGCTGCATTCACTCTGAATGAAGCAGTGTACTTATTTTGGTGGAGTTTAACACTTTTTCCACTTCAAAAAAGCTACAGGAACAAAACATTTGCCTTGGTATGAACATGCAGAGCAGCAGGGCTCCTTACCGTGAAAGTTTGTACATTGTGGACAGCCACGTCTAGTTAACAATGGCAACAAGACCAGAAAGTGAGCGTACTTTCTTGTACCGTCATTGAAAATCAGCACTGCATTCAATGAAAGGCCAGATAATCTTAAAAAAAAATTAATGGTGTGATGTAAAGTAAAGATGTGAATTTAAAGAACTAAAACGATGAAAGGCCAATTATTCCATCAGACATTTGCACAAAGTACATATCATTTCAATTTAATCCTTTCCGGACGAGTGTGTCATAGTTACATTACTTCTCTGCTACCATGGCCGCTTACATTGCCTTCCAGTGTGCTGTTATTTGCACTGTTTGATTTTATTTTACACACGTTTTAAAACCCCAACAGCCAAGTGTCATACATCAACAAAAAGATGAAAATACTAACTTTGTAATGAGCATGCTGTAGAGTGCCATGTGTTTACTATAAGAAAGCTGTTGAGATGGAAACAACAAAGCCAGCATGAGGGTAGTATACATAACTATGTGTACAACAATGCTTGCATAGAAGGAGGGAGTGTAGAAGGAGCAGAGACAAATAGAAAGGTAAGCACACAGGCACACACACATGCACGCACGCACATGCGCACGTGCGTGCATGCGCGCAGATACTATACACATCTTTTTCTTTCCACTCTCACCCACATAAAGAAAACTCACACATGTGTGCACGTATGCACAAGCAATCAGGAGTTTATTGGCAAACAGGAGACTACACTTGTGCCTCTGGGTAAACACTTCAAGTGTCAGGAGGAGAGGGGGGTGGGAGGTCTGTTAATTAAACTACAGGGGAGTTAATAAGTGAGCCACTAGTACAAACTGACTGTTACCAATACCTCAGATCTTTTTTTTAAAAAAGTATTTAAGGTAAATGCATCCCTCAGACTGTAAACCATAGAACATGAGATTATAATTTTTATTTGGACCGTGTAATGGTCACGGAACGTCTTGGGGCTCCTCCAGTCTTACCATAACCAGCACACAATCCCACAGTCAGTCAGCTGCTTATATGTTTCTTTCCCTTACCATTGTAGGGAACGTGGAGAAGTTGTCACGAAACGTTGGGAAAAGGTTAATTAAAGTTGTATGATGACTGTCTTATTTATGAAATTTGTTCTCAAAAAGAGAGGATATGTTAGAAACTTAACTTTTCTTCAGAGAGGCTATTTTTGGTATAAGATACACTGATTCAGGATTAAAGGCAGAATCATTTCATGGTCGGAGAAATATAAAAAACGATAATTCATTATTTGATTGATTGATCAATAAACCAGGTAAAAGATAATATAAAAAACAACAGTCAACAAAAATCAAATTGGTTATTAGTAATCTGCCCCTTTTTGGGACAGGAGATGACACAATTTTAATATTATTTCTTGAAACATTAAGCAACCTAGTTAACGAGTACACTTTAAACTACTTGTAGATTATGATATCAAAATGGATGTGGGTTGCGAGTGATAGAAACTTAAAACAAAATAGGACGT
The DNA here is from genome assembly GCA_028751875.1 of Rapana venosa. NCBI lineage: Eukaryota > Metazoa > Mollusca > Gastropoda > Neogastropoda > Muricidae > Rapana > Rapana venosa. Next base: position 29,516,517 of record CM054137.1, on the reverse strand, counting down.
GGAAAATACGCAAAAAATAGAAAGTAAGAAGGAACAATGCTTAAAGAAAAAAATCAACGAAAAAAAAAGCTTTTCAGGGATAATTGAGGAAGGCTGTATTTTCAGATGTTTTCCTAAAGAATGTGTGCATTTTGTTCTTGAATGAGAACAATAGCTACCATAAGCAGAGACAGTTTGCATAGTTTGAAAGTCATTGCAAGTCAAAGAAAAAATGATGTTAGTATCTGGTAACCAAGCATGAAGGCATAACCAACATTGACTTTAATGAGCAGTATGATTAGTTAGATTTTTCCTAAGTTTGTGCATTGTTATTCAAACTTCCTGAGGGAAGGTATATTACGATTAAACCTTTTGATGCTAGAACTTCTTAAATCATACAGCTGTTGTTTGCAGGAAATATACAGTGTAGAAAATGAGATTTATACAGCATAATTATGGTTGCAGATCTTTGTACGTGATAAAGAAATGTTTTTAAAATCAGAAGTTTTGACATCACATTGAAGCCACAGGTTAAGACTGTGTGCTATTAGTATATTTTTGCAAGGGTGTGATGGGGCTAAATCTTCTGTCAGCCTTTTCTGTGGTTTGATAAGATTCACTAAATACCACTTCAATCACTCTATGTTTCAGATTGGAATGAATTTTGGAAAAAAAACCCTCATAGTTTTTTTTTCTTCATCGTTAAACTCTCAGACAGCAACTATTGTTGTCTGTTATTTGAGCGAATATGCTTCCCGCTGCCAATAAGCGCCTGACAAGTCAGACCCAGCACATCCGACTTCGACATAAGAGAGAATTGTTATTTTTTAAGTCTTTCTGGGGGAAAAATACAAGAGAATGGACCAAGAAGGCAGAACATAAACAAGAAGGTGGTGACAGGAAAAAAAGAAACAAAGCAGACACAAAGAGATTGATAGAATAGAGGACATTTCTAGCACAGAATTTCCAGAATGTGGGATGCCATTTATACTGACAGCTCCCCGAACATCCCCACGAGGGATCATAGGGATTTTATTAATTACCTAGAAATAACAGGCAACTCTGTAAAAATCGACAACAAATTCACCCAACTCCTTTTGGAAGAGTCCCTCCCGTTCATGTTTTAGCCATTTCTACTGACAGGAAGAAGACTCCCCAAAAGAGCAGGTCATCAGACATGGCCACATCATTTTCAGATTTTTTTGGTTTCACTTCTCGAAGTAGTTGTCATTGCAGTGTGATGATAATTCCATATAGGTTTTGGTATATCTGCTGGTTCGAAGAAAGTTGAGGAAGTAAAGATAGGGGGAGTTAAGGATTAGGATTGGCCAATATATAGTTGACAGGTACTTAATAATAACATCTTATGCCCTGATTACTTTTTTGTTCGTGTGTACACATGGCGTGAACATGCATGTCTTTAATGCATGCGTGGGATCACAGTATCAGTGTACATGTGTGTGTGTGTGTGTGTGTGTGTGTGTGTGTGTGTGTGTGTGTGTGTGTGTGTGTGTGTGTGCGTGCGTGCGTGCGTGCGTGCGTGCGTGCGTGCGTGCGTGTGTGTGTGTGTGTGTGTGTGTGTGCGTGCGTGGGTGTAGGTGTGGTGTGTGTGTGTGCGTGTGTGTGTGTAAGTGTTGTGTGTGTGTGTATGTGTGTGTGCGTGTGCGTGGATTGTTTTCTGCTGTAAGTATTTTTAAATAAGGAGATATACTTTCTTGCAGAACAATGTTTGCTGGTAATGTATTAATGAATTTTTAAAGTGCAATGCCTGTTACAAATATAGAAGATAAGTATGCGTTTTTTATACAAAACTACCAACATAAAGATCAATAGAAGAAGACACAATGAGGGACATTGGTAAACATGTAGACAGGAAGGAATTTAGTCAGAGACATAGGCCTGGTGAGTATAAGACAGGTGAAAGTGTAATGATCATCACCCAAACCTGCCAGTCGTGCTACTATCAATTACGACGCATTAGTGCAGTTCGAAAGTATCTGTTCACTGATGCAACATCCAAACTAGTCACATATCTTATTCTCTCACGTCTGGACTATTGCAATTCTCTTCTGGCTGGTCTGCCAGCATCATCTATCCACCCTCTTCAACGTATACAAAACTCTGCAGCTTGACTAGTCCTCAGAAAGAACAAATCTGAGCACATTACTCCTCTCTTGCGATCTCTCCACTTGCTGCCTGTGCCACAGAGGGTAAACTATAAGATCTGTACCCTCTGTTACAAAAGTCTCCACAAAACAGCACCTTCCTACCTCTGTGAATGTCTTCACTTGTACACTCCTCGTTCCCTCCGCTCTGCTGCAGATACCTTGTGCTTAAAAATACCTAGATTCAACCAGTCCACTGTTGGTCGTCGCTATTTCTCTGTTTCTGGTCCAGTGATCTGGAACGACCTCCCTCTCTCCCTTCGTCAAAAGCCTACTTATGATGCTTTTAAATCCAGCCTAAAGACGCATTTATTTCAAACCTAAGATTCTCCCCTCTTGTTTCATCTTATTTCTGTCCCTGCCCTCAATAACCAACTCTCCCTCCCCCCGCCCCCCCCCCCCCCCCCCCCATCAGCCTTCCCGAGTGTACAACCTTTGTGTGTGTGTGGGGGGGGGGGGGGTGGGGGGGAGGCGCGTGCGTGTTTATATTTGTATTTGTAAAAAAACTGTTAATTGTGCGCGTGTGTGTGTTTACATTTGAATTTGTAAAAATCTATTAATTGTAACTGGTTGCATATGAAAGACTAGGATGAATGAGAGCGCTTTGATTTGGGTTTTTTGCGAGATATAGCGTTGTATAAATTCCATGTATCATTATTATTATTATTATTAATGAGTTTTCAAGATACTGTTTTCTTATTGTCATTCAAATGTTGTGAACAAAATTATCGCCATGGTCAGTTTCAGATATGATTATAGTCATACTTCTTTGAGTTGACCTTGTTAATCTGAGATTTTATATTCTACGAGGTGACAGCCCTGAAATGACCCTGTATAAACAAAAAGTTTGGATTTGATCTTGTTCATAGTTTCTTCACTCTCTTTGATTTCCTTTTTGCAAGATATAGCGCTAAAAATTGTATGCATTATTATTATTATTTATTTTCTGATATTCAATCATAACTACGGAACACAACAGAATCCTAAGGGTTTATCAAAACTGCAAAAAAAAATAAGCAAACAGGCTACCTCCATAAAAAAAATTATTATATGTGAGTTTTCTATTCCAGAAACGATTTTCGTGGATTATTTTGCATGACAGATACCGTGGCCTATGATATCAGAAGCTTGTAGAAAATCACAAAAAAATTACACTTCCAACATATTGTTTGTTGTGAACTTACAGGAATTAAACAACCGTTATCAGCCCTTTTATTACTAGTGAATAACAGGGACAATTCAGTTGGAGCGTAGAATAGCCACCATGTCTGGCCTCTGATGTTTATTTATGACAAGGCTGACTTCCAAGCAACAAATTCG
>CM054137.1:29490553-29508053 GCA_028751875.1 Rapana venosa | reverse complement strand
TTGGAAGAACATCAAGAAAAGAAAACCAGGAAAGAAAGTCGGCGTAAAACAAAGACTAAAAAATTCAAACCATCAGAAAAACTCCACTACCAACAGTCCTTTTGTCCGACGTCCAATCCTTCCAATCAAAATCTGACGACCTTCAAGCCAACGTTAATTATATGTATGGGTTCAAGAAAGCGAGGCCTTCTGGCCTTCACAGAGACCTGGTTCAGTGATGACGATGTACCCAGTACAGAGCTTTCTGTTGATAGTTTTGGACTGCCTATTCCCCTTCACAGGGATAGACGCGAAACGAGGAAGGATTAGGGAGGCGGCTTGTGTCTTTACGTCAATGAGAATTGGTGCAAGAATATAATGATTTGTTCCTCTTTTTGCGAGGAGGACATAGAACTGTTCTCTATATATAACTCCAGTCCTTCTATCTACCTCGGGCATTGCGCAACTGTTTTTTTACTTTAGTATATGGTCGGAGCACTCGCTTTCCCCCAGCCAAGTTAAGCAGCGTCGAGCGTGGTTACCAGTTGGATGGGTGACCGTTTGCGCGCCTTGGCTTCAGTACAGTTCCCCCAGTTCACCCAGCTGTATTGGGTACCTGCCCTCTTTAGGGTCAGGGAAGGTACAGCAGCGAGGGAGAGGAGATGGGCGCTGCCCTCAATATGCTGGCCCTAGAGAAGTGAGGTCTCTGACGCCTCGCTCCCCTACGACCTTATAGGTTATGGAACTCCTTTACCTTTACCTTTACTATATAGTTATCCCGAGACCACTGCAGCCAGAGCGTTGGAGCAGGATTTAAATCATCTGCACGAGTTAGATCCATATCCCTTGATGCGTCTAAGTTCATCCTAGGTTATTTTTAATAGCTGTTCACTCAGCAAGCTAGAGCACTGACTAGATTCAGCTCGTATCCTTAAAAAAGATTAGGAAAGCGCCATCAAAGATAGGAACAGTTGAGAGGGGGGGGGGGGAGAGGGCTAAATTCAAAGCAAAGCCATGAGGTCTCATACCACGATCATAAACAGAACACAGCATGGTTACTGAAAACCCGCTTAACTAAGAATTTCCATGTTCAATATGTGCCAGAGAGTGCCACGCTACAAATGGCCAACACAACCATCTCGCGGATTTGTGACACTGGCATTGTCTTTCCAGAGATCTTTCAGCCGAGAAACAAACCACGAACACCACCACATCATCATCATCATCGTTGTCATCATTGTCGTCGTTGTCGTTGTAATAGTTGTCACCACTTAGTAGTAGTAGTAGTAGTAGTAGTAGTAGTAGTAGTAGTAGTAGTAGTAGTAGTAGTAGTAGTAGTAGTTAGTAGTTAGTAGTTAGTAGTAGTAGTAGTAGTAGTAGTAGTAGTAGTAGTAGTAGTAGTAGTATATCCTTCTAGCATACTCAGTAAGGGAGACAATCCAGGCGGTAGTGTTGGTGCTGACGTCAAAGGTGCAGATCTCAGTGTGCTTGGGGCCGGCAATGATGAGCAAACCCACGATGATGACGAAGGTCACGAAACCAATGACGACAGCCAGGGTGCGCGTGCTGAGCATGCGCTGTGCACGCAGTGGACTGACCACGCAGAAACATCGCTCGGCCGCTATCACAGCGCTCAGAAACATGCTGGCCTGTGAGAAGCCTGTCAGACCTACAGAAATAAAACGCAGCGGATTTTTTAAAAACATATATTTGTTGTTAGGCAATAACACAAAATAAAGCATACTTAAATCTATGCATGGACATTTTCCATATGTATAACTCTTTCTGTTCGGTTTCTTTTGTGTGTTTTGTTTGTTTGTTGAAAGAAGTTTTCTATATGTCTGTTTCTGCCTTTGCCACCTCTCTCTCTCTCTCTCTCTCTCTCTCTCTCTCTCTCTCTCTCTCTGTCTCTCTCTCTCTCTCTCTCTCTCTCTCTGTCTCTCTGTCTCTCTCTCTTTTACATACGCGCTCGTGCCCTCGCGCTTAGCTATACTCACACTCATATATCTATACTCATACTCATAGCCTATATTGACACACTTCTGTACTCACGCATCTATACTCGCAATCGCGTAGTTACTGACACTCAAAGCCTATACACAAACTCACGCATACAATCACACACATACGTGTATACAGAGACTCAAAAACAGGGAAAAATACAGAGCAATAGTTACAAAGACAGAGAAGGAGGTAGGGGTAAACAAAAAAGAAAATAAATAAACATATGAAGACAGAGATCGGGAAACAGACTTACGACATATAATAAAAGTATAAAACACTTGGGGGCGGGATAGCTCAATGGTCGGAGCACTCGCTTTCCCTCAGCCAAGTTAAGCAGCGTCGAGCGTGGTTACCAGTTGGATGGGTGACCGTTTGTGCGCCTTGGCTTCAGTACAGTTCCCCCAGTTCACCCAGCTGTAAATGGGTACCTGCCCTCTTTAGGGTCAGGGAAGGAAAAGCAGCGAGAGAGAGGAGATGGGCGCCGCCCTCAATATGCTGGCCGTAGAGAAGTGAGGTCTCTGACGCCTCGCTCCCCTACGACCTTATAGGTTATGGGACTCCTTTACCTTTACCCTTTATAAAACACTGATGTCAAAATTAAGCTTCTGGCTTTAACCAATACCCATAGCAAGCATAATGTAGGGTCTTGCACACAACAACTCAAAACAAAATGATTCTTTGTTAATTCCGTACAGAACTGGGCAACATGACTATAGCAGACATTGCTATCTGCAGTCTACGTGACAATTTCAATCAGCTGCAGTCTACTTTAGACTATGAGCGCTATAATATTCATATAAGCATTGCTTGTTGTACACATTTCATGTGTTGATGCTACGTTGTTCTGAACTATCTAAATTACACCATCCAGGTTGCACAATGCAAAATTCATGATAGTTCTTACATGATGGCAGCATGAGCTTCCTCTTGCTGCAACCCAAAGCAGTCTGAATGAATCCTGCAGACGCGTAAAGAAGTAAAGATGCCACATTGGCGCCTGTCTATACATCAAGACAGAATGTGGCCGAAAAATCATATGGTGTCTAATGTTCAATGCATACATGATATTTCAGCCACATACTCAGAGCTTGAAGCAACTGAACAAAAACATGGTTTTCTGTTGTCTGTACCAAGAAAACTTACAGTACCACACTGTTCTAATGTACAATAAACTGTGCTGCAGCTGCAGCGAAGCTCAAAGATCCCCTCCATGCACACCACTGACACATAGTTTAGGACACTCATTCCTTCATACCGAGACACTCCAGCCAAAACAGACATCAAAACAAATGTACCTCTCCAGTTTCGTGATATAAACTTTCATGCTGCCATTGCTAAAATCATCTAATCTTATGTTAAGCATTTCTTTCTTTGAAGAAAAACTAATTTACGGCTCATAGAAAAGACAAAAGATTTGAAATGCAGAGACATCTTTAGCCCATTTAAAAACGCATTCAAAGCCACAGATCAAGAAGCTTATCTGACAGGTAAAGAAGCAGCGATGACCCTTTACTGAAGTTATGCTTAAAGCTTGTGTTTTCTTCTGGTAAGAGTCCAAGAATGACTGCGGTCGCAGAACCAACTGTTTCTGGACATTCGAAAACCACCAGTACCCTGTCAACACTGAAGCCTCAGATCTCAAGACCAATGGGAGAGAGACGTGCTGTTGAGCTAACTCTCAAGGCTGAAGAATGAGCAGTTTATGAAAATATTCATTAAGGGAAACCCTTTCACCATTGACGGTGTTTCGTTATATACATCACGCAGGATACTCAAAGTGATTTTGAGAACTTATAAGCAAACCGTCACCCTGAAAACTGCTGCAGAAGTAGCCTTGATCCTGGCTGTTGTGTCCAAATCATCTTGATCAAGTGGTGAGATCGTGTATGACTCAAGAGAGGCACTAGTACTCCTGTTTTCATGGAGAGTACTCAGTACCCACTTCAAGCCGCATGCGTCTCTCTCACCAGTCGCTTCTCCATCTTTCATAGCCAGTGACACTCAGACCTCACAGACCTCACAGTAACCTAGTTTCCACAGTAAATAGTTCCTGCAGACTAAACCCTGCTTAGCTTTATCAAAGAAATACCCTTAGAAATAGAACTGTGTGTTACAAGGCGTATCAACATCTGGACAATACCTAACTACTTAACTTAGGGAATACTGATCAGGTCAGCTTTATAACAATAGATAACACCAGCTACAGCAGCCTCAGCAAAGATACCTCACACTTTCCCAGTAACTGCAAGCAAACTATGACACTGGGTGGTCCTAGAAAAGATGACATCAGCATCAAATTTGTCAGTCCACATGGCACTGTGATGGGACTTTCCTCATCTGCTGTAATCATCTCCCTGACATAAGTACCACAGTCATCTCGTCGTTTTGCTTATGACCATGAGCACTGACGCGAACAGTACATAAGACTAGACCCCAAAACATATGGCAATGGGGTGTGAAGGAGATTAAGAAACCAATGAGCCACCAGCCAGGGAGAAGTTGGCAACAAGCAGCAGACTAAGCCAGTTGATCTGCACTCTGCAACACATGTCTGAGACGTTCTGATGAGAAAGCCAACTAAAACAAATCGTATGCTACACCCAGCAAGCAATATCAGTAGTTCACTCGCTACCTTGAGTAGCCCACTGTCATTGGTGTATTTCCCGTACAGTTCGTGACAAAGACATCTCATCTCCAGACACAATGCTGTTCCTAACAGTCGAGGTCTTTGTGGTAGTAAGTGTATCAACATCAGTGTGACTCTCAGTCACCCTTTTCCTCTTTCCATCTTCCTCCAAATCTGCTCCAGTCTTTGCAGCCCCCTGACACACCTTTATACTGACCTCTTCACACCTTTATACTGGCCTCTTCACACCTTTTTACTGGCCTCTTCACATCTTTATACTGGCCTCTTCACACCTTTATACTGACCTCTTCACACCTTTATATATATACTGGCCTCTTCACACGTTTATACTGGCCTCTTCACACCTTTATACTGACCTCTTCCAGTCCTTGGCCTTTTGCCTAAATGTTGCTTTAGAAAATTGTTGGAAAATTAATGCACTGGCCCAATCAGGCACTTGTTCAAATATCACAAGCTGTCTCTCTGTATTAGCAAAAATTCTTCTATTTTTCATCGCAATAAATAAGTCTCGAAAACAACAGTAGCTGTTCCTGTTGTTGTTGTTGTTGAGAGTTACCCAGGTTAAGCACCTTGAGGGTAACCCATCATATGCACTCTATCTCACTCATCACACCTGGGAGTCACTACATAAGTAATAATAATAATATATGGAATTTATATCGCGCTGAATCTTGTAAATAAACAAACAAATCGAAGCGCTTGCACTCAATCATTTACAGGCATGCAACTCTCCTTAAACATAATGAACAACAGATTTCAAAACCATGCGCGCGCACGTATGCACGCATGAACGCACACACACACACACACACACACACACACACACACATCACACCACACACACACACACACACACACACACACACACACACACACACACACACACACACACACACACACACACACACACACACACACTCGGAACAACACTTAGAAGGTGAAAGATGCTGTTGAAAATTAGGGACAGATATTTGGGGGGAAAATCTCAGGTAGGAAATAAGTGTGTTTTGGGGCTGGATTTGAAGGTATCAAGTGAAGGCTTTTGGCGAAGTGAAAGAGGGAGGTCATTCCAGGTGGATGGACCAGAAACAGAGAAGGAGCGACGGCCAACAGTGGTTTGTTTGAATCTGGGTGTTCGAAAGCACAAAGTATCTGCGGCTGAACGAAGGGAACGGGATGGAGTGTACAGGTGAAGACAGTTACAGAGATAAGAGGGTGCAGATTTGTGGAGACATTTGAAACAGAGGGTAATGATTTTATACTCCAGTCTTTATGAGACAGGCAGCCAGTGAAGAGATCGCAGAAGAGGAGTGATGTGTTCAGATGTTTTCTTTCTTGGGACCAGTCGAGCTAAATGAGAAATTCTCGTGTCGATGACTTTTTTCAAGTCCCTTGCCATATAGGCGGCCATACTCCGACTTCAGAGGATTTTTCTCACCGGTAACGGAGGACATAGGTTCTTTTGCTGGAAGCTTATTATGGATGTATACAGCCCTAACATAAACAATTCAAAGAATAAAACACTTTAATGTAGTCCTTGACACTTTGCTTACATCAATAAATGGCAACGCTTTATCGGTCTGGGCAAAAAAATTAACAGCGACAATCAAACAATTTGTAGCCTTTGGTTATTACAGGATAAAAACGAACAGAAACACAAAGCATCAGCTTACCCACGAAATGTGTGATAAAGAAATTAAATGGTCCGACCAGTGAGCGATACGTCTTCTCAACCACTATGCAGGTAATGGAACTGAGGACAACCAGGTCCACAAGGGCCAGACAGAAGACACACAGGTTGATCCTCTCCCTCAGCCCCTGTCTGTAGAACACAGCAGCACTGAGGATATTGCCTGGACCCCCAGCAAGAAGAGGACAGGGATGACGACTGCGTGGACCGATGTGGAGATCCACAGATAGATCTAAGGAAAACAGAAGCAGGGTTGGTTCATAGTTAGCATAATCAGAATATTTAGATTTCGGTCTATCAGCCTGTCTGTACAAAAAAGACTCAGATTTCAGTTTATTCGACAGGAGTTGTAAATATTTAAGGAATACTTGAGAGAAGTCCTTGTGTGTAATTATAACTTAATCAAAACAATGTGTATGTTGAAGATATCTTAGATACAACGAGTTCTAGCAATAACTAAGGTTCATTATATGCTTTACGTGCATTACACAATGATAGAGAATGGCACAAAGCCAGAGTATAGGTTGCACGATCTATTTTAGTCACTGTCCCCCAACAGAAATACAAGCTGAAGGCATTGAGGTTCATTTCAATAGCCAACAAAATTATAAAGGCTCTTCAAGGGTCAAACTGATGCCACAAGTCCACAAGGTTTTGGACTTGCTAGAAGTCTCTGAGTCTTGGTCGAGTCATGTGGTGGAGATGACTAGCACGTGGCAATTTTATAGAAAACTGAATCCATCTCAGACGATACCAGTATCATCTGATAGATTTTAGAAACGCATATTCTTTTCGGCATTCGAAAATGGACATATTTGCGTGATCTCCAGAGCTTCTGTTGTTCATTCTATAGAAGAAATTCTTCTCATAGTTCAGATTTTTTTCTGTGGAGATTTAGCTTCCAGAATCTCTGGTATCTTCCTCAGCAGTTGTCAAGGATATCCGCTGGTGCTGGTGAAGTCTTTCTGCATAATGCTAAGTGATCTTACAGCTTTTATTGATGAATATTTTTATGCAAACGAATTCCAGATTTGCTCGATCTTTGATGGTTTGTACCAAAATCTAGGTCTGTGTAAATGACTCCCATGTCCGTTTTAATACTTTATCCATCTTTTTATTCATTGCTGCTTCCTTCCCTTGACAGTTCCTGGGATTATTGTTTTAGCAGTCATTGGATCTCATTATGTGGCCATACCAGACAGTTCTACTTTCCTAACTTATTTCAGGATATATTTATGTGAATCCCTTTCAAAATGCATGTTTAACAAACATTCACACCCAACCAGCCGCCATAGTGCAGTGGTTAGCGCCTTGGGTTTCGGACTGGAAGGTCTCAGGTTCGAATATAATAAGAATCATAGGGATTTTTCGGATTCCGGCCGGCTTCTACCCAGAGTGAGTGTGCTGTGGGCTCAGTGGGAAGACTGGGACCACACAGTCCAGCTTCATCTACTTAACGGATGTGTGTTTGAGAGTGTTGCTCAAATTACCTGACCAACATTGCATGTGTCTGTATTTCTGGGGCCCAGTTGATTCTGGGATATAGGATAGTAAGCCCTGAGTACAACCCTGTCAAGTGATCTCAAAGCACATGCACTTCCATAACAACATCATTACGTCATCATCATTATCATTGACCATCATACAATAAAAATGCCTCCAATTCGGTGGTCCCAGTTGCTCTGGTATTATGGTGATCTCAGATTCGGTTTGCCCACACATTTCTCTGCCTGTAGTGAGTTTGTATCAAAGCCTTTGGGGTTGGAGGTTCGCGGGGGACGGTCGTTGGAGGGACGTTGTGGTGGTTGCCACTTCGGGTGGGCAACTCACTCAGTCTGACTCCGCGACTGATCTAATACTGTCGTTAGTAGAGGGCTTGGTAGACAGTGTCCTGCGTATGTTAGCTCAGAACAGGCACCACTGAACACCACCAAAGTGACCCAGCAGCAGTGCAGGGCTCCTGTGGCTGGTGGCCTCATGGCGGCCTGATAGTGATAGGCTCCCTGTGGACTTCCCACCGTGAGGATGCAACATAAAAAATCTGAGTATGACTGTGGCGGGGACATTGAAATGAGCAGCGTGAAAACGGCAGGGACAGGAGCGCGCGCGCACACACACACACACACACACACACACACACACACACACACACACACACACACACACCACACACACACAAAGAAGAGAGAGAGAGAGAGAGAGAGAGAGAGAGAGAGAGAGAGAGAGAGAGAGAGAGAGAGAGAGAGAGAAAAGAGAGAGAGAGAGGGAGAGAGAGAGCGAGACAAATTTAGATAATAATAATAATAATAATAATAATAATAATAATAAATGGAACTTATATAGCGCTATATCTTGCAAAGACAAATCAAAGCGCATAGATGACAAGAACAAAACAAAATAAAATGCATGAAACAAAAAACAACCTTCTGCTGACCGTACCTCCTTGGAGATCATATTTTCTGGGTTTTCCACTGGACTAGCCCCCTGCTCCACCACCAGGCAGCCATGTTCAGTCTTGCCGCCGATGGAAGAGATGACGGTTAGTTCAGGATGACGTAGTGATGGCGTCATGGAGATGCTGACCATGTCTGCTTTCTGCAGGCTGGGGAAGCTGACTAACTCTAAGGAGCTGAGATTCATGATGTGTGAAGACTCTGGTTAGGGTCTTGTCTTCAAGGAAAGTGTGGTATTCTATACTTTAATATAGATAAAGAATTGATACGCTTCTTTCACGGCTGGTTCCAGGTCATCCCTCAGTTTTACTGTGTGGCAAGGCAGCACTGTAAGAAAAGTATATATTTATTTATTTATTTATTTATTTTATATCGAGGATAATGGAATAAGCAATCATGTGCTTTTGTGTATGCGGTGTTGTAAATTTTGTCATCTGTTCCCACCGGCACACAATGGCCTACTCTTTCGAAAAGCGGAACAGGATTTAACGCGTGCGCAAGATGTTCTGAGTGCGCTCGCACACGGGGCCTCGGTTTATAGTCTCATCCGAAGGACCGAAGTACTGGTTGACAGAACCTTTTGTGCCAAGTTAGTTTTGCCTCGGCCTAGTAGATGGTTCGCTTAAGCTGCACTAAGCAGCGCCGTCGTCAGTAGTTAAAAAAGTGTTACCTCAGTTTTCTTATTATGTTTATCAGCGCTCTTTCGGGTACGGGGGGGGGGGGGGTCTTTACCTGCAATAAGCATCGTTCAAAAGCTGACTCTTTTCCCAGCAAAATGATGTATGACACAACTATATACGTGCTTGTAAACTTCTTCACAGCTCACAGAAAAGAAGCAGGTAAGACCAGCCGCTATGGCGCAGTGGTTAGAGCCTTAGGTTACGGACTGGAAGGTCGCGGGTTTGAATCGTATGGACTCAGGCTGGCTCCTACCCAGAACAAATTGCTATGGGCACGTTGGGAAGACTGCGACCACACAGTCCAGCTTCATCTATTTTACGGATGCGAGTTTGAGAGTGTTGCTCAAATTACCTGACCAACACTGCAGGTGTCTGCATCTCTTAGGCCCGGTTGACGCCGGGATAATTATATCATGAAAGTAAGCGTCGAGTACAGCTCTGTCAAGTAGTCTCAAGGCAGATGCACTTCCACAGCATCATTACATTACCCTCATTATCATTGATCATCAAACAATAATTAAAATTGCCTCTGGTTCGGTTGCTCTGGTCTCATAGTGACCTCAGATTTGTTTCTCTATACACTTCTGTGCCTGTGGTGAGTTTGTGTTAAAGCCTTGGGTGTTGGAGGTTCACAGGGGACGGTCGTTGGAAGGACGTTCGCTATCTCCGGTGGGTGACGCACTCAGTCTGGCTCCGCGACTGAGCTAATACTGTCGTTAGTAGGGGGCTTAGTAGGTGGTGTCCTGCGTATGTTAAGCTCAGAACAGGCACCACTGAACACCACCAAAGTGATCCAGCAGCATTGCATGGCTCCTCTGGCTGGTGGCCTCATGGCGGCCTGATATTGATGGGCTCCCTCTAGACTTTTGTCCTTGAGGGTGCGACATAACAAAATCTGGGTATCGCAGTGGCGGGGAGATTGAAACGAGCGGCGTAAGAGCAGGGGGATGGATGGAAACGTCACAGAAAATGAGGCAGCAAAAACAAACCCTGTTTCCATGCATCTGAACGCCATCTCTACACTACACCATCAATACACTACAACATCTTTACTACTTCATACCACACCATCAATACATGACAACATATTTACTTCATACCACACCATCAATACACTACAACATCTTTACTACATCATACTACACAATCAATACACTCCTACATCTTTACTTCATGCCACACCATCAATATACTACAACATCTTTACTTCATACCACACCATCAATACACTACAACATCTTTACTTCATACCACACCATCAATACACTACAACACCTTTTACTTCATACCACACCATCAATACACTACAACATCTTTACTTCATACCAAACAATACACTACAAACATCTTTACTTCATACCACACCATCAATACACTACAACATCTTTACTTCATACCACACCATCAATATACTACAACATCTTTACTTCATACCACACCGCAATACACTTCTACATCTTTACTTCATACCACACCATCAATGCACTTCTACATCTTTACTTCATACCACACCATCAATACACTACAACATCTTTACTTCATACCACACCGGCAATATAATACAACATCTTTACTTTATACCACACCATCAATACACTACAACATCTTTTCTTCATACCACACCATCAATACATTACATCTTTACTTCATGCCACAACCATCAATACATTACATCTTTACTTCATGCCACACCATCAATACACTTCTACATCTAAAACTTCATACCACACCATCAATACACTACAACATCTTTACTTCATACCACACCATCAATACACTACAACATCTTTACTTCATACCACACCATCAATACACTACAACATCTTCACTTCATACCACACTGTCAATACACTACAACATCTTTACTTCATACCACACCATCAATACACTTCTACATCTTTACTTCATACCACACCATCAATACACTACAACATCTTTACTTCATGCCACACCATCAATACACTTCTACATCTTTACTTCATACCACACCATCAATACACTACAACATCTTTACTTCATACCACACTGTCAATACACTACAACATCTTTTACTTCATACCACACTGTCAATACACTACAACATCTTTTACTTCATACCACACCGGCAACATCGTCCAACATCTTGGGTGGATTTCTCAAGGCGTGGAGTGATGAAGTGTCCGGAGGTCAAATCACGGTGTATCTCATCAACATAACCTGACAGCCACTTCCTTACCAAAGACGGAATAGCCTGGTGGTTAGAGTGATGCGCATTACGCTCGTGATCTCCTGAACCGATTTCGAATCTTGTTCAAGAGAATTTTACCTCTGGAGTGAACATCAGTGCCGATTCCACTCCCCCTAAAAGTCCTTCGGATGAGACTATAAACCGAGGGCTCGTGTGCGAACGCACGCAGAACATCTTGAGCGCATGTTAAAATCCGTTCCGCTTTTCGGAAGAGTAGGCCATTATGTGCCGGTGGGAACGAATGACAAAATTTACAAAACACGGGGTCTGGATGTAAGAAAAAAAGCACAGGAGTACTTATTCCATTATCCTCGAAATAAGATAATTAATTAAGAAAGAAAGAAAGAAAGAAAGAAAGAAAGAAAGAAAGAAAGAAAGGAAAGAAAGAAAGACAGAAAGACAAACAGACAGACAGACAGACAGACAGACAGACATAAATGAATGAATAATAAAATAAATAATATCAGCAGAGGATAGCTGCCTGCTATTCAACGTCGTCTGTTTAGAGCTATAATATTGGGGTTGGCTGACTATTATGCCCTGTGTAAGATGTGAAAAATGACTCGGTCTGAGGAAATGATTGAGAAGGTAAGTGATCCACTTTGTGGAGGGAAAGACCTGATTCTTATCCTATTGAAATATTGTTAGCTATCACTAATATTACCTGTCCGTTCCTCTAAGTTCTAGAAAAGAAAAAAAAGAAAACAAATGTTGCTTGAAATGCGGCAGGATGAGTATTGCAAACAAAGGAACAACTTCATGGGGAAAAAATCACTGATTTGATCCAAACATCACTGATTTAATCCAAAAAGCTTGTTTTCCTCATACTGTTTGTCTGAAAACTGCGAAAATTGCAGAGTTGCGTTCACACTGCCATCGGGTCTTGTTCTGAGTCTTCCCGTCAAGTCTGCCCCGTATAACGTTTTCCAGACTTAAAAAGTTACAGGGACAACATATTTGACTTAGCATTAGTCACGTAGGGTAGAAAGCAATGGAAATAAACGTTTCTACGACGTGCTTAGTCAAATGGAGTGAAAAATAATACGAGACAAGAAAGTGAGCGTACTTCTCTTGTTCCCATAATGAAAAATCAGCACTGTGTTCAATAAAAGGTCATTTACTCCACCCGAAGTTTGCACAAGAACAGAAAATGCATGTAACATTAAATTAATTGAAGTTTTACAGATACTTGTGTCACTATGGAAACTCTGTCCCCCCCCCCCCCCCCCCCACTCCCCAAAAAACCAGGAGTCGTCAGAAGGTTAAACTTTTTTTCAATAATTATGTTTGCCCTGAGAGATAAAGATTCATGTTAAAAGCCTGAATTTTTTCGCGGTCAGAAAAAAAACATACTTTTTTTTAACATGAAAGACCAATTCACCAGAGAGAAGGCAAACACTAATAACTAAAGAGATCGTCTATGATGTAACCCCCCCCCCCCTCCCTTTTTTATGTTCTTTTTTATGGGGAATGACGAACATAATCGCTTGAAACATCTAAACCACAGGAGACGATTAGCGTTTAAAACTACTTACAGACTGTCGCAGACATCAAAATATAATTATGTGAATTACACTGATGGAAAATCAAAGTACCTACAACGTGGAAATGTGCTTAAAAAAAATTTAGGATAGTACAGTATATGGGACAAAAACGGACTGGGTAATTACAAAAAGGGAGAAAAAAGTGCTTTTAGGCCCTAGTAATGAGGTCTGTACTTAGGAAAATTTTCTTTAAAACTAAAACAAGTATTTCGCTATTTAATGAGAGCAATAGCTCATATAGTAAAAAAACAAAAACAAAAAAAAAAAAAAAAACAAAAAAAAACACCTGTGCATATTCTAAATTAAATCTCAAAGCCCATGAAAATCAAAGGAAATTATGTAATCTTCTTATGACCAAACGCGACTTTAATAGTCCTAACATTCTCCTTTATGAGTAGCAAGTAAGTGTTTTAGGTCATTACAAGTTTCGGGGTTGTTCTTCATTCTTTTATTAACTGTGATTGAAGGAGGTGTGCTAGGATTAACACTTTTGATGCCAGAGCCCCTCAGAAAAGTGTAATAAGAGTGAAATAGAAAAATACAGTATGTGTTTGTAGATCTTTCTTTTTAGGGGGTAGGGGGGGGGGGGGCTAGAGATTTCTGCACGTGATAAACAGTTGTTTCTGTTTTGTTTTGTTTTCTTAGAATCTTTAGCATCACATTAGAGCCACATTTCCGAGACTTCGTACTTATAGGTAATTGTTGTACAGAGAGAGACAGAGAGAGACAGAGAGAGAGAGAGACAGGCAGACAGACAGACAGACAGAACTTAAATATTCAGTTAGAGATTTTGTTTATATTTTGAAAAGTTTCATTGACAGGTACTATTTATTCTCCCCCAAATCTCTCAACTTTTAACGCAGATAGGCATACAAAATTTCATAGTTTGTTTTTTTACAAAAACAGTGACAATAATGCGCAACTTATCTTCCAGTCGACTTGACTATCTCCACCAACTCGTTTTATGAAGAGTCCCGTTCATGTCGTAGTCAAATCTACTGACAAGAAGAAGACTCCCCCAAAGAGAAGGGGCCGGGGATCAAATACTTTTAACACGAATTTCAGTTTGGGGTCTCAGTTTCTGAAGCGGCTGTCAGTGCATGTGGTAATTCCGTAATGATATACGCTTCGCCAAGTCTGCTGGTTCGTGGAAAGTTTAATAGAGAGTGAAAGGAATGGGGATCAAAGATGAGAGTCGCCCGAAATCCTGTTGACAGATTTTTTCATGATAGATCATCTAAGTCCATGACTATACATTATCTTGTTCGCGCCTGAAACTGGAATGATTATAATGGAATGATTGTGTTGTTGTTGTTGTTGTTGTTGTTGTTGTTGCTGCTGCTGCTGCTGCTGCTGCTGCTGCTGCTGCTGCTGCTGCTGCTGCTGCTGCTGCTGCTGCTGCTGCTGCTGCTGCTGCTGCTGCTGCTGCTGCTGTTGTTGTGCGTTCCCCAGCTTTACGTAAACCCTGGGGGTCACCCAGAACATGCACTGTGACTCACTCATCCCACCTGGGAATCACTGTGAGATAGGAAATACACCGGGTGAGAAGTTTGCGTGTATGACTCTTTTCAAGCACCTCGCCATATAGGCAGCCATACTCCGACTTCAGAGGATGTTTTTCTCCTTTAACAATGGAGAGTTCGGGTTGTTGCGTTAAGAGCTTGTCATGGCTGAAGGCAATCTCAACACATTTTACAACAGAACAAAGTGCTAGTGTAGGCCTTGGCAATTAGCTGACATCACTAACTGACGCAGCTTTTGGTCTGGGCCACATGGAATGATTATAATTGAGAGTTTTATCTTACAAAATGCCTCCTAAGATTCAGACGGAAGCACAAAATGCTACATCTTGTTTCTACTCTTCTACCAAAAGTAAACCTAAGAATATTTTGTGAGAAAGTTCAAAGAGAAAATGCCTAAGACAACTAGATTTATACCTAGTGCAAAGTAAATATTTCTGGCAGCAAAGATGTCGTTCAAATTATCTTGAAGAGTGCGAATTTTGTTAACTTCCCCACACAGTTCCATAAAGTTTAATGCGTTCTGAAATAACTAAAACGAATCATGTGGATTTTAATGCGCTGGGGTGTGTTACCAGAGAAAGTGCATGATACATAGTCAGCCATGGATGCGGGTGTATGCCATTGACTACTTCTGTAGAAGGGTGGCAACAGCTCTGTGATACAGCGTGGAGTACATACTATATGCCTGGGGCCTGTCGGTATTAATAGCATACCCATCTTCTGAAAATTCTGTGCAAGGAATTCACTCTTTTCTATACCTCTTTTTGTTTCTACCTTGTTCCATCATCTCCTTCTTGTAAGAGTAGGCCATTGTGTGCCGGAGGGAACAGATGACAGAATTTACAAAACCACATACACACGGGGACTGGATGTAAAAAATAAAGCACATGGGTGCTTATTCCGTTATCCTCGATATAAAAGAATAAAATAAATAAATACATGTTTTCTGCATTCTTGGTCCATTCTCCTGCATGTTTTCCATAAAGAATTAAAAGATAACAATTCTCAACCACGCCGAAGTCGGATGCGCTGTGCCTGACTTGTCAGGCGCTTAAAGAGTCTGCGACCATTTCTTTTCTCATCTGACAATCAATGATTGTTGTTGTCTGAGTGATCGACAAATAAGAAGTAAACTAAATTATTTCTCTGCAGGTACAAGTCTGCGTGAACTCTCTGCAATAGTTCGAGGCACTGAGCACCTGTGTTCCCTTAGTGCACATCATGCCACGCACATGCAGGCCCCGAGGCTGTCTTTGCTCGCTATTAAGAGGCTGGTCATATGCTTGTCTTGACTTGACTATACATACACACATACACGCTCATGCATGTGTGCACAAAGAGACAGACAGACAGACAGACAGACAGAGACAGCTAGAGAGGAGGGTGGAAGGGTAAGATCAGATCAAATCAAAACAAAGTAACATAATATCTTTTCCTAAGAGAGAGGGAAAGAGGAGGAGAACAGAAAAGAGGGAAAGACGACAGACTGACAGACAGAGACAAGGACAGAGAGAGAGAGAGACAGAAAAGTCACTGGCTCTAGAGAAGAAGACTGATATGCAAAGCAGTTTATCGACAAACAGCTAGATAGATAGCAAAAGCATGTGTTATACGGTGATCCACGTTTTCTATGTAACAAGATCTGATTTTGACAAAATTAAATCAAAAAGGAGATGAAAAACGTTGGCTCCTTCACATCCATAATCTATCATTTAAAGAGAGTGTTTTATGAGTAAAAATGGTGAAGGTGTTCCCGTAACCTATGCGGTCGCTGGAGAGAGAGGTGTCAGAGACTTCAGCTTCTCTAGGGGCCAGCATATTGAGGGTGGCACCCATCTCCTCTCCCTCGCTGCTTTACCTTCCCTGACCCTAAAAAGGGCAGGTACCCATTCACAGCTGGGTGAACTGGGGGAACTGTACTGAAGCCAAATCGCGTAAACTGTCACCCATCCACCTGGTAACCACGCTCAATGCGAATGGGTAGTCTGCCTGTAAAGGCAACAATACATTGGGAGCAAGCCAACATGGTGCAGTGGTTAGGGCATCGCAACAATTATGATAGAAGGTCTTGGATTCGAAACCTTTCTGACACAAAACGTGTGTAAGGTTCTTCAGCCGACTGCTTGTTCGGACTGGGTTTGCTAGGGGTGGATGAAAAACGATCTGGATTTACACAAGAAAGTGGTTTTTTTAACCGTTCCGTCTTTCGGAAGAGTAGTTTATTGAGTGCAAGTAGAAACAGATGAAAAAATTTCAAAAATACATTTACACTGGTGTCGTGTTTAGACATCACCCCCGAAGTCGAAATGCGGCTACCTTAATGATGGGCGAAAACGGTCGCAACCGCAAAATTCCCACCATTGGAAAACCTCGGAGCTGTAGCCGAGGAACGGGGAGGGTGGTACAGGTCAGTCTAGACTTCAACTATCGTCATTTGAATCCTATATACAATGCAAGAGAAAATCATACGAGAGAAACTCAAAAATCAAATCCTTATTATATAAAATTCTCAGACAATAACACAAAAACTGAAGTATCTATGAAGCAATGTATATAATAAAAAAAATTCGGTAGCTGTAAAGCGAACATCGTAGTTACAAGGATGCTTTCTTTGTTTTTGCCCCTACAAATTCCATTTGTTGTTGTTGTTGTTGTTGTTATTATTATTATTATTATTATTATGCAAAAGTGTGACCCTCCACTATAAAATGAGTCACATCGCACCTGACCCACTTTGACCCCTACGGATCCAT
>CM054137.1:29458053-29488053 GCA_028751875.1 Rapana venosa | reverse complement strand
GTCGAGCCTCTTGAGAGACCAAGGCTAAGTTTGATTGATGCCATACAAGTCCAGGGAGGTGGTAGGCTGAGTGATGTTTGTGTGCTTCTTCAACCCTCTGGGCGCTGACAATAAATTTACTGGATCACTAAGGTGAATAATGATGTGATTTTCTGCATGCGCTTATGTACATTACAAGAATGAAGGCACTGGATGGTCTTCACTTTAGATTGTCATATCAGAGATTTTTTTGTCAAAACCACCACTCCTTAATTCTCCAGACCCCACGACCACGCTCACATTCAATTCATGGACCCAAGAGACTGAGGCCAAAGTGCTGTTATGTATTCAGACGCAGCGTGTGTGGGTTTGTAGAAAATGAAGTCTAGTTAACTTGTGTGTTTTGGGACATTCACGGAACAAGGAAATTAACGCCCTTGCCTCCGCTCTTGTTGCCCTGCAGCAGTCCACTGAGCATACAGTCATCCAGTGGGTTCCTTCACATTGCAGCATCCATGGCAACGAGGAAGCTGACCTACTGGCAAGGGTAGGAAGTCCGATGCTTCAAGAGGAGCAAGAAGTGACGTGTGAAGAAGCATAGACAATTGTGAAGGAAAAGCAAAAGAGAAGATGGCTTCGGCAGCACCCTAAATTCAACAGTAAGGATAACTACGACTACCTCCTGCCCAGAGAAACCCAAGTAACAATTGTGAGGCTGAGGACTGGACACTGCAGACTCAGACATCACATGTTCACCAAGTTCCACATTGGTGATTCTGAGGTGTGCGTGCCCCTGTGACACTTCTCCCATGACAGTGGAGGAACACTTCCTCCAGACCTGTCCAACACACAAAACCTGACGGCTGATATCTGGCCTACTGACCTGCCGATGAGGGACAAATTCTTCGGACCCCTGGAGGGCCTTCAGCGCAGGACAGCATTTACCTGGGCCTCAGGAGTTGCTGTATGAGCTTTCGACGAAGAAGAAGAAGAAGAGAGCTTGTGTAATATTAACTATAGAAAACTATTACAGACCATGAGACAGTTGGCAACAACAACAAAATGTCGCCTGAATTTTTTATGACTGTGTGTTCATATTTTGGAGTTTGCAGTTTTGTGTATGTTACATATGGAACATACTTTGTGAGTGTTACACTGATGCAAAATTGTCCAAACAAAAAGGATATCACGCAGACCTATTTCATTTAAAAGGAAGCCACTTATTCATATTGAAAGTGAAAACATGTAGGTCTTTGCTGCGTATGCAAAATATCTTCAATTTATATCATTAGGATTAAGTTGCACGCATCTATGTAGCATAATATACCATACTACAAAACCAAAATGAGTGCACATAGTCACAAAAAGATTGGCTGGGACTAAAAAAAAAAGCTATCAATTCTTAATTTAAGCCAAGTGCTAAGGCTTACATTAAAACTTTGTTGTGCTTTAAAAATGGTATGCTGAGGACTCCTTACATCGCAACTTATCCTTTCCTATAAATGTAAAGCAATAAAAAGAAACCTGAAGTCAAGTAAGCTTGCCCATTCTGTGGCCATGAACAGAAAGCAGTCATACACTCCAACTTGTCATCCATTGTGTCTCTATGATCTTACTGTGGTATCGAGGTAAGATGAGTGAGACAGAATGTATGTGATGGTTGAACCCTAAGGCTGTTACGCTGGTGAGCGTATAAAAATCAACAATGTTCAAATAAAAAGAGAGAATATAATTATTCTCTTCAGGTCTAGGTCGCGACCATCACGGCGGCCCTCCAATGACCGTCCTCCGTGAACCCCCAACCCCAAAGGCTTTAACATAAACTCACCCCAGGCACAGAAGTGCTTGGGGAAACCGAATCTGAGGTCACCATGAGACCAGAGCAACTGGGGCCACAGACTCAGAGGCATTTTTTTTATTACATGATGATCGGTGATATTGAGAATGACGCAATGACGCTACTATGAAAGCGCATGTGCTTTGAGACTACTTGACAGGGTTGTACTCTACGCTTACTATCATAATGTATCCCGGCGTCAGCCGGGCTTGAAAGATTCAGATACCTGCAGTGTTGGTCAGGTAATTTGAGCAACACTCTCAAACTCGCATCCGTTAAGTGAATGAAACTTGACTGTGTGGTCCCAGTCTTCCCACCGAGCCCACATCACACACACTCTGGGTATGGGCCGGTTGGAGTCCAAAAAATCCCTATGACTCTTATGGGATTCGAACCCGCGACCTTCCAGTCCGTAACCCAAGGCG
Organism: Rapana venosa; assembly: GCA_028751875.1. NCBI lineage: Eukaryota > Metazoa > Mollusca > Gastropoda > Neogastropoda > Muricidae > Rapana > Rapana venosa. The sequence goes on along the minus strand of CM054137.1, from coordinate 29,485,812 downwards.
CTAACCTCTGCGCCATGGCGGGTGGTAACTCACGACATTTCACTTCCTACACAGATGCGTTACTTCCGGAAGACATCATCTTCTCTCGCTCGCTTTTTACACCGTCAGATGTGTTTGGGAGAAATAGTGGCAAGTCCTTTCCAGCTCCTCTCGTGGGCTGTACAGCTTGGTTTGCAGGGTTATCTCCGTCAGCCACACAATCTTCCTCAGGTCGCTGAATAGCAAGTACCTCTGAAGGACGTGCTCGCCAGTCTGGTTTCCTTTGCCATAGACATCGCTGAATATGTCAGCAGAAAATAAAGAAAAAGGTACAGATAATGGTGTCCCACAATATATGTGGTCGTTGGGAAGCAAGATGTCAAAGACCTCAGCTTCTCTAAGGGCAGGCATATTGAGGGCTGCACCCATCTCCTCTCCATCGCTGCTTCACACACACACACACACACACACACACACACACACACACACACACACACACACACACACACAGAGGAATTTATGATCTAGCACAAATTTTTTAAAATTTAATCGTTTGATTGCATAACAAAATTTCACTATTTTTTTACAGTAACAAAAGCTCACCATTTTCTTGGTTTTCCTAATGGTTATACTCCAGTCTGCAGCTGCAACGGAAAGCGTGTTTTCTTCTAGCTTCTCATGAGGAGGTCTTGTCACTTTTCTGCCAAGTACTGGACACTGTGGCTACACGCTGCTTGCTGTTTTCAGAAACGTGAGTGGTGGAGCTCACACGATCTGAATAGGATGAACTGAGGTCTACATCCTTGCATGTGAGCAACGATTTCAGCGTCTGGCGAAACCGAGATCCCATCTGGTAATAGATAAAGAAATTCAATGAGGAATTCAAACAACGGAACAGATCGATGAAACTCCATGACAGCTGGTTGATGTTGTGATACCGACCACCGTGTTTGAGCTCCTTGACGAAATAGATGGACATCTGTAGAGCGACAACCGGACTGCTGCACAGCACGAACAACACTGAGGTGGCCACCAGCATCCAGGTCAGTGCCACCATCTGGGTTTCTGAGTTGCTGGTGGTTTGGACTCCAGAGGCGGAGGATGACTGCTGTCTCCACCGGAGAGTTGACCTCAGTTTGGCGGTGGTGATGATGGTGGTGATGATGACGATGACGAGGAAGGTGATAGGTAAGGTCGTGGCAAACACAAAGATGTCAAAGATGTCCAGAATTTCTTTGTTTTGCCTGTAATAGCTACATGCAGAACATAAAACCATAACTGATAAAACTCATTGGCGCTCTCTCTCTCTCTCTCTCTCTCTCTCTCTCTCTCTCTCTCTCTCTCTCTCTCTCTCCCTCTCTCTCTCTCTCTCTCTCTCTCTCTCTCTCTTCTCTCTCTCTCTCTGAAAATATGCATTCATGTGTCTGTAGACATTTATGTACCCCATGAAAATGGGCAGAGGCCTAAATTCATTCAACATTGTCATTGTCATTGTCATTGTCTCACTCTCTCTGTCTCTGCTCATGACACAACTGCATCCTTATCATCATCACTATCATCATCATCGACGTTGTCGTCGTCATTGTCGTCGTCATACGATCTAAAAGAAATGAAGAATGATTGAACCTAAAACTTGGGAGGGCGAACGGAAAATATCATAACCAAAGACATTGATACAGACATTTTTTTAAAAACCTACAGTTTGCAGACAGAGAACAATCCTTTATGCATTTCTCGAACACCCACATACATCTAAGCATAGACAAACTACATCTGCTTTCTCTCCAATCAAAGAATGGAGTGGACTTTTGTCGAACGCTATAGCCGAGTGGTTAAGACTTTTTTACTTCAACCCCACGAATACGTGAAGTCCTGGGTTCAAACCTCGGCGTCAGGGTCTGGTAAATTAAGGGTGAATATGTTTGCGATCTTCCGGGTCAACTTCAAGTGCATACCTGCCAGTGCCTTAATTCCCTTCGTGTATATATAACATGCAGAAGATCAAGTATGCATATTAAAGATCCCGTAGTTCTTGTCAGTTTTTGGAAGGGTTACGGAAACAAGAACATACCCAGCATGCAACCTGTACAAACAATGAGGTTCTCTGAAGTAGGAATGTGTCGGCTAAGGCTGACTGGCAGACCTCCAGCAAATTTGCAAGCACAGGTGAAGACCAAGCACTACACACTCCACACGGTAAGGGAACGCAGAGAACAGAATAAACTTTTCATTTTGCGATTCTCTTGACGTTACCTTGCAAATCTGCTTCTCTGTGAAACCACACGCATATACGTCATTGCAAGCTTAGGTGACTTACAATATAGTAGCAGCAGCAGCAGCAGCAGTAGTAGTAGCAATAGTTCTGGCAGCAGCAGCAGCAGTAGGAGGAGGAGGAGCAGCAGCAGCAGCAGCAGTAGTAATAGTACTAGCAGCAGCAGCAGCAGCAGCAGCAGTAGTATTAGTAGTAGTAACAGCAGCAGCAGCAGCAGCAGCAGCAGCAGCAGCATTAGTAGTAGTAGTAGTAGTAGTAGTAGTAGTAGTAGTAGTAGTAGTAGTAGTAGTAGAAGCAACAGATGTGGTGATGATAGTAGTAGTAGTGGTAGTAGTAGGAGGAGGAGGAGGAAGAGTAAAGAGTTGTAACGTACTCAGTGACGTAAACAATCAATGACGTAGTATTGGTGCTGACGTCAAACACGCAGACCTCCGTGAGCTTGGGCCCAACAATGACCAGCAAACCTACGATGATGACGAGGGAGACGGAGATGATGACGACAGCCAGGGTGCGCGTGCTGAGCATGCGCTGTGCACGCAGTGGACTGACCACGCAGAAACATCGCTCGGCCGCTATCACAGCGCTCAGAAACATGCTGACCCTTGTAAAGCCGGTCAACCCTGCAGCAAATGATGAACAGAAACATTATTATTGATATCTTTACAAAATGGAGATAAGCACGCTGAAATCTGTGCAGGGACATTTTCCAGCTACGCTAACTAACACTCTCTCTCTCTCTCTTCTCTCTCTCTCTCTCTCTCTCTCTCTCTCTCTCTCTCTCTCTCTCTCTCTCTCGCTTTCTCTTTCTCTGTTTTTTCGTTTCCAAGTTTTGGTAGAAACTCTCTCTCTCTCTCTCTCTCTCCTCTCTCTCTCTCCTCTCTCTCTCTCTCTCTCTCTCTCTCTCTCTCTCTCGCTCTCTCCCTCTCTATCACTCTCTCTCTTTCTCTCTCGCTCCCTCTCGCTCTCTTCTCTCTTCTCTCTCTCTCTCTCTCTCTTCTCTCTCCTTTCTCTCTCCCTCCCCTGTCTCTCTCTCTCTCTTTCTCTCTCTCTCTCCCCCCCTCTCTCTCTCACTCTCTTGTTATTCCACACTTCTATAGTTGTACAGTTCCTAAAATTATACACAAGCTGTATTAACAAACGTTCACTACAGGAAGAAAAACGAAACCACACACACAAGAAGCATCTAGCTTACCCACGAAATGCGTGATGAAGAAATTGAAGGGTCCAACTAAGAGACCGGTAGGTCTTTTCCACTGCAAGGCAGGGAGTGACGGTGATGACCACCAGGTCAGTAAGGGCCAGACAGAAGACACACAGGTTGATCCTCTCCCTCAGCCCCTGTCTGTAGAACACAGCAGCACTGAGGATGTTGCCTGGCACCCCCAGCAAGAAGAGGACAGGGATGATGACTGCGTAGTTGATTGTGGAGAGCCAGAGATGGGTCTAAGATAAAACAGAGATACCTTTCATCTTAAAAATTCGTTTGAGTTACAGTAAAATCGTCCCGCTCATTCAGCTACAGAGAACGATGTGAGTTATGTTTTAAATTGTCAAGATACTTTACACACAAAACTATCAATGCACACAAATTACACATAATCAAAAGTTTGGTTGTGATTAGATCTAGATCTATATTTGAAATGCGTGAATAGGTTGGGTTTTTTCCCTTTTGTGATTCTGATGGTCTGTGTTTTTGAATGTTTGAATTATACCACTAAACACAGAATAAAGATTGTAAACATATTAATCATTATCTTAAAAGAATTTGATCTCAATAATCTAATCCGCTAAGGAAAAGGAGATTATTTTGCAACAAAACGAATGCTCTACAGGTCTTGTAACTCAGTTTGACGTCATATGTTCATCTACACAGTGCATTGTAAAATAAAAAATCGTCATAACATTGGAGAGTCTCACTTTCAGTTTGCCTGTCTAGTACAATTTATATACCCCGTGTGGATGCCGGGTCCTGTCATTATAAATAGCATCCCTTCATTCTCGTAATTCTGTGCTAGAAATTTCGCCTTCTCTCTCTCTCTCTCTCTCTCTCTCTGTTTCTGCCTTGTTCCTTTTCTTTCTGTTACCTCCTTCTAGTCTTATTTTCTGCCTTCTTGGTCCATTCTCCGACCTTTTTTTCCAGAAAGACTTAAAAGATAACAGTTTTTTCTTAAGCCGAGGTCGGATGCGCTGGGCCTGACTTGTCTGAGCGTTCGACGAAGAAGAAGTACAATCTATATTCGCAGTCATAGGGGAAATAGCTCCAGAGAAAAAATATCTAAACGCCTTCGTAGTTTTTCTGGGACAAGATCTGGTTTAATGGCTTTTAAACAATTCAAACATTTGCCAAGGCCTAAGCTTCGGAACACCATACTGAGCTAGCACTGTGGCTGTGCTATAACCTCTACACAACGCCAATGAGAAGTTTGAAGACATGCTTTTTGTCATCCAGACTATGAGAAAGGATAGAAGCTTTGCTGCACTATATAATACATACTGATACTTAGCATATTGGATTTGTTCACGTATGTCTAAGACACAACACTTTAACAAGGTTAAAAATTACTGCGAACTGTCAAACCCATGCTCTCGTGTATCTTGAAGGTACATAAAACGGTAAAGGTGTCCCATAACCTATGTGGTGGTAGGGGAGCGAGGCGTCAGAGACCTCACTTCTCTAGGGCCAGCATACTGAGGGTGGCATCTATCTCCTCTCCCTCGCTGCTTTACCTTCCCTGAACCTAAAGAGGCAGGTACCCATTCACAGCTGGGTGAACAGGGGAACTGTACTGAAGCCAAGGCGCACAATCGGTCACCCATCCAAGTGGTAACCACGCTCGATGCTGCTGATTACTGGCTGTGGGAGCGCTCTGACCGCTGAGCTACCCCGTCCCCCGAAAGTACATGCATTTCACAAAATGTAACAGGAAAACATATTTCAGTTTGTGATATGATGTGTACAAACACTTGTAGATTCCAGCATTACTTGCATTACCTGCAGGTTACGGATAATTACATGAAAGAATAAAATGTATCACAATTCATTCCAACAGTTAAAAACTTCTGGTACAGATTCTCGGAGCATATTATGTGAAAGCTGAAACTCCCTCGGTTACAATATGTTTTAGTACTCTGTAACAAAATCTGAAAGGCCCAACATTAGAGGATAAATAGCATGAAATAAAGATCAGTCGTCAAGCAGAAAAGTTGAAATCACTTCTGCTCATTTCAATAGACATAGTCGAGTCAAGTCAAGTAAACAACACTTTAATCATCCCATGAAGGGCAATTACATAACAAAGAACAAGCTTATATTGAAAACTTAATGACTTCAAGGCAGTTTGCTAGCTCTTTCTTCAGCTTTGTGGCAGTGGTGACTTCATCTGACAATAATATAGTCCAGTAAATCTGCCCCCCCCCCCCCCCCAACTGTACACCAGTATTGTCTAATAGATACTGGGAAACTCATATTCTTTTATCTGTTCAAGGATGGACGTTCTTGCATGTTCTTTATTTTTCTATCATTTATCCTCTAGAGTTATTCATTATCATGCTAAGATTTGCTGTATCTTTAATGGAAATTTAGTGTATAAAATCTCTACTATTTTTCTCAGCTGTTATGTTAGGTGATCTGTTTTTGTTGTTAACGTAGTTTTCATTTCATATTACAGTGATACTTTCAGTTTCACTGGCAAGTTGTTCATGTATCTGAAAGCTAGTGAAACAGTTTGCCTTGTTCTTTTAATGGCAATTTGGTTTGAAAATTAGGGAACACATAATTATGTCTGCAGCAGCACAACATGTACACACCACTGCACGTTTTATTCGTGGTTTTAAATTTTGTCCTTTGGAAGTTCTAGTAATGGACAAAATTTTATAAAACCCCAAACAAAAGTTATCATAAACCACAGGAAACCATTTACTGGATATTTTTAAAGACACAAAACGATCACATTGATAAAACCTAAAGACTACTAAGCACCATACTGGAAAAAAATGGCATGAACAAGCCCTACCTGACAGGTGCATTGAAGCTGTGTCAATAAGACAAAAACAACAACAAAAAAACATTAGATACAGAATCGTCATGGAAAATCAGAAGAGTCGTTTCAATTTTTTTAGAATCAGCAGAAACTGTCCCGTAAACATTCATATGTTTCAAACTGGTGTAAAAGCAATGTTTCAGACCCAAACAAAAAATATATCACAGAACACAAAAATTAATGAAGACAACACAAAAGCATACACAGAACTCAACTGCAAAGACCACAACACATAAAACAGAACTTTCTATCTGCCATACCTCCTTAGAGATGATATTCTCTGGGTTTTCTATTGGGTTGGACCTCTGTTCCACCACAAGGCAGCCATGGTCAGTCTTGCCTCCATTAGAAGGTACCGTGGTATTTCCAGGATGAAGAAGTGATGGCGTCACTGTGATGTTGAAGATGTCCATGTCCTGACTGGGGAAGCTGGTTAAAGCCAGGGCGCCAAGATTCATGCTGATCAACGATCCTGGTGTTGTAAGTCTTCAGGGTGTGGTATCCTTCACAGGAATCTCAAAATGCTTTGTGGGTTTCTCTGAGCAAACATCCGATTTTCAGTCAAAAGCTCGTGAAATGGAAAACAGTGATTAACAGCTAGAGAAGATCTGACCATAAAAATGATTTTATAAAGCAAAAGCAGTGAGCTGATGGGGGTGCTGGGGAAGACAGACACACTTCACCTTCACCCCCACCTATATCGTAGTCTCATAGACCGTTGGGGATTCACTGAAAATTCACTAAATTGCAAAAAGAAATTGCAGGTAGTTCCAAGACTGGACATTGATTAAGACCATCAGAGGCAGAAGATGCCAACTGTCAAATGGAAAAGGAAGACTCTTTCTTGGAATGAAACATTGACCAGAATAACAGAATTACCCCTGTCTCTTGACCACTCTCAGGGAGTCCCTATCATTTCACTCCTCCTATTATGCAGCAAGACTATGAGAAACCAATGCCTTGTGTATTGCTGGGGGAAAGTGTGGGTAGTCAGGGTCTTCATTTTGCATGTAGAGGATAAAATTTTGAGAATTTTTCCACATGGTGTTTGAACCCGTTTCTTCTCGGGCAAGAAAATCATGTGCTTTGATTGTATGCCTGTTACTGCTGCCTTGAAGTTATGATAATGCTTGTACATGATTATTGCACTTACAGTAACTAAGTATAAAAGATGCTGAGGAGTTGTATTTGCAAAAGCTAAGATATATATGTTGCCTTACACTAGTTGTCCCTTTTAAATGTAAATGCATTTGTTGTGCGTACTTTTGGGTTAGTTATTCTACTTACTTAAACTGAATTTGAATTTTGTATATCTAAACAAAACAAATTTCGGTTTCACAGGTAGATGGTTAGCAGAAGGAAAGCTTTAAAGAAAAGAAGACATCTATCGGTATAATCTTTCCATGACTGTTACAAACACATTGAGATTTGTTTGCACAAACACTGCTGACTTATCCACATCCTAGCTTGTTTTGACATGAATGGCTAATATGACGTTTCTTTGCCTGCTTATGTATTTATATTGCATAATATTTTTGAAAAATTCAAAAATTTCCTCCTCATTTTTGCTTGCTTTATGTGATTTTGTGTCTAGCTCTTCCCTTGGTGTGTCTTAAATCTTTTCTTCATTTGATGGGGTGAGATATGTCAGACTCAAGATCTTTCAATACCCAAACATGCAAAGTATGAACTTATGACTAGAAACTTACTTTTAAAGATAATGATTTTTCTAGGTTGAAACATATTTCTACTTTGAAACCATGATTTGGACGTTGCATGTTGCTTGAATTACTGTTGATTGTAAATAATTCAAAGCTAATAACTAAGTTGACCTTAGTATTGTCTGGATGATAGCCACTTCACAAAAAAATCTGATCTTTTCAGCTGCCTTTAAAAAGCGCATCAATCAATATTTCAAGTTTCAAACCGTAATACATGTTAGTGGTGAGCTGGAATACATCTTTCAATGTTTATTTCAGGAAATCTACTGTAAACAGTAACGCTTTGGCATAAGTTGAAGGACGTGAAAAACGTGGTGTCTTACTAGGTAGACATTTTACTTCACTTGACCACGTGGACAGAAGGTCTGGAGACAGTGGTAAGCGGACACGTTGCTGAAGCTGGTGTGACGGTGAAACCCAACTAAAAGCATCCTGGACACAGTGTGGACTTTGTCAGCCATTGGCTTCAAGTGGCTAGGTGTAGTTCCATACAGACAACATAAAGATTAAATAAGATTTCTATCCTTCTACGATAAAATCCAAGCTTTCTTCATTTCTCTACAAGAATTTTAAAAGCCTACAAGACTGAATGTCCATTGTTTGCGTAATTTATGCACCTATCTTTGTCCTTTTCAGGAAAATATGTGTTTAGTTATTATTACTACTGTTATTATTATTATTATTATTATTATTATTATTATTATTATAAATGGAATTTATATACCGCTATATCTTGCAAAAACAAATCAAAGCGCATCCTACTCATTCACATGCAGCCATTTGTATGAGATGAGAGGCAAGAGAGTGTTCATGAAATCTTTCAGCAAACTTTCAACCCAAATTTGCTTTGACCCCATACTCCTGAATCCTGCATTTTGAAGTAAGATGCATCTGACGTTGGTATTGGGGGCAGCTCTGATGCAACAGCATGAGAGAATCTGCTCCCTTTCACCTACGCCATAAGTCTCTACTCAGCTAAGCAAAATCTCTCTGACATCGAGAAGATTAATATTACCCATGACGTGGAGCATAGAAAAGCTTGCTCTTTACCTTCAAAGTTTCAAACTCGTCACAGGCGGATTATCACCCATCAAGCTGTCTATACTCAGGAAAAAATCACCGAGGACAGCAAATGTAATGAGCACGATCTTTTATTAAACATGAGAATTACGTCTGCCCTAGGGAGTAGCAGTGTTAAAGCTGGTCGTGTGGATCTGTGCTGTTAGGTAGAGTGGAGTGCCTGGTAATCATCTAATCGAAATATGCTGAATTGTTATGGACGGTGTCATTCTTTTTTTATTTTGTTTTTGGGAGTGAACGTTATCAAATTATTGATACTCGATGCCTCTATCTAAACATTTTTTTTATGGTTGCCTCATGTTGTGTGTGTGTGTGTGTGTGTGCGTGTGCGTGTGTGTGTGTGTGTGTGCGTGTGCGTGTGCGTGTGTGTGTGTGTGTGTGTGCGTGCGTGTGTTTGTGTGTGTGTGTGTGTGTGTGTGTGTGTGTGTGTGTGTGTGTGTGTGTGTGTGTTGTGTGTGTGTGTGGTGTGTGTGTGTGTGTGTGTGTGTGTGTGTGTGTGTGTGGTGTGTGTGTGCGCGCGCGCGCGCGCGCCCTGTAACTGTATATGCTGCATATAAAGCCTGGGAGAATGCACGAACTTCGAAACTATTATGTAATTTTCTTTTAGAAAAACAAGGAGTTCATGTTTAATAATTACTTGCTTTATTATGATGACTGGTGTGAATGCGGCATGGTCCTTGACTATTTCATCTTTGTGAATGGGTATGGTAGTTCCTGTATGAAACATTCAATAACAAAAAGATATAACTCATACAGGTGTTCTTTACACAGAAAATTTGATGAAAACAATCTATAGCGTGAAAGTTTGTACAAATTGTATATGATAGCAAGGTTTTTTCCAAGATATATAAGCTGCTGACTTTACATTAGATCCATAATTTTGATAGTGAATATTTTTTTCATCATGTTTTGCCTGAAACAAAGGAAACCAAATCCCTAATCAGCTTTATATATGCTCTGATTGGATTCATTATTATTATTTTTGTTGTTGTTGTTGGTGATGATGATGATGTTGTTATTATTATTTTATTTCGAGGATAATGATATAAACACTCATGTGCTTTTTTCATCCAGTCCCCGTGTGTATGCAGTTTTGTCAATTTTGTCATCCGTTCCCACCGGCACAAAATGGCCTACTCTTCCGAAAAGCGGAACAGATTGTAACGTGTGCGCAAGATGTTCTGCGTGCGTTCGCACACGGGACTTCGGTTTATAGTCTCATCCGAAGGACTTTTGGAGAGAGTGGAGTCGGCACTGATGTTAACTCCAGAGGAAAAAATCCTCTTGAACGAGATTCGAACCCGGGTCAGCAGATCACGAATGCATCACTCTAACCACCCGGCTATCCCGTCCCATCCCCTGTCATTGACAGAATGTGCCAACTCTGTTCAACATTGCACTCGATGCTTGGCGTCTGCTAGCATGTTTAAAAGGGAGGAACAGAGACAGTTACAAACACTGACCTAAAGTCTACCAAATCCACCCGACTTGTGTTTAGAGAGTCTTGTTCATGCCTGAGACATTTCCAGGAACAAGAATAAGACTCCCCTAAAAAGCGGGTGATTAGAAAGACCCGAACTATATTTTAGTTTATAGCTTCCAGTTGTTGGTGGGTTTTTTAAAGTGTCACGACAATATTATGTGGAATTGCCATTTGATATACGCTTTGCCATATCTGATAAATCATAAAAGAAATTGGAAGAAATAAGGTCAGAAAATGGAAAGATGAGTTTCCTGAAATTCTTTAAGTATATTCTTCACTAATGGCATATCAGATTTTCTGAAAATGTTTCTAATATTTGTAGCAGGGTGTGGTGTGGTGGATGTGTTCGATTCTTTTTACGTCTCTTCACAAATTGTGATATTAGACGGAGAAGTGTGTGTGTGGGGGGGGGGGGGGGGGGGGCTCGATCAGTGTTTGAGGGTGGAGGCACACATATTTTGAACACTGGTGAGTGAGTAAATGAAAATGAAATGACTGACCTACCATAAAAAACAACAATATGCAACTCCTGAATTATGCTTAAGTACAACAGGCAAAAATATAAAATAAAATTTTAAAAATAATCACATTTGTAACAAGATCTATCAATGAAAGGAAGTATATTCCACCAAAAAAGAATGTCTTTTAAGTCCGTTATAAGCATAATAATAAGAACCAACTGGAATATGCAATAACGATTTGAAAAAAATGTATATCAACAGAGAATCATTGTAGATTGCCGATGAAGACAATGAGGTAAGAATGGGTATGTAGTCTTTCAGCATCTGGCATATTACTATATGTTCAACAGTTAAACTGTGATCACATATGCAAAAAACGTGTCCAATATACTTAGTCTTTAAACAGTTCAATTTCCATCTGAGGGCCAGAGATACAATCTGTTTTATAAAGTAACAATCTGCCATGGCGGCTGGTTAAATAATTTTGTTGTTTTGGGACGACAAGCCAGATCACAGATCATGGATCGGTGGTCTAGAGGTAACGCGCCTGTCTAGAAAGCGAAAAGTCCGGGTCTGAAGTGTGCGGCGGTTCGTACCCCGTTTGGACCGGAAATTTTTCCCCCATCCATTAGACCATGAGTGGTGGTCTGGGCGCTAGTCTTTCGGATGAGACGATAAACCGAGGTCCCGTGTGTTACACGTAATTATTTAGCGCACGTAAAAAAACCCACGGCAACAAGAGAGTTGTCCCTGGCAAAATTCTTAGAAAAAAGCCACTCTGATAGGGAAACAAATACAGCTGCAGAAAAAAAAAAAAAAAAAAAAAAGGGTGAAAGGGTGGCGCAGCGCTAAGTGGCGACGCGTTCTCCCGCTCTCCCCGGGGAGAGCAGCCCGAATTCAAATCTGAGCGCTTTGATTTGTTGCTTTACAAGATTCAGCGCTATATAAATTCCATACATTATTATTATTATTATTATTATTATTATCACCAAGATGGTTTATATTAACATAGTCAGTACAGCGTTTACATATAGTTTCTTTTTATAGTTTCTATTCGTGTTCTGTTCTACTAAAGGATACCAAAATATTCCTGATTGTCTTATACTTAGACATAATATAGTTTCTGCCTAAATGACAAGACCAAGCAAGAATATTTTACCGCTACAACTAATGTCAGAATTAGAAACAGAGGTCTCGATGGATTCTACTCCCGTCGTCAAAGATAAATTTATCTCTTTTTTCCACACAAATGATTACTGACCACGTCTGAATCTTCAGGGCTCGTAAATTTACAAAAGAGGAAATAGATAAACAGTTATAATGGTAGAAAGTGTGTGTGTGTGTGTGTGTGTGTGTGTGTGTGTGTGTGTGTGTGTGTGTGTGTGTGTGTGTGTGTGTGTGTGTGTGTGTGTGTGTGTGTGTGTGTGTGTGTGTGTGTGTGTGTGTGTGTGTGTGTGTGTGTGTTTGTGTGTGTGTGTGTTTGTGTGTGTGTTTGTGTGTGTGTTTGTGTGTGTGTGTTTGTGTGTGGTGTGTGTGTGCGTGGTGTGTGTGTGTGTGTGTGTGTGTGTGTGTGTGTGTGTGTGTGTGTGTGTGTGTGTGTGTGTGTGTGTGTGTGTGTGTGTGTGTGTGTGTGTGTGTGTGTGTGTGTGTGTGTGTGTGTGTGTGTGCCTGCCTGCCTGCTTGCGTGCCAGCGAAAGAGCCGCATTGTTAAGAGCATTGTGTCTTAAAGGACTCTCTGTGAATTCGGCAGTAGTTCAAGGTGTGGCACACCTGTGTTCCTACGTAATGCGCATCACACCATGAAGATGCAGCTTCAAACATGATATTTGTATGGTTGGGGTTGTTTGGTTGTTGTTGTTTTTTTGGGAGGGTGGATTGCAAACAATGCACTCCACATAAGAATTGAGAACCCTGACTTCAGAACCCGAGGAACCCTTTAAATGTATCTCGCTGATTGGTTCATAGACTACTGCCAATGGATGGGGTTTTCTCCTCCTTTTTTTGGATGATTAGAACGCCTGGCGATATAGAGTCTGTCAGGGAACCTCCCTGTTTGAGATTGGTTGGCGGGCATCTGCTGCTGGACGGAAAAGATGGCAAAAGAACCTTGATGACTAATCCCCTCCCCCCTCCTTCCCTATAACCAGCCTATTAGAACCTGTATGCGCGGTCACTGTAACAAATCCTCCCTATCTAAATTCAGACTCAACACCCACAAGTATAATCTGTGAAAGGTAAAGGCGTCTCATAACCTATGTGGTCGTATGGAAGTGAGGCATCAGAGACATCAACTTCTCAAGGGACCAGCATATTGAGGGCGGCGCTCATCTCCTCTCCCTCGCTGCTTTACCTTTCCTTGACCCTAAAGAGGTAAGTACCCATTTACAGCTGGGTGAACTGGGGGACTGTACTGAAGCCAAGGCGCACAAACGGTCACCCCTCCAAGTGGTAACCACGCTCGATGCTGCTTAACCTCAGCTGGGAAAAGCGAGTGCTCTAGTATATGTGTAGTACACTTAAATCCCCTCACCGCTATAGTGTCTTCACTCCAACGACTTTCTTTTCTTTTCTTCTTTTTTTGCTGCCTCATCTTCTGTGACGTTCCCGTTCCACTGTTCCCCCTTCATCTCATTCCAATCTCCTCACCACAGCCATACCCAGATTCGTTGTCTCATCCTCAGGGTCGGAATTCCACAGGGAGCCCATCAATATCAGGCCGCCGTGGGGCCACCAGCTTGAGGGGCCCTGCACCGCTGCTGGGTCACTTTGGTGATGTTCAGTGGTGCCTGTTCTGAGCTAACATACGCAAGAGACCACCTACTAGGTCCCCTACTGACGACAGTATTAGCTCAGTCGCGGAGCCAGACTTAGTGAGTCACCCTTCCGAGGTGGTAACCACCACACACCACACCGTCCCTCCAACGACCGTCCCCGGTGAACCTCCATCCCCAAGGGCTTTGCCACAAGTTCACCACAGGCACAGAAGTGTGTGGGGAAACCGAGTCTGAAGTCACCATGAGACCAGAACAACTTGGACCACCGAATCAGAGGCTTTTGTTTTATATTGCATGATGATCAAGGATAATGAGCATGAAGTATTGTGCTGCTATGGAAGCGCATTATTATGCTTTGAGACTACTTGACAGGGTTATACTCTACGCAATATTTAATATTTGTCTAATATCACTTTTATGTGAACAGACATAAAATTGAGAACCAACCAACATCATAATATTTCCCGGTATCAACTGAGCCCGAGAGGTACAGACACCTGCAGTGTTGGTCAGGTAATTTGAGCAACACTCTCAAACTCGCATCCGTAAAATGGATGAAGCTCGACTGTGTTGTCCTATTCTTTCCAATGAGCCCACAGCACACTCACTCTGGGTAGGAGCCGGCCGGAGTCCGAAAAATCCCGATGACTCTTATGGGATTGGAACCCACGAGCTTCCAGTCAGAAACCCAAGTGGCTAACCACTGCGCCATGGCGGCTCCCTCTGCAACGACTATCTGCTTTTAGAGTTTTTAACATTAACACCAAATCATATAATCTTCCCTCCATCTTACTAAAGCCAAACCTTAACAATTATTCAAAATGAGGTAGTAATAAAAAGACATGGACTCCTTATTCACATATTTTCCATTACTGCCTCATCTTATATGACGTTCTTATCCTGCTGTTCTCATGCCACTCGTTCCGATCTTACCACTCCACCCATACCAGAGGCTGTCATATCGTTTCCTCAGAGCCAAAAGTAAAGGGGAAGCTTGTTCGTGGTTGGCTGCCGTAAGGCCACTAACAAGAAAGGACACTGCAATTCTGCATGCTGTGTCACTTCAGTAGAGTTCAATGGTGCCTATTCTAAAGTAAACGGTAAACTTCATTCATATTTTGGCTGCCGTAAGGTCACTAACAAGAAGGGACACTGCAATGCTGCATGCTGTGTCACTTCAGTAGTGTTCAATGGTGCCTATTCTAATCCACATTATACGAAGGACATCACCTACAAAGTCCCCTACTGATGATAACAACATCTTCGTTCTGAAGCCAAACTGAGACACCCCACCAAAACCTCAGGGCCGATATCTGGCTGCTGACCTGCCGATGAGGGACAAGCTCTTCAGACATCTGGAGGGCCTTCAGCAAACCACCAGCATTTGTCAGGGCTTCTGATGTTGCCATCTGAGCGTCCGATGACGACCAAGAAGAAGAAGAAGAAGAAAAGAACAACAACAACAACAACAAAACAACAACAAGAAAAAGAACAACAAGAAGAACAACAAGAACAAGAAGAAGACGCCCACCTGATGAGTGGGGTGACTATCACAGCGTCTCTGCAACGACTGTCTACCATTAGAGGCTTTATTCGCTCCACTTCCCTTATTTATTTATAGTTTATTCTTCTATTGAGAAGACACGCTCTTTTGCCATTTTACCGACGAGTATAATGACATAAGATACTGTGAGGGAAAGAGGGGGGGGGGGGTAACTATTGGTAGCCGGTGAGTATGTTTTGGTTTTACTTTTCATTCCTCTGCAGAGTGGGTGTGCGTGAGAGAGAGACAGACAGGCAGACAGGCAGACAGATAGACAGACAGACAGACAGATTGCAGCCGTCCACGGAAAAACGAAGAAACGGCACCCTGTGTGGACATCACTACTGCTAACTGTAGACACGTCAATACAGGGTGCCGCTCCTACGTACGCCAAGGCAACTTCAAGATAACCACACGTAGATCAGGTTGTTATGCTTCCCTCGAGGGGATGCCGGGGGCCTATCAGTATAAATAGCATCCCCACTTTCTGGAAATTCTGTGCTAGAAATTACCTCTTTTCTATCACTCTCTTTGTTTCTGCCTTGTTCCTTTTCTTCCTGTCACCTCCTTCTTGTCTGTTTTCTGCATTCTTGGTCCATTCTCCTGCCTTTTTTCCAGAAAGAACTTAAAAGGTAATTATTCTCTCTTGTGCCGAAGTCGGATGCGCTGGGCCTGACTTGTCAGGCGCTTAACGGCAGCGTGACGCATTTTCGCTCATATAACAGACAACAATAGATGCTGTCTGAGCGTTCGACGAAGAAGAAGAAGAAGGTTGTTATGCGCTTTATACATCATAGGTTCATTCATTCATTCCTTCCTTCATTCATTATCGTAGCACGCTTAATTCCTTCAAAACCACTACCCCTTTGAGAGCTAATGATAGCAACTTCAAGAGAACCATGATTGTGTACGGGTTTTTTATGCACTTAATAAATCCTAGATTCATTCATTCATTATCGTAACGTGCTGTATTTCTTCAAACACGACTACCCTTTTGAGCTGATGACAGCGACTTCAAGAGAACCATTATTATGTATATTTTTACGCGCTCAATAAATCCTAGATTCATTCATTCATTCATTCATTTATTATTGTGACATGCTGTAATTCTTCATACACGACTACCCACTTAAGCTGATGACAGAGACTTCAAGAGAACCATACGTATATGTTTATGCGCTTTATAAATCATAGATTCATTCATGTATTCATCCATTCATTTATTCAGTATCGTAGCGTGCTTTATTTCTTCACTCTTCACTACCCCAAAGAGCTAATGACTCTACACTCTGTAACTGTTCAAGTGGACAGTTAAGATGAAGCTACCTTAAAAAGTAACAAAGTTCTTTAATGACGGGGGACAGACAGACAGACAGACAATCTGATAGAGATAGGGTGAGAGACAATCACAGAGAGAGAGGGGGAGATGGAGAGGGGGAGAGAGAGGGGTGGGAGAAAGAGAGAGAGGGGGGACAAAGAGAGAAAGGAACAAAGAGAGAGAGAGAGAACTCTGAAATGGTATAATTGCACATCGGCTTCAGGCCACAATACAATAGAAAAAGAAAAGGATGATGTCTGATATAACGTCATCTATCTATGTGCAATCTCTATTTGTATTAAACTCAGAGAGTTCAGAGTTCAGACACAGAGAGACAGACAGACAGACAGAGAGACAGAGACAGACAACACACACACACACAGAGTGAAAGAAAGAGTTCAGTGCTCCTTCCCTGATCCTTCTTATCCCTCATAGCATGGTTTAACTATAGTGAGAACTTCTTGACGGATGCTATAGCCGAGTGGTTTAGACCCTTCGACTTCAATTCCACGGGTCCATGGAGTCGTGGGTTCGAATCTCGGCAGCATCTGGTGAATTAAGGGGTGGGGATTTTTTACGATCTCCTAGGTCAACATCAAGTACAAACTTCCAGTACCTTCATTACATGCAAAAGAACGAAAATGCACGTTAAAGATCCCGAATCCATGTAAGATTTCTGTGGGTTATGGAAACACGAACATACTTAGCAAACATCCCTGAAGTCGGAAATTGGCTACCTACATGGTAGGTTTTAAAAAAATGTCGCATACGCAAAATCTCACCATTGGTCCACCTCAGAACAAGGAACGAAAACAAAAAGAAAAACATCCATCTAGTTTACGATTTACAAAGGTAAAGGTGTTCCATAATCTTTAAGGTCGTAGGGGGAGCGAGGCGTCAGAGACCTCAGCTTCTCTAGGGGGCCAGCATATTGAGAACGGCGCCCATCTCCTCTCTCCCTCGCTGCTTTACCTTCTCTGACCCTAAAGAAGCAGGTACTGATTTACAGCTTTACATTTACGATTATACCAGGAACAAAATAATGTACAGGTGTGTGTGTTTTTTAGCAGAATCTGTTTGTGTGACAACGAAACTTGAGCGTCGGGAAAATGACTAATGAATACAAGTCGTACATTTTTTTCCTTTTCAATGCCAGCTATAGAAATGCGCAAGATACTTTCACAAATATTGCATGATTTATATGATATATTGGTGGAACATGCATAAAAAGAGAGAGCTCGTTCGTTCGTTCGTTCGTTCTCTCTCTCTCTCTCTCTCTCTTCTCTCTCTCTCTCTCTCTCTCTCTCTCTCTCTCTCTCTCTCTCTCTCTCCCCCTTCTCTCTTCTCTCTCTCTCTCTCTCTCTCTCTCTCTCTCTCTCTCTCCTCTCTCTCTCTCTCTCTCTCTCTCTCTCTCTCTCTCTCTGTTACGGTGATCCAGGAGCGAGCGCGCGAGCAAGAGTGTGTGTGTGTGTGTGTGTGTGTGTGTGTGTGTGTGTGTGTGTGTGTGTGTGTGTTGTGTGTGTGTGTGTGTGAGTGTGTGTGTGTGTGTGTGTGAGTGTGTGTGTGTGGAGTGTGTGTGTGTGGTGTGTGTGTGTGTGTGTGTGAGTGTGTGTGTGTGTGTGTGTGAGTGAGAGAGAGAGAGAGTGTGTGTGAGTATGTGCGTGTGTGTGTGTGTGCGCGCGCGCGGGCAAATGTGAGCATAGAATATAATTATGCTTCTTTCCACTTGCGTACACACACGCGCACGCGCTTCATATTTATTTGTTGCTTTTGTTCCTTTCTCTCTTCATTCCACTGTTATGAATTGTTAATTATCTTCACTTCTTTTCTTTTTTCTCTACCGAAAATCTTTGCCTCTGTCCCTTTCCTTTTTACCCTAATAAACCTCGACTGCGACCAATTAATGGAATTTTCCTTAACAGAACGTGTGAGGATTTAATTGCTTACACACACACACACACACACACACACACACACACACACACAACACACACACAAGCAAACACACACACATACACACGCGCGCCCGCGCGCGCACCCATGCGCTCTTTCTCTCTCGGCGCTTAAACACGTATAATCCATCTCTCTCTCTCTCATCTCATACTCTCATTTCTCTCTCTCTCTCTCTCTCTCTCTCTCTCTCTCTCTCTCTCTCTCTTCTCTTTCTCACGATATAGATATAGATATATATACATGCATACATCTAATATAATATATAATATAATATATATATATATATACATAATACAGTATCAACATCATACATACATTGCATGCATACATACATGCATACATAACATGCATGCATACATACATACATACACGCATACATACATACATACAAACATACATATATACATACATATGTGCCGCGCTCGCGCCCTTGTGTGTGTGTGTGTGTGTGTGTTGTGCGTGTGTGTGTGTGTGTTTGTGCGTGCGTGCGCGCACGGGCGCATGTGTTTGTACATGCGTGTGCGTATATGTGTGTGTGCGCGCACGCGTGCGTGCGTACGTATGTGTGTGGAGGAGGGGGTGGTTCGTGCTTGTGTGTGTGTGTGGTGTGTGTGTACGTGCGTGCGTATGTATGTGAATATGTGTATGTGTGCACGCGCGCGCGTGCGAGTGTTTGTGAGCATGTACGCGCGCGTGCGTGTATGTGTGTGTGTGTGTGTGTGTGTGTGGTGTGTGTGTGTGTGTGTGTGTGTGTGTGTGTGTGTTTTGTGTGTGTGTGTGTGGTATTTGTGTGTGTGACAGCTGTGTGCATAGATATGTACATAAATGCATGCATATTTGGATGTTAGTCATTATATATACATTATATATACAGATATATTATATATAGATTTAAAAGAGAGAGAGAGAGAGAGAGAGAGAGAGAGAGAGAGAGAGAGAGAGAGAGAAGAGAGAGAGAGAGAGAGAGAGAGAGAGAGAGAGAGAAAGAGAGAGAGACAGATCGGAAAATTAAAACAATACTTGGACGTGAGACTAGCCTGAATCCCTTCACTTATAATTATGTGTGTCCTTGCAAGGATGCATGTGAGCGTGCATTTATCTGTGTGTGGATTTTTTACTGCAGCACACAAAACAATTGCTTCATAGTAGTAGGAGTAGTAGGAGTAGTAGTAGAAGTAGTAGTAGAAGTAGAAGTAGTAGTAGTAGTAGCAGTAGTAGTAGTAGAAGGAGGAGGAGAAGGAAAAGGAGAAGAAAAAGTAGGAGTAGAAGTAATAGTAGTAGCAGCAACAACAGCAACAACAGCAGCAGCAGTAGCAGCAGCAGTAAGTAGTAGTAGTAGTAGTAGTAGTAGTAGTAGTAGTAGTAGTAGTAGTAGTAGTAGTAGTAGTAGTAGTAGTAGTAGTAGTAGTAGTAGTAGTAGTGTTTTTATTTTGTAACTTTCATTATTGTTGTGATTTGTTGGTGGCAGTGATGATTAAGTAGTAGTCATGTTTGTCGTTCTTTTTTCTGCTGCTGCTGCTGCTGCTGCTGCTGCTACTACTACTACTACTACTACTACTACTACTACTACTACTACTACTACTACTACTACTACTGCTGCTGCTGCTGCTGCTGCTGCTGCTGCTGCTGCTGCTGCTGCTGCTGCTGCTGCTGCTGCTGCTGCTGCTGCTGCTGCTGCTACTGCTGCTGCTGCTGCTGCTGCTGCTTCTGCTGCTACTGCTGTTGCTACTACTACTATTGCTGCTGCTGCTGCTGCTACTACTTCTATTGCTGTTGTTAATGCTGATGTTGTTGCTGCTGCTAATACTACTGTTACCACCACCACCACCACCTTCACCACTACTACTACTACGACTACTATTACTACTACTGCTACTGTTGCTACTACTACTACTTCTACTACTTCTTCTTCTTCTTCTTCTTCTTCTTCCTTCTACTTCTTCTTCTTCTTCTCCTTCTGCTTTTCTTTCTTTTCCTTCTCCTTCTCCTTCTACTTCTTCTTCTTCTTCTCTTCTACTTTTTCTTCTTCTCTTCTGTTTCTATTTCTTCCCTTCTCCTCTTCTTCTTCTTCTTCTTCTTCTTCTTCTCTTCGTCTTCTTCTTCTTCTTCTTCTTCTTCTTCTTCTTCTTCTTCTCTTCTTCTTCTTCTTCTTCTTCTTCTCTTCTGGACTGATCACTATTTGTTCTTTTCGCTGTCCAGCTCAGAATCACACACAGTATGTTGGCAGCAACTCTCGAAACGATGGTCTCACAGATGCAACAGTCTACAAGGAAAATCCATGACAGTTCTCCGCTGTAGTGTGTGTTGTATCAGTCAGCTCATCATTAGACTGTTGGGAGAAGTAGGAGAAAAATGATATCTTCTGAAATAGAAAGATTGGAAAGGAACGGAGGTGGACGCAAAATTATTTACTGGAAAAGAACGATTGTGCAGAGTGGGGATGGGGACAAACAATGTCTGATGTAGAAGAACGATTGGGAGGGAAAGGAGACAAAAATGTTGCCAGTAGAAAAGGGATAATAGCTCAGTGGTCAGAGCACTCGCTTTCCCCCAGCCAAAGTTAAGCAGCGTCGAGCGTGGTCACTACTTGGATGGGTGACCGTTTGTGCGCCTTGGTTTCAGTACAGTTCCCCCAGTTCACCCAGCTGTAAATGGGTACCTGCCCTCTTTGGGGTCAGGGAAGGTAAAGCAGCGAGGGAGAGGAGATGGGCGCCGCCCTCAATATGCTGGCCCTAGAGAAGTTAGGTCTCTGACGCCTCGCTCCCCTACGACCTTACAGGTTATGGGACACCTGTACCTTAGAAAAGATCGACCATGAAGATCCATCCCATTGTGAAACGTCCTCTTGGATGCTGTCTGATACTGAAAAGATTGCCACTAAGATGTTTCGGAAGAAAGATGGGTCTTTTCTTAGGGACTGTCCGTCTTGTGAATGTGCGCGCGCGCGCGCGCGTGTGTGTGTGTGTGTGTGTGTGTGTGTGTGTGTGTGTGTGTGTGTGTGTGTGTGTGTGTGTGTGTGTGTGTGTGTGTGTGTGTGTGTGTGTGCGCGCGCGTGTGTGTGTGTGTGTGTGTGTGTGTGTGTGTGTGTGTGTGTGTGTGTGTGTGTGTGTGTGTGTGTGTGTGTGTGTGTGTGTGTGTGTTTTGTTTTTGCTTTGTTTTGTTTTGTTTTGTGTGTGTGTGTGTGTGCGTGTGTGTGTGTGTGTGTGTGTGTGTGTGTGTGTGTGTGTGTGTGTGTGTTTGTATGCTGATATTTCGACCATTCGTTCTACTGTTCGTGTATACATATACATATGCATATACATATATATTTATATATATATATATATATATATATATATATATATATATATATATATATATATATATATATATATATATATATATATATATAATATACATATATATATTTTAGTCTGTCTGTGTATATGTATGTATGGTATATATATGTAAATATATATATCTATCCAGATAGACACAGAATGTACGCTTATGCACTCACGAACAGTAGAAGGAAAGGTCGACATATCAGACTACAACACTTTTTTTTCTTTTTTTTTTCCAAATTCAACAACACACCCTCTCATTGACACCTGCATACTCTGAAACTTGTTTGTCTGTCTGCTTTGTTTGACATAGACGTATTCTAAAACTTCTTTGTATGTCTGCTTTGTTTGACATAGACTTACTCTCACATTTCTTTGCTTTGTTTGACATAGACATACTCTGAAACTTCTTTGTCTGCCTGCTTTGTTTGACATAGACATACTCTGAAACTTCTCTGTCTGTCTGCTTTGTTTGACATAGACATACTCTGAAACTTCTCTGTCTGTCTGCTTTGTTTAACATAGACATACTCTGAAACTTCTCTGTGTGTCTGCTTTGTTTGACATAGACATACTCTGAAACTTCTCTGTCTGTCTGCTTTGTTTGACATAGACTTACTCTGAAACTTCTTTGTCTGTCTGCTTTGTTTGACATAGACTTACTCTGAAACTTCTCTGTCTGTCTGCTTTGTTTGACATAGACTTACTCTGAAACTTCTTTGTCTGTCTGCTTTGTTTGACATAGACATACTCTGAAACTTCTTTGTCTGTCTGCTTTGTTTGACATAGACATATCATAAAGCTCCTCTGTCTGTCTGCTTTGTTTGACATAGACATATCATAAAGCTCCTCTGTCTGTCTGCTTTGTTTGACATAGACTTACTCTGAAACTTCTTTGTCTGTCTGCTTTGTTTGACATAGACATATCATAAAGCTCCTCTGTCTGTCTGCTTTGTTTGACATAGACATACTCTGAAACTTCTCTGTCTGTCTGCTTTGTTTGACATAGACATACTCTGAAACTTCTTTGTCTGTCTGCTTTGTTTGACATAGACATACTCTGAAACTTCTTTGTCTGTCTGCTTTGTTTGACATAGACATACTCTGAAACTTCTTTGTCTGCCTGCTTTGTTTGACATAGACATACTCTGAAACTTCTTTGTCTGTCTGCTTTGTTTGACATAGACTTACTCTGAAACTTCTTTGTCTGTCTGCTTTGTTTGACATAGACATACTCTGAAACTTCTCTGTCTGTCTGCTTTGTTTGATATAGACATACTCTGAAACTTCTTTGTCTGTCTGCTTTGTTTGACATAGACATACTCTGAAACTTCTTTGTCTGCCTGCTTTGTTTGACATAGACATACTCTGAAACTTCTCTGTCTGTCTGCTTTAACATAGACATACTCTGAAACTTCTTTGTCTGTCTGCTTTGTTTGACATAGACATACTCTGAAACTTCTTTGTCTGTCTGCTTTGTATGACATAGACGTATTCTAAAACTTCTTTGTCTGTCTGCTTTGTTTGACATAGACATACTCTGAAACTTCTTTGTCTGTCTGCTTTGTATGACATAGACGTATTCTAAAACTTCTTTGTCTGTCTGCTTTGTTTGACATAGACATACTCTGAAACTTCTCTGTCTGTCTGCTTTGTTTGACATACTTACTGCATGAATAGTGGCAGCAGCAGCTTTTCATGGGTGAGTGACGTCAGACAGAGATATTATAGACTCCAAAGGTAGTGTGAAAAAAGTACCATTAAAACAGTTTTTACTGGAAAAATGAAATAGTGAAAGATCATCATCAAAATGGTCCCTTGGTGTGCTCTCAAGTACATCCAGGTTCACTCTGTAGCATTGCCTGAGCTAGCAACTCACAGTGCTAAGCTGCTGTCAGACCACCATCAATCAGTACGGGCTTCACAATGACTGCTTCGATGAAGCTGTTGTTGATGCTGCTGCTGATAAAGCTTTTGTTGCTGCTGTCGCTGCTGCTGCTGCAATCAGTACAGACTCACACTGTCTGCTTTGATGAAGCTGTTGCTTCTGCTACTGCTGTTCCTGCTGCTACTGTTCTTTGTTTCCCATCCTATGCACCCGGGGGATCATCCAGAATATTCACTCTATCTTGCTCATCACACCTGGGAATCTACTCCGAGAGTATCCTCTGGATGAGAAGTTTGTGTGGACAACGTGAAGCGAGCAGTAAATGACACCATGCCGGGCTGTCTCTCCTCACAGTCCCATTCCACACAGGAGAAAGAAAACAAAACAAACTCAACAACGCCTTGATCAGTGATGGCTCAGAGGATCGCTGATTCATATTAGCTCAAGTTGCAGGGTTGTCAGGGAGTTATCAGCCCTTGACCTGTATGAGAACTCCACCACTTGTGGACTCAGTGTGTTCTCACAGAACAGCTTAGCAGGTCAATTCCTTGTGGTCAGCGCTTTGGTCCAGTTTGGCGAAAATGGAGAGGGTTCTACTTGTCTCGCGATGACTATGGAGAGGTCATTTGAGCCTGTTTGTCGTCTGCTCCTTTTTAGTGGATAGTTCCTGTTTGATTTCGTCACCTTTGAAGTTTCTGGTGGTCAGGATTTTCGATGTGTGCTAGTTTTCATGAAGCAATGCTGGAAGGAAAGAAGTTGGGTTTTTTTTATATATAAGACAGACAAAGAAGGGTAAAAGAAGGAAAGCTCAATAACAGACTGACTGACAAATATGCCAAGGAAAAGAAAGGAACAGACATGCCAAAACAGACAATGGTAGAAATTATAAGAAAGAAAGAAACAAAGAATAAGAAAAAACAAAACAAAGACAGAAAAAGTGAATGAAAAAAGAAACAAACAAACAAAACGAAAGACAAGAAAAAGAAAGAAAGAAAAAAGAAAAAGAAAGAAAGAAAGAAAGACAGAAAGACAGAAGACAGAAGAAAGAAAAATAGGGAAAAAAGAAAGAGTGAATTAAGAAATAAAGAAAGAAACAAACGAAAGACAAGAAACAAACAAACAAACAAACTAGCAAAGACATAACGAAAAGAAACGGAAAAAAGACAGAACGAAATACTAAAGAAACAAAAAAACAAAAGACAAAAAACAGACAGAGAGAAAAAAATACAAAGATCTTCCAGAACAAAAATAATAAACCGGTGCTTTTTCCCCAACCAGAAGGCGATAGAGCTATCTTAGGTCACCAAATATGACACGCCCTGTGTGCAGATGATAATTTTGGCTAGTTGGTAACTTGGCTGGCCGGTTTGCTGATTCAAGCGATTGGTTGGTTGGTTGGTTGGTTGGTTGGTTGGTTGGTTGGTTGGTTGGCTGGCTGGCTGGCTGGCTGGCTGGCTGGCTGGCTAGCTAACCTTATAAAACACCTTGTGTGTGGTTGATGTTTATTTCCACGCCGAATTTATCTAATTGGTAAATTGGTTGATTTGCAGTTTAAGCGGTTGGTTGGTTGGTTGGTTGGTTGGTTGGTTGGTTGGTTGGTTGGCTGGTTGATTGGTTGGCTGGTTGGTTGGTTGGCTGGTTGGTTGGTTGGTTAGTTGGTTTGTTGGTTGGTTGGTTGGTTAGTTGGTTGGTTGGTTGCTTGCTTGGTTGCTTGGTTGCTTGGTTGTTTGGTTGCTTGGCTGCTTGGTTGCTTGGTTGGTGGCAATCTAATCTATTCTGTTTTTCAGTTTGGTAACTTCAAATCGGAGTTGGTAGCATTTAGCAATGCACTGCGTTCTCTCTCTCTCTCTCTCTCTCCTCTCTCTCTCTCTCTCTCTCTCTCTCTCTCTCTCTCTCTCTCTCTTCTCTTTCTCTCTCTCTCTCTCTCTCTCTCTCTCTCTCTCTCTCTCTCTCTCTCCTCCTCTCTCTCTCTCTCTCTCCACACACACACACACACTGTGTGCTTAGTCAGGTACAAGCAATTACGCATACACTGTTTCGTTTGTATTGTGTTTATTGACATGTAAGATACAGATAAAAACAGATAATTACAAAAAGGTGATTCTGCATTCACTTCATTATTAATCATTTTGTTACCGTTTATGAACACCTTTATACATTCCAGCACAATATGAATATAAATGTTTATTACATTACTGTACAAAACTATAGCAACTATATCGTAAAGTTTCACGATCTACAACACTACAGATACAACACAATCAGACTAGTGTCGTATTTATTGTAATGCAAAACATATTAGCTACTTTAATGCAATCCAGGTCATTTGCACAAGCCTTCTATGGGATGACTAAAGTGCTTTTGACTTGACTTGACTTTGACTTGACTTCACAAACCAAAACAGTAATGGGTTGGGTTTTTTAGCACAATTCAGAACATTATTGTTTTTTACACTATTTTTCCCGTTCCTTGGCTAGAGCTACGAGTACACCGGTGGTGAGATTTGGGGGGGGGGGGGGGGTACCGTTTATGCTCACTATGAAGGTAGCCGCATTCCGACTTCGGGGATGTATGTATGCTGGCTATGTTTGTGTTTCCGTAATCCAACGAACGCTGACATGAATTACGGGATCTTTAACGTGCGTATTTGATCTCCCGCGTGTGTATATATGCACGAAGGGAATTAAGGCGCTGACAGGTCTCCACTTGAAGTTGACATGGGAGATTGTGAAATTTCCTATCCTTAATTCACCACACACCGCAGAGATGTTCGAACCCACGACTTCATGGACCCATTAGATTCAAGTCAAACGGTCTTAATCACTCGGCTATAGTGTCCATTCTTAACGCTATTTGAAATACCATTGTCTTCGTTTTCAACATCCCACGGCATTGTTCTCTTTTAATACTGTCCACAGCATTACTGTCTTTTACCACACACAATCAGGGATATTATCATCGAATAATTATCGCAAACCAGGACATGATTGCGATACAATACAAACCTTTTCATATAATTCAATATTATGTTGTTTGTAAACACAGCTCGGGATGTTCTTGCGTTTTACCTCAGTTCAAAGCATTTATTATCTTTACATGCAATTAGTTCATTCTTGCTTTTTTACACTATCTAATAGACCATTGTGATTTAAGGTAAGCTAGAGCATAGATGGTTTCATTAGAATTCAGAACATCGTTTCCTTTTCACGCAACCCAGAGCTAGGATGTCTGGTAAGACAACGCAGGATTCATTGCCTTTTAAACACAACGGAATACGATTGTCTTTTTACGCAATAAAGAGCACAGTTTTCCTTTAAACACAGTCTAGAAGACTACTGGAATTCATTAGTTTACTCAACTTAGGACGCTGCTGTGTTATTACAAAATCAAGAACATCGCTGTTTTTAACAAAAACCAACACACTCAAACTAGCTCTTCTGCCAATGACACGATCGGTGTTTGGCAATTATTAAGTGAAAATTGAAGATGTTACAGCTGTTTTGGTTAAATAATATCGACATGATTTATGCTAGAAATGCGTGTAACATAATAACTAGTCTTTATAACTATGTGGAGACGAAATTTTTTTAAAACTACAAAAAGGGTGGAGGCTAAGATACAAAAATAATATGCATGGTTATAAATGGATCAAATCTAATCCAATCTTGTTTAAATTATAGCCCCGCTAACCACAGAACCATGTCGGGACTGCCACCTCGTAAAACTTCAATCCCAGATTAAAACCGTGCAAGTATAATCATACAGATTAAAAACAGGGCAGCTCAATCTAAACCCATGTTCTCGATTCCAGACAGACTGTAAACACGCTGCCTGGAACTCTCAGACTTGGTCAGAGACCGCCTGGCGCTCGAGCGAGATGCAGAGAAGTTGCCCTTTATCCTCTTACACGTCAACAGCTGCTTT
>CM054137.1:29448053-29455553 GCA_028751875.1 Rapana venosa | reverse complement strand
AAACCTGTGAGACCTGATGAAGAAAGACCACGTAAGATACAGGAAAATGTCAAGAAAGAGAAAGAGAAAAAAACGACGAAAGAAAGTGAAAGAAATAAACAAATTTCTTTTTAAATTGGAATAACAGACCAAGCAAAGTAAACTAATCAATAAACAAGAAAAGGAACATAGAGTTTCAAAATAAAAGAAAGAAAACAATGAAGGAAAAACATCGCCGAGGTTTTTTTTTAAAATGGCTAGGAAATAACAAAAAAATGTTTTACATAAATATTACACTTTCCTCAGCTTCAATAAGGTACGAATACAATAAGTGTTAACATGGAATAGACAGGTAGACAAGGACAGAGACACAGACTACAGAGAAAAAGGACAGGAAAGCGAATAAGCATACACAAACATTTCATTCCTTTTTCCTCCACACTCAAACCACCCAGTCCGTAGCCCACTCCAAAAGCTCTGTCGGTTATTGATGTAAAGCAAAGCGTCAAGGCCCACATCAAAATGGGGTTGTGCTTTTATCTTTTCGTTTATTTATGTTTTATCTATTTATATTTTATTCTTTTTTTCCAGGATAATGGAATAAGCGCTCATGTGCTTATGCTTCGAAATGTTACGATGTTGACATTGTCTTCATCTATGACAAGCTCTTAGTATAAAAATCTGTAAGTGTCCATTAATGGAGAAAAAATCTCTGAAGTCGGAATATGGCTGCATATATAGCGAGGTAATTGAAAACACACACACACAAGAACTCCACATTTGGTATTCTGTCCGTACTTACCGTCCTCACAGTGGTTCCCAGTATAATGATGTGTTGGCTTTACAGGATTCGGGGCTATATAAATTATTTACAGTAGTAGTAAGAGTAGTCGTAGTAGCAGCAGCAGCAGCAGCAGCAGCAGCAGTAGTAGTAGTAGTTGTGCTAGTAGTATTGTTGTTGTTATTATTATTATCATCATCATCACCATCATCATCATCATCATCATCATCATCATCAGTAGTAATAGTAGTAGTAGCAGCAGCAGCAGCAGCAGCAGCAGCAGCAGCAGCAGCAGCAGCAGCAGCAGCAGCAGTAGTAGTAGTATCATTATTATTATTTGTTAGTAATAGTAGAAGAAGAAGTAGTAGAAGCAGCAGCAGCAGTAGTAGTAGTAGCATTATTATTATTTGTTAGTAATAGTAGTAATAGTAGAAGTAGTAGTAGCAGCAGCAGCAGCAGCAGCAGTCGTAGTCATAGTAGTAGCAGTAGCAGCAGCAGTAGCAGTAGTAGTAGCAGTGGTACAGTGTATATTCTGGATAATCCTCGTAGCTTCAAGCCAAGGAACGTCCAGCGACGGTAATCAACCATCTAGAGTCAACATACCCACAAAATACTTGATGAAGAAGCTGGAGGGACCAACGAAGGTGCGGTAGACCTGTTCAGCCGACAGGAAAAACGTGACGATGATGACCACCAGGTCAGCAAGGGCCAGACAGAAGACACACAGGTTGATCCTCTCCCTCAGCCCCTGTCTGTAGAACACAGCAGCACTGAGGATGTTGCCTGGCACCCCCAGCAAGAAGAGAGCAGGGATGATGACTGCTGAATCGGCCACTGAAATCCATAACTCTGTCTGGGAAAAAAAGGGAGACAGAATCAAAGTGGATCAGTGGTCTGGATGTAATTATTTTGTGCGCCTGTATGTCAATTTGTGCGCTTCAGTTTGTATCTTCGTGTGTAGCACATTTGTATTGTGAATGCGGGTATCATGAAAAGTGTGTGTGTGTGTGTATGTGTGTGTGTGTGTGTGTGTGTGTGTGTGTGTGTGTGTGTGTGTGTGTGTGTGTGTGTGTGTGTGTGTTTTCATAGGGATTTTGTTTTCTTCCAAAAGGGTAAAAAGGTAAAGGAGTCCCATAACCTATAACTGTATAAGGTCGTAGGGGAGCGAGGCGTCAGAGACCTCACTTCTCTAGGGCCAGCATATTGAGGGCGGCGCCCATCTCCTCTCCCTCGCTGCTTTACCTTCCCTGACCCTAAAGAGGGCAGGTACCCATTTACAGCTGGGTGAACTGGGGGAACTGTACTGAAGCCAAGGCGCGCAAACGGTCACCCATCCAACTGGTAACCACGCTCGACGCTGCTTAACTTGGCTGGGGGAAAGCGAGTGCTCCGACCACTGAGCTATCCCGTCCCCCTTCTTCCAAAAGCAAGTTGCAAATAAAACAAAACGGGGAACAGTATTGATAAGCGTCGTCATATGTCCATTTTCAAGACATATGGTATGAACAGCTTGATTTATTGTATTAGGTTTATTACATTTGGTTTTAATGTATTTATACATACACTCTGAAAACATTAAAGGCTCGGTCTATCTATAGTACAAGCTAATAAACTACTTACATCCATAAGGTTTGCAGGAAAAGTACCTGCATCCATTTAAAATGCCCTCTGAATGACATAATACGCACCATTCTGTATAAATCGTGTTTGGCGAAATCAAAACATCAAAGTTTATTCCATTTTAAAGTTCTTCAACATTCAAATACTTTGCATGGACTCGGGGTTTTTTTAAACACCGATGCAAGATGTAACCGGAAAAACAAATAATCAACATTTATAATTCCAAGGAAAAAAAGAATGGAAAGAAGAAGAGGAAGAAAACAAAAAGGACAGTGTAACTAACTGTAAACAAAGTCCAAAACGAGCAGCTATTTGTAAACAAAGTAAAAAAGAAAGTGTGATAACTATAAATGGGTAAATAAAGTGTAACTAAATGCACACAAAGTCAAAATGAGCAAAACTGAACACATTTGCCAAAAATATAAATTTATAAGTAAAGGAATGAGAAAAAAGGAGATAGCATTACAGACTGATAACTAAGCTCAACACACACCAGATCTCACCTGCTTAGTAACGACATTATCGGGGTTGTCTTGTGGAACAAACTCCTCCTCCAGCACCAAACACCCATCTTTGGTTTTCCCGTCACTGAAAGAGGCCGCTGTCATTTCAACGTGACGTAATGATGGTGGCACCGTGACGTCGAAAATACGTGTGCTCTGATTGGCCAATAATCTCAACGCATCGGCATCCATTGTGCTGGAATAGATCAGTCAAGAAAGGTAGGGAAACTTGTTGCTCATCTACGTTTCTTATTTGTAGCGCCTACAAGTGTTGTACAAAATATGTAAGAGGGGACGGGATAGCCTAGTGGTCAGAACATTGCGCTCGCAATCTGACGACCCGGGTTCGATTCCCGTTCAAGGGGGATATTTTCCCCTGGAGTTAACATCTGTGAAGACTCCACTCTCCCCAAAAGTCCTTCGGATGAGACTATAAACCGAGGCCCCGTGTGCGAACGCACGCAGAACATCTTGTGCACAGGTTAAATCCTGTTCCGCTTTTCGTAAGAGTAGGCCATTGTCTGCCGGTGGGAACAGATGACAGAATTTACAAAACCACATACACAAGGGGACTGGAGTAAAAAAAAAAAAATTTTTTTTTAAAAGCACATGAGTGCTTATTCCATTATCCTCGATATAAAAGAATAAATATATATAAAAAATAAGGAGTGTGTATTTAGTTCCAATGTAAGCTGAAACCGTGTTTTTTTTATTATTAAAACGTTATCTATGAAACGACCAAGCTGGAAATCAGGCATGAGCCAATTTTTTTAGAGAGGTGTGATGCCATTCATGTCACGTGAACTAAGTAGCTTGTTTGGGGGTTTTTTTCTTTCTTTTGGTTTTTTCCCCTTTTTCTTAATGGTAACATATATTAAGGTTCTAAAAGCATTGCAATATGAATCAATGTCTAAGTATATTTGTTTGCAATAAAATTAAATTCATTAGGAACCCATTTTCGGTTGTCAACTTCCAAAACTAGCTGATAGCTTTAAATTTGTTATCAGTTGGGGAATTATTTTTCAACAGGCATAAACTATACATACATACATATACAAAGACACACATACACACACAGAGAGAGAGATATATATATATATATATATATATATATATATATATATATATATATATATATATATATATATATATATATATATATAGTTTATGCCTGTTGGTCTACCTTTATTGATAGAAACATTACACAGTATGTCTGTCAACAGCTACACGCTAAATATTAAAAAAATATTTTAAATTTTTGTAAAAAGCCAAATGATAAACCTGCACATCATATTATACACAAACAAAAAAATGTCTCGTTTGCAGCATAAAGAACTACTACCACAAAGAAATAAAACACACGTAAACTGACAGACAAGAACAATGCTGGACAACTCACTTTGCTTATCAAGAAACAATACTTGTACCTTTTTTTTCACTTCTTATTCCAACCTTGAATCAAGAAACCAAGAACCTGAGCAGAGATGACTTCAACATCGCTAACTCTGACCGTACAATAGTCTGCGTTTCGACTGGGAGGGGGAAACATTTATGCCTTTCCACCTTGTGCAAAATGACCGCTAATTAGGCTATTTCCTGATACGGGCATATCATTATTACTAGCTGTCCGGAACATATTTTTAGTGCCTGGCATCGTGCAAATGTCTGGAAGGCTTATCCTGGACAAACTAAGGTGTGTCGGTCTGTTTGTCTTGCCAAGACCTTTACCCGTGGATGGATGTCGGTTAATGCACTGGCGGCCTTGACTCTCTGGTACTGAGGTTGAGGTGCTGGATGCCGATCTGCACGTGCATAGTGACGGAGTACGGGGAGTCCTGCTTTATCAGCTGTTGCTAAAGACAGTGTGGTCTGGTGCTGAAATGGCGGGGCGGAGAGAGAAGGTTGGGAGAGATAGGGGTGGGAATCTTACTAAAGCATTACACATATGCGCACGCGCGCGCACGCATGCACGCACACATACATACACACTCACGCATGCACACTCACGCACGCACGCACACATACACACACACTCTCTCAGAGAGAGAAAGGGACAGACAGACAGAGACAGAGAGAGCCTGGAAAAGACACTTCTCCACTCCAAGATTATTTGATTCATCATTCGCTTCCAACCCACCCTGGAATCTCTGCAACTCCGGAGTGTGAACAGTATGTACAGTGACTAGCATCATGCAATTTCATTAACCGAATGCCTTGGTGTCCATAGCCGTTGTCCTTTCACAATACTGTCACTTTTGTCATTAATCTGAGCTTTGTTCCTTTTTTTCCTATGAAAACCGTCTCTCTGTTTAAAATACTGTCTGTATCAGACTCCTCTCTCTCTCTCTCTCTCTCTCTCTCTCTCTCTCTCTCTCTCTCTCTCTCTCTCTCTCTCTCTCCTCTCTCTCTCTCTCTCTCTCTCTCTCTCTCTCTCTTTACCTTAGTACTTAGAAATGCTCCGACTCTGTAAGTAATGTCCCAAACTGTTAATAGAAACATCGATTTTTACATGTGTGAAATGCCGATAATATCAGTTTAATATATTTGTGAACGGGAAGTTATCATGGAAATGAATCGTTAACGCAAAAGAAAAACTTTCCATTTGATAACGAATATTTGGCTTGTATTTTGTGTACCACTTTAAATCACTGCAGATTTCTCTGCATGAAATTGGGGTTGCTCTCCCCGAGGAGAGCGCGTCGCCACAAGAGTAGCGCCACCCATATTTTTTCTTTCCCTGTTTGTATATTTGTTTATCAATGTGGCTGTTTTCTACATTATTTTTTCAGGAATAACTCTCTTATTGTCGTGGGTTCTTTTAAGCGAGTTAAATGCGTGTTGCACACGGAGTCTCTACTTACAGTCTCATCCGAAAGACTAGCATCCAGACACCACTCACAGGATAGTAGATGGGAAGACAGTTTGAGGCACAAACGGGGATCAAACCTGGACCCGAATTGAATTAAACCCAGACTTTTCGCTTTCTAGGCAGGTGCGTTACCTCTAGACCACCGATCCATTTTGATAGCTGCCGAGTTAATCCAGCTCTCATAAGAAATGTGCCTTCACAGCATCGAAAATAACTCTACCCTCTTGAATTTAGGAACGTCAAATAAAGATGTTGATGTTGAGGCATTACATTGTATTGATGGATTCTTGCCACTCCTGCTGTCTTCAGATCTGTCCCTTTCTCGCCAGGGGCAAAGGTGTCCCATAACCTATGATGTCGTAGCGGAGCGAGGCATCAGAGACCTCAGCTTCTCAAGGGGCCAGCATATATGAGGGCGGCGCCCATCTCCTCTCCCTCGCTGCTTTACCTTCCCTGACCCTAAAGAGAGCAGGTACCCATTTAACAGCTGGGTGAACTGGGGGACTGTACTGAAGCCAAGGCGCGCAAACGGTCATCCATCCAAGTGATAACCACACTCGATGTTGCTTACACTTAGCTGGGGATACTGACAGATTACTGTATGTTTCTAAACACCTGCCTCACATCATTGGCCAGGACTTTTCCACAAACAAGCTCCGGGGATCTGGAACTCTCGTCCATCCTGTCTTAGAAAAATTAATATTCACACATGTCATGCTTCCAAAATAGCCTGGTGGATCAGTGGTCTAGAGGTAATGCACCTGCCTAGAAAGCACAAAAGTCCGGATCGGAGCTGTGTGGTGGTTCGATCCCCGTTTGGGCCTGAAACTTTTCCCCCATCCGTTAGACCATGAGTGGTGGTCTGGGTGCTAGTCTTTTGGAGGAGACGATAAATCGAGGTCCCCTGTGTTACCTATAATTATGCAGTGCACGTAAAAGAACCCACGGCAACAAGAAAGTTATACTTGGCAAAATTCTGAAGGAAAAGCTACTCTGATAGGGAAACAAATACATTGCATACAGGACAAGAAAAATATTATGGGTTGCGCTGCTCTTGTGGCGACGCGCTCTCCCTAGGGAAGAGAAGC
This sequence comes from Rapana venosa, assembly GCA_028751875.1. Classification (NCBI taxonomy): domain Eukaryota; kingdom Metazoa; phylum Mollusca; class Gastropoda; order Neogastropoda; family Muricidae; genus Rapana; species Rapana venosa. The sequence goes on along the minus strand of CM054137.1, from coordinate 29,448,713 downwards.
CCAAATTTCACGCAGAGAAATCTGCCCTGGCGTAAAGTGGTATAAAATAAAATAAAAACTGTAAATAAATGAATAAATAACAACCTTGCCTGTTCTGTTAAATCCATAACCTAGCTTATTAGTTTCAAAGTAGAATATACTAGCCTTATGTGTGTGTGTGAGTGTGTGTGTGCGCGCGCGTGTGTGCGCGCGCGTGTGTATGTGTGCGCTAGTTTCACTAGTTCCCCATTCCTCAGTGTGTCCTTGTGCAAATCCATGCTCTGTGACCTTGACCCTTTCGGTGAAGGCCAAGACGGGTCGTCAGTTTCACCATTTCCGCATTCCTCATTGTCCGCACGTGCAATTTGTGTGTCTGTGGCCTTGACCGTCTGAGTCTAGTCTGGTTGTCAGCATTCCTCACGTGAAATCCGTGGTCTGTGACCTTGACCGTCTGGGTGTATGTTGTCAGTTTCACTAGTTCGGCATTCCGCATTGTCTTCACGTGCAATCCGTGGTCTGTGACCTTGACCGTCTGGGTCTAGGTTGTCAGTTTCACCAGTTCCGCATTCTGCGTTGTCTTCACGTGCAAATCCGTGCCCTGTGGCCTTGGCTGTCTGGTTCGAGACGAAAAAGGGGAATCCCCGTCCTTCCTCCTGTCGTTTCACTCTGTTGCTGTGACTG
>CM054137.1:29440553-29443053 GCA_028751875.1 Rapana venosa | reverse complement strand
AAAGTTAAAGTCTGAAGCAAGCAAGCAAGCAAGCGCGCGTGTGTGTGTGTGTGTGTGTGTGTGTGTGTGTGTGTGTGTGTGTGTGTGTGTGTGTGTGTGTGTGTGTGTGTGTGTCTTGTGTGTGTGTGTGTGTGTGTGTGTGTGTGTGTGTGTGTGTGTGTGTGTGTGTGTGTGTGTGGTGTGGTGTGTTGTGTTGTGTTGTATTGTGTTGTGTAGTGTGTGTTTTGTGTGCGTGTGTGTGTGTTGTGTTGTGTGTGTATTGTGTTGTGTAGTGTGAGGGTGAGTGAGTGGGTGTGGATGTCAAGTCAAGTCAAGTCAAAATTTTATTTCCAGATGGTACATTGAATAAGCAATGCATTTGCTTTTTTTCATGTGTGAGGGTGTGTGTGTGTGTGTGTGTGTGTGTGTGTGTGTGTGTGTGTGTGTGTGTGTGTGTGTGTGTGTGTGTGTGTGCGTGTGTGTGTTGTATGAGCGTGTTTGTGTGTGTATGCGCGCGCACGTGTGTGAGTGCGTGTGTGTAGGTGTGTGTGATGTTGTATTGTGTTGTTTTGTGTCATGTGTGTTGTGTTGTGTTGTATATGTCTGTGTTGTGTTGTGTTAGTGTGTGTCTATGTGTGTGCGTGCGTGTGTGTGTGTGTGTTTGCGCGCGCTTGCTTGTGTGTGTGTTTGTGTTGTGTTGTGTTGTGTACCACGTCCAGTTACAGCAGATATCTCTTCGTGAAATTCAGGTGCTGTCGCAGGGGAGAGCACGTCGCCATGAGAGCATTGCCACCCGTTTATTGGGCTGATTTCTTTTTCATTTTTCCGTTTGTAAGTGTATAAAATTTTGTTTGTTCCCGAGCGCGCGCGCTCGCGCGCGCGCGCGTGTGTGTGTGTATATGTGTGTGTGTGTGTGTGTGTGTGTGTGTGTGTGTGTGTGAGTGTGTACGTGCGTGCATGTATGTATATGTGTGTTGTGTGTGTGTGGTAATAAACAGGTCCGGATTGTTTACTGGATAACACACACACATACACATACACATACACACACACACGCACGCGCACACACGCAAGTCGCAGACACGAAGAATCAGAAAGGGAGGAGGTAGAAAGACACGCATAGATAAGAGATACCCAAATAATTTTTTAAAAACTTTAACACTGAAATATCCATGCATGCGTCTGAGCTTTGTGAAAATGTTAAGCAACTCTTTTTCTTTCTTTTTTTTTCTTATATCTTACGTAAATCAAAATTCTAACACACACATACACACAAAACTTGTCTCCATTCAACCTCGTATGTCCTACACAATCCTGAAGTTTAAAAACAAAAAGTCAGCAACCCCCCCCCCCCCCCTTAAAAGTCCGCTGTGTCGCCTCATTTCATTGGTCGACTGACTGAACACAGAGTCAACACACAACACTGTACCGTGACCCGGTTGTTTTGAGGTCACGCACATAGTGAAACGACAGACAGACAGACATACGTATGTGTATATATATTTACAAGTAGACAAAGCTGACTGCAGACAGATTCAACAGAAAGCTGTCACCATCTTCCTCATCATGACAGCGCCTGGTGCTTTCATTAAGTGTGTGGTGGTAGGGGACGGGGCGGTGGGCAAAACGTGCATGTTGATGAGCTACGCCAACAACGAATTCCCAACCGAATATGTGCCTACTGTCTTCGATAACTATTCAGGTAAACGTTGTTGTTGTTGCGATAATATGTAGTAGGAGGTATGTGTTCCTTGTTTGTTTGTGACTCTGCTTCCTTCTATAGCTTTGCGTAACTTAAGTAGTTTTCGGTTCGTAAAAGTCTATGTTACAAGGAAGTTTGGTTCTCCAAAACATCGTAGTGAAGTGAATGTAAAGAAACTTCAAGTTTAGCCGACTGATAGTACAAGTTTATTAATTAAAGAGCACGCAGTAAGGTGGAGACAGTTTTTAACAGTACCGAAATAGCTAGGGGTGGGTGTGTGTGTGTGGGGGGGGGGGGGGGGGGGGAGGGGGTCCAAAAGGAAAATGTTTGTTTTGTTAGATATGCTGTGGCTCATTTGGTTTATTCATGTATGTGTGTGATCTTGTGGTTAAGCAGGAAATGTATGTCGCGCGTTGTATGTAAGGCGAATGTCAGTTTTGTGTGTGTGTGTGTTTTTTTGTAGCGACAGTGTTGGGACTGTGTTACAGGAATGGGATATTATGGAGGGTGAAAAGAATGTGTATTTGCGTGTATGTGGGTGGGTAAGGGCGTGAGTAGGTGGGTGTGAGTAGGTGTGTGTGTCTGCCTGTGTGAGAGAGGGTGTCTGTGTTTGTGTGGAGAGGGGTTGACAAAAGGACGGGTGCATACTATCATGTCCTACTGAGTGTGACATGGGGGTGAAAGCTGTTTGTGTCACTGACAGACGTAATGTACTGTGTCACGTTTTGGCTGTGGCAGTGGTATACAGTGTCACGTTTTGGTCGTGGCAGTGGTATACAGTGTCGTGTTTCCAGGTATATACAGGTGATGGCAGTAACA
>CM054137.1:29430553-29435553 GCA_028751875.1 Rapana venosa | reverse complement strand
ATGAGTGGCGCGCACACGACAGATACAGCACATGAAAAGAAAAGACAGCTCGAGGGAAGAACAAGAGAAGAGAGAAGAGAGAGAAAGACAGAGAAGAAGAGAAGAGGGGGGGAGAGGGGGAGATATAGAAGGAGAGAGAGGATAAAGAGATAGGGGAGCAGGACAGATTAAGGCAGACAGAGAAGAGAATAGACAGGTAGAGAGAGAGAGAGATAAGAGAGAGAGAAGAGAAGAGATATAAAGAGAGAGAGAGAGAGAGATAGAGAGAGAGAGAGAGAGAGGAGAGAGGAGACAAAATAAAGGGAGAAACAGAGACAGAGATATAAGAGAAGAACGAGATTAAGAGAGATTCAAGAGAGATAAAGACGTGAGAGCAAGTGGACAAGATATACATGTAGAGACAAATGGTTACAGTGATTAAAGGAAAGAATGAGATGAGCAAATAGGTGGTCAACCAGTAATGCAGTGAAGCAAGTTACTGACATATTGTCAACGTAATGCAGGTTTTCATTGACGCAAGTCTGAAATTAATGATATCTTGTTCAAATGTTCCATGTTTCAGGACAGTATGTCACTGACAATTTGTTAGTCTGTGTCAACGTCATGTTCATGTTTCAGTGACAGTAGTACTGAAGTGACTGTGTCAGCGGTAATGTTCGTGTTTCAGTGACAGTAGTACTGACAATGTGTACTGTGTCAGAGGTCATGTTCTTCGTGTTTCAGTGACAGTAGACTGACAATGTGTACTGTGTCAGGTATATTTCACGTTTCATGACAGTAGTACTGACAATGTGTATCAACGGTAATGTTCTGTTTCAGTGACAGTAGTACTGACAATGTTATCACGGTATGTTCATGTTTCAGTGACAGTAGTACTGACAATGTGTACTGTGTCTATGGTCATTTTCGGGATTCAGTGACATAGTACTGACAATGTGTACTGTATCAGCGGTCATGTTCATGTTTCAGTGACAGTAGTACTGACAATGTGTACTGTGTAAACAACGGTCATGTTCTTCGTGTTTCAGTGACATTAGTACTGACAATGTGTACTGTATCTACCGTACATTTCATGTTTCAGTGACAGTAGTACTGACAATGTGTACTGTGTCAACGGTCATGTTCTTCGTGTTTCAGTGACAGTAGTACTGACAATGTGTACTGTGTCAGCGGTAATGTTCATGTTTCAGTGACAGTAGTACTGACAATGTGTACTGTGTCAACGGTCATGTTCTTCGTGTTTCAGTGACAGAAGAACTGACAATGTGTACTGTATCAGCGGTAATGTTCGTGTTTCAGTGGCATTAGTACTGACAATGTGTACTGTGTAAACAGCGGTCATGTTCATGTTTCAGTGACAGTAGTTTTTTTTTTTAATACTGACAATGTGTACTGTGTCAGCGGCAATGTTCATGTTTCAGTGACAGTAGTACTGACAATGTGTACTGTGTCAGCGGTCATGTTCATGTTTCAGTGACAGAAGTACTGACAATGTGTACTGTGTCAGCGGCAATGTTCATGTTTCAGTGACAGTAGTACTGACAATGTGTACTGTGTCAGCGGTCATGTTCTTCGTGTTTCAGTGACAGTAATACTGACAATGTGTACTGTGTTAACAACGGTCATGTTCTTCATGTTTCAGTGACATTAGTACTGACAATGTGTACTGTGTTAATGGTCATGTTCTCCATGTTTCAGTGACAGTAGTACTGACAATGTGTACTGTCTATGGTATATTTCACGATTCAGTGACAGTAGTACTGACAATGTGTACTGTGTCAGCGGTAATGTTCATGTTTCAGTGACAGTAGTACTGACAATGTGTACTGTGTAAACAACGGTCATGTTCTTCGTGTTTCAGTGACATTAGCACTGACAGTGTGTACTGTGTAAACAACGGTCATGTGCATGTTTCAGTGACAGTAGTACTGACAATGTGTACTGTGTCAGCGGTAATGTTCATGTTTCAATGACAGCAGTACTGACAATGTATACTGTGTCAACGGTCATGTTTTTCGTGTTTCAGTGACAGTAGTACTGACAATGTGTACTGTGTCAGCGGTTATGTTCTTCGTGTTTCAGTGACAGTAGTACTGACAATGTATACTGTGTCAGCGGTCATGTTCTCCATGTTTCAGTGACAGTTGTACTGACAATGTATACTGTGTCAGCGGTCATGTTCTCCATGTTTCAGTGACAGTTGTACTGACAATGTATACTGTGTCAACGGTCATGTTCGTGTTTCAGTGACAGAAGTACTGACAATGTATACTGTGTCAGCGGTCATGTTCGTGTTTCAGTGACAGTAGTACTGACAATGTATACTGTGTAAACAACGGTCATGTTCTTCGTGTTTCAGTGACAGTAGTACTGACAATGTGTACTGTGTAAACAACGGTCATGTTCTTCGTGTTTCAGTGACAGTAGTACTGACAATGTGTACTGTGTAAACAACGGTCATGTTCTTCGTGTTTCAGTGACAGTTGTACTGACAATGTGTACTGTGTCAACGGTCATGTGCATGTTTCAGTGACAGTAGTACTGACAATGTGTACTGTGTAAACAACGGTCATGTTCTTCACGTTTCAGTGACATTAGTACTGACAATGTGTACTGTATCTACCGTACATTTCATGTTTCAGTGACAGTAGTACTGACAATGTGTACTGTGTAAACAACGGTCATGTTCTTCGTGTTTCAGTGACAGTAGTACTGACAATGTGTACTGTGTCTATGGTATATTTCACGATTCAATGACAGTAGTACTGACAATGTGTACTGTGTCAGCGGTAATGTTCGTGTTTCAGTGACAGTAGCACTGACAATGTGTACTGTGTCAGAGGTCATGTTCTTCGTGTTTCAGTGACAGTAGTACTGACAATGTGTACTGTGTCAGAGGTCATGTTCTTCGTGTTTCAGTGACAGTTGTACTGACAATGTGTACTGTGTCAGTGGTAATGTTCTTCATGTTTCAGTGACATTAGCACTGACAATGTGTACTGTGTCAGCGGTCATGTTCTCCATGTTTCAGTGACAGTAGTACTGACAATGTGTACTGTGTCAGCGGTCATGTTCGTGTTTCAGTGACAGAAGTACTGACAATGTGTACTGTATCAGCGGTAATGTTCAGGTTTCAGTGACAGTAGCACTGACAATGTGTACTGTGTCAGCGGTCATGTTCATGTTTCAGTGACAGTAGTACTGACAATGTGTACTGTGTCAGCGGTAATGTTCGTGTTTCAGTGACAGTTGTACTGACAATGTGTACTGTGTCAGCGGTCATGTTCATGTTTCAGTGACAGTAGTACTGACAATGTGTACTGTGCCAGCGGTCATGTTCTTCGTGTTTCAGTGACAGTAGTACTGACAATGTGTACTGTGTCAGCGGTCATGTTCTCCATGTTTCAGTGGCAGTTGTACTGACAATGTGTACTGTGTCAACGGTCATGTGCATGTTTCAGTGACATTAGTACTGACAATGTGTACTGTGTCAGCGGTAATGTTCATGTTTCAGTGACAGTAGTACTGACAATGTGTACTGTGTCAACGGTCATGTTCATGTTTCAGTGACAGTTGTACTGACAATGTGTACTGTGTCAGCAGTCATGTTCGTGTTTCAGTGACAGAAGTACTGACAATGTGTACTGTGTCAGCGGTCATGTTCGTGTTTCAGTGACAGTAGTACTGACAATGTGTCAGCGGTCATGTTCATGTTTCAGTGACAGTAGTACTGACAATGTGTACTGTATAAACAACGGTCATGTTCTTCACGTTTCAGTGACAGTAGTACTGACAATGTATACTGTGTCAGCGGTCATGTTCTCCATGTTTCAGTGACAGTAGTACTGACAATGTGTACTGTGTCAGCGGTCATGTTCGTGTTTCAGTGACAGAAGTACTGACAATGTGTACTGTATCAGCGGTAATGTTCAGGTTTCAGTGACAGTAGCACTGACAATGTGTACTGTGTCAGCGGTCATGTTCATGTTTCAGTGACAGTAGTACTGACAATGTGTACTGTGTCAGCGGTAATGTTCGTGTTTCAGTGACAGTTGTACTGACAATGTGTACTGTGTCAGCGGTCATGTTCATGTTTCAGTGACAGTAGTACTGACAATGTGTACTGTGCCAGCGGTCATGTTCTTCGTGTTTCAGTGACAGTAGTACTGACAATGTGTACTGTGTCAGCGGTCATGTTCTCCATGTTTCAGTGGCAGTTGTACTGACAATGTGTACTGTGTCAACGGTCATGTGCATGTTTCAGTGACATTAGTACTGACAATGTGTACTGTGTCAACGGTCATGTTCATGTTTCAGTGACAGTTGTACTGACAATGTGTACTGTGTCAGCAGTCATGTTCGTGTTTCAGTGACAGAAGTACTGACAATGTGTACTGTGTCAGCGGTCATGTTCGTGTTTCAGTGACAGTAGTACTGACAATGTGTACTGTGTCAACGGTCATGTTCATGTTTCAGTGACAGTTGTACTGACAATGTGTACTGTGTCAGCAGTCATGTTCGTGTTTCAGTGACAGAAGTACTGACAATGTGTACTGTGTCAGCGGTCATGTTCGTGTTTCAGTGACAGTAGTACTGACAATGTGTCAGCGGTCATGTTCATGTTTCAGTGACAGTAGTACTGACAATGTGTACTGTGTAAACAACGGTCATGTTCTTCGTGTTTCAGTGACAGTAGTACTGACAATGTGTACTGTGTCAGCGGTAATGTTCATGTTTCAGTGACAGTAGTACTGACAATGTGTACTGTGTCAGCGGTCATGTTCTTCGTGTTTCAGTGACAGTAGTACTGACAATGTGTACTGTGTAAACAACGGTCATGTTTTTCGTGTTTCAGTGACAGTAGTACTGACAATGTGTACTGTGTCAGCGGTAATGTTCTCCATGTTTCAGTGGCAGTAGTACTGACAATGTGTACTGTGTCAGCGGTCATGTTCGTGTTTCAGTGACAGTAGTACTGACAATGTGTACTGTGCCAGCGG
>CM054137.1:29415553-29425553 GCA_028751875.1 Rapana venosa | reverse complement strand
ATCTTTGGGATTTCAGGCACCCCAGTGTTATGATTCTTTTTTTTAAAAAGTCTGTTGTACAAAAAGTGAAATCACATGGATTCAGCCAGCTTCAGGGAAGTTTACTTTGGTGAAAAATCATCACATTGGTTCAAGGGGACTAGTTGATGAATAGTTCAAGCCATTTAAGATACCAACCCTAATTTTCAAAACTTTTTATTTTTCAGCATTCAGCGACATATTTTGGAAATTTGTAAAAAATAAATCCAGTCATCTATTAAAAAAACTGTGAAACAATCTCAAAAGAAGACATTATAAACTTTTCAATGATATATAATGAGTATGTCATTATTATGTTGGGTAAGTCTGCTGAATTTTTCAAATATAGCCAAAATCATGCGTCACCACAAAATGGCGGGATCCATTTCACTGCGACTCCAATGAGTTAATGTGACCTTTAACCTTGTGTACAATGTATATGTACAGGAGGAGTACTCTTCCCTACCTACCCAGAAACCAGTCCTTCGGATGAGACTATAAACCGCGGTCCCGTGTGCGAATGCACGCAGAACATCTTGCGCACACGTTAAATCCTGTTCCGCTTTTCGTAAGAGTAGGCCATTGTGTGCCGGTGGGAACAGATGACAGAATTTACAAAACCACATACACACGGGAACTGGATGTAAAAAAGCACATAAGTGCTTATTCCATTATCCTCGATATAAAAAAAAAATTAACCAACGTCTTCCTCACCTTTAATTAACCTTAATGTATACTTTATATTATAATTTACCTGTGCAGGAAGAGTACTCCACCCTACGCACGCTCTCCTACCCAGAAAAACCAACGTCTTCCTCACCTTTAGTTAACCTTAACGTATAATTTATAATTATAATTTACCTGTACAGGAGGAGTACTCCACCCTACGCACGCTCTCCTACCCAGAAACCAACGTCTTCCTCACCGCCTTCTCCGTCGTCATGCCGGCTTCGCTGAAGAACCTGGAGCACAAGTGGGTGCCAGAGATCCGCCACTCGGCCCCCAAGACCCCCTTCCTGCTGGTGGGCACTCAGATCGACCTCCGCGAGGACGAGCAGGTGCTGCTGAAGCTGGCCAAACGCCGGCAGAAGCCCTGCACTGCGGAAGAGGCCGAAAGGTTCGGGCGCCGCGTCGGGGCGTACGGCTATGTGGAGTGCAGTTCGCTGACCAGAGAGGGTCTGAAGAACGTGTTTGACGAGGCCATGCTGGCAGTGCTGGACCCTCACCAACCTTCGGGTAGTTCTGGTAGACGGAAGTGTGTGGTTTTGTAGTGTGGTGGTTTGGGGTGTGGTGTGGTGGGTTGGGTTGGTTGGGGTGGTGTGGGGTGGGGGTGTGGTCATTTATTCATTTATTTATTTATTTATTTATTCATTCATTCATTCATTTATTCATTCATTTATTCATTTATTCATTCGTTCGTTCATTTATTCGTTCGTTCGTTATTTTATATTGAGGATAATGGAATAAGCGCTCATGTGCTTTTTTTATGTCCAGTCCAAGTCGCATGTAGTTATGTTGTTGTAAGGTCTTTACTGTAGAGGGTAGGGTTGGGTTGGGGTAGGGTTAAGGAAGTTGCATGGAGATGTTATAATGGTGTTGTTAGGTTGATGTTTTTCTACTTTAAGACTGCTGTGGTTGTATGATTGATTTTTATACTGTAGAGGGTAGGGGTAGGGTAGGGTTAGGGTTAGGGAAGTTGTATGGAGAAGTAATGATGGCGTGATGGTATGATAGTGTTGGTGTTGTTGTTGTTTTACTACTTTAAGACTGCTGTTGTTGTATGATTGCTTTGTATACTGTTGGTGGTGGGTTTGGGTAGGGTTAGGGAAGTTGTATGGAGATGGTGTGATGGTATGGTAGTGTTGTTTGGTTGGTTGTTTTTTTCTACTTTTAAGACTGCTGTGGTTGTATGATTGATTTGTATACTGTAGAGGGTAGGGGTGGGTTAGATAGGGTTAGGGGTAAGGAAGTTGTATGGAGATGTTATGATGGTGTGATGGTATGATAGTGTTGTTTGGTGGTTGTTTTTTTCTACTTTTAAGACTGCTGTGATTGTATGTCTGATTTGGTATTATTGTGTTGGGGTTTGTTTTTTTGTTTGTTTGTTTCGTTTGCTTTGGTGTGTTTTGTTGTGGTTGTAGTTGTTTTGTTTTGCGGCGGGTTGTTTAGTTTTTGGTTTGTTTTGTTTCATTTTGTTTTTTGTGTATATCATTTCAGTCGCGGCAATATTTCTTTGAGGGATATTCGGGCTGCTCTCCTTGGGTGTAGAAGAGCGCGTCGCTACAAGAGCAGCGCCACCCTTTTTTTTTTTTTTTACCTGTATGCGCGTTTGTTTATGGAAGATCCTGGAACAACTCTCTTAATTGCCATGGATTCTTTCACGTGCGCTAAATTTCTGTTGCACACAGGACCCTGGCTTGTTATCTTACCCGAAAGACTATTGTATATTGTATTGTACTGTATACTACTTTTAGTCACGGCAGACTTCTCTGCATGAAATTCGGGCTGCTCTCCCAGGGAAGAGCGCGTCGCCACAAGAGCAGCGCCACCTTTTTTTTCCTGTCTGCAACTGTATTTGTTTCCCTATCAGAGTGGCTTTTTTCTACAGAATTTTGCCAGGAGCAACTCTCTTGCTGCTGTGGGTTCTTTTACGTGCACTAAATAACTATGTGTAACACACTAGACCTCGATTTATCGTCTCGTCAGAAAGACTAGCACCCAGACTACCACTCACGGTCTAATGGATGGGGGGGGGGGGGGGGGAGGGGAAAGTTCGGGCCCAAACGGGGATCGAACCACAGCACTCTTCCGACCCGGACTTTTCACTTTCTAGGCAGGTGCGTTACCTCTAGACTACTGGCCCATGCCGTTGAGTGGTGTGTTGATGTAACTGCCATTGATCGTGCAGCTGATGTGGTAGAGTTCTCTGGTTGAGTGTGTCGTTGATCTGATCTACCACTGTGTTTGGCGGATGTAAAGGACTCCACGACGAAGTGTATGAGTGATTTGATAGAATATTGATTGTGTTGTTGTTGTTGTTGTTTATTACAAGTGGACTACAGTGATTTGTGTGACTGGTTTGATGACTCGTTGATTGTGTCAATGATGATGTACTGGACCTCTTTTGTTTTTTGTTAATCTGATTGGGGACTGGACAGCTCAGTGGTCGGAGCACTCGCTTTCCCCCAGCCAAGTTAAGCAGCATCGAGCGTGGTTACCAGTTGGATGGGTGACCGTTTGCGCGCCTTGGCTTCAGTACAGTTCCCCCAGTTCACCCAGCTGTAAATAGGTACCTGCCCTCTTTAGGGTCAGGGAAGGTAAAGCAGCGAGGGAGAGGAGATGGGCGCCGCCCTCAATATGCTGGCCCCTGGAGAAGTTGAGGTCTCTGATGCCTCAGTCCCATACGACCACATAGGTTATGGGAACACCTTTACCTTTGAATCTGATTGGCATGGGCTGCATAACTGGTCAGACTTATTTGATGTACATAATTGTAAAATTGTTTAAAAGTAACACGTGGAATGCTGTGACTGAGTGAATGGATTAGCAAACCTCTGTCATTTTGTGATTGATCTTATATACCTGTATATATATATATACTTCATTGAGTCTGTTACTTACCTTTGACGTTGGTTATGTGACTAGTCTGATAGGTTTACCTGTACGGCACGTTCTTTGAAGGATATTGGCTAAGTGATAGATTTAATGAAACGTTTAAACTGTATGGCTAACCAGCTAAATACTCGAGAAAAGAAAACGAATGCTACAATGCAAGTTATTTTCAGGGGAGGCTTGTGCACTAACGTTGGTGAGATAACATCTGGTGCTGTTGCTGACCTAGCCCGGTGTTGATTTCGTTCTTAATGCCAAAGAGTTGATGTGATGTGACTGGTGTTTGACTGGTCCTGGTCATGTGTGTAATGTCACTGCTATCCATTTTGCTCTCTGGTGCTGAGTGTGGCGTTCATGGTGTAACTGCCGTAGATCGTGTCTTGGGCCGTTGAGTTTGGTGTTGATGTAGCTGCCATTGATTGTGTTTATGGAGTTGAGTGTACTGCCTTTGATCGTGTCCTGCGTCGCTGAGTTTTGTGTTGATGTGATTGCAATCGATCATACCCTGTTCTGTTGAGTGTGGTGCTGATGTGACTGCCATTGATCGTGTCTTGTGCCGTTGAATGTGGTGTTGATGTGACTGCCATTGATCGTGTCTTGGGCCGTTGAGTTTTGTGTTGATGTAATTGCCATTGATCGTGTCTTGGGCCGTTGAGTTTTGTGTTGATGTGATTGCAATCGATCATACCCTGTTCTGTTGAGTGTGGTGCTGATGTAACTGCCATTGATCGTGTCCTGCGTCGCTGAGTTTTGTATTGATGTGACTGCCATTGATTGTGTCTTGTACTGTTGAGTGTGGTGTTGATGTAATTGCCATTGATCTTGCTTTTGTACCAGTTTAGTGCGGTGTTGATGTGACTGCCACTGATCGTTTCTTGTACTGTTGAATGTGGTGTTGATTTAACTGCCATTGATCTTGTCTTGGGCCGTTGAGTGTGGTGTTGATTTAACTACCATTGATCGTGTCTTGTGACGTTGAGTGTGGTGTTGATGTAATTGCCATTGATCGTGTCTTATGCTGTTGAGTGTGGTATTGATTTAACTGCCATTGATCTTGCTCTTGTACCAGTTTAGTGCGGTGTTGATGTCACTGCCACTGATCGTTTCTTGTACTGTTGAATGTGGTGTTGATTTAACTGCCATTGATCTTGTCTTGGGCCGTTGAGTGTGGTGTTGATTTAACTACCATTGATCGTGTCTTGTGACGTTGAGTGTGGTGTTGATGTAATTGCCATTGATCGTGTCTTATGCTGTTGAGTGTGGTATTGATTTAACTGCCATTGATCTTGCTCTTGTACCAGTTAAGTGTGGTGTTGATGTGACTGCCACTGATTGTGTCTTGTACTGTTGAGTGTGGTGTTGATGTAACTGCCGTTGTTCGTGTCTTGGGCCGTTGAGTGTGGTGCTGATGTGACTGCCGTTGATCTTGCTCTTGTACCAGCGAGTGGCGTGTCGATATCACAGCCATTCATCTTACTCATTGTTGGTACGTTTGATGTTAATGTACAGGCTGGTGTTGAGGTGCCGGCCAGATGTCGATAAAGACTGATCATAATGATGATGAAGTACAACATTCATGTTACTGGGCTTTGAAAACGCCTGGTGTTGATAAATATGTAAGTGCTATATTCGTCATTTTGATGTATATGGTGCTATGATAACGCTGTTGACGTGTTAAGCGTAATACGCCTGGCGTTAATGTATGTTACGATAATTATGGCTGGTGTTGACTGGATGTAAACGAGCTTATGACGTGATATTCCTTGGCGTGCTATGTGATATTGACTCTGATGTTGACGATTATGATACAATACTTATTCGTGGTATCGGTGAGAATGGACTTGGCTTCTCTCTAACTCTCTCAGCTTCTTGCGAGGGTCATCGGAGCACACTTTTAGGAATAATTATGTGTTCGTGCAAGGTGTACTGGACAGACTCCATCTCTCTCTCTCTCTCTCTCTCTCTCTCTCTCCTCTCTCTTCTCTCTCTCTCTCTCTCTCTCTCTCTCTCTTCATCTCTCTCTATCTCTTCTCTCTCTCTCTCTCTCTCTCTCTCTCTCTCTCTCTCTCTCTCTCTCTCTCTCTCTCTCTCTCTCTCTCTCTCTCTCTCTCTCTCTCGCCACATCTTAAAATACGTGTAGGGGGCCTGGGAAAGCCTTGTGGTTAGAGCGTTGTGCTTGCGATCTTACTGCCCGGGATTGAGCCTGGGTTCGAGCCACCATCGAGTACATCCGTTCAAGTGGGGATTTTTTTAATTGTTGTCTTCCCCCTGGAGTTAACATCAGTACTGTTTCCACTCCCGCAAGAGTCGTTCGGATAAGACTATAAACCGAGGCCCCGTGTGAAAACGCACGCACGCAGAACATGTTGCGCGCACGTTAAAAACCCTGTTCCGCCTTTCGAGGAAAAGAGTAGGTCATTCGTACCGGTAACGAGGGGTGATGGAAAGAACATTTCGTTTCTTAGCTAGGGATCCGAGGTTCACTGATGGTGAGATTTTTGCGTATGCGACCGTGTTTTTTTCCCACCACCATTTAGATAACCGCATTCTGACTTCGGGGATAGTGTGTAAACAAGACACCTATGTGCGTACAATTTTGAAATTTTATAATCCGTTCCTATGGACACGAAATGGCCTACTCTTCCAAAAAGGCAGAACGGGTTTTTTAACGTGTGTGCAAGATGTCCTGCGTGCGTTCGCACACGGGGCCTCGGTTTATAGTCTCATACGAAGGACTTTGACATTCAGTTTGATTTTCTCGTTAAACTGGGAAGAAAGAGCGAGGCTAGGGATCGAACCCAAAACCACATGGTTTACTTGTTAGGCGGGTGAACGTCTTAATCGTTCTGCCACTTTCCTTTATCTTCCGTCAGGTTTAAATTGCCCAGGAAACATTGTCTTGAAAGCTTTATTATTATTATTATTATTATTATCATTATTATTATTTTATATCGAGGATAATGCAATAGCACTTATGTGCTTTTTTACACTTATTCCTGTGTGTATGCGGTTTTTTGAGTTTTTATATGTTCCCACCGGCACACAATGGCCTACTCTTACGAAAAGCGGAACAGGATTTAACGTGTGCGCAAGATCTTCTGCTTGCGTTCGCACACGGGGCCTCGGTTTACAGTCTCATCCGAAGGACTTTTGGGGGAGAGTGGAGTCTGCACTGATGTTAACTCCAGGGGAAAAATTAATATCCCCTTGAACGGGAATCAAACCCGGGTCGTCAGATTGCGAGCGCAATGTTCTAACCACTAGGCTATCCCGGTGCTGCTAATGACTTCCCGGGAAGTTCAGGAAAGGGTCAAGTCAAGATGGCTGTGTATAATACGGTGTAGTTGTGTCCATGGTGCCCAGTTTGTTGTTGTTGTTATTGAAGTGATGTCTTTTGATATTGTTTCTGGCTGAATTCAGATTTTTTTTTCTCAGACTGAGGCATAATAAGTTTCTGGAGGGTTCAGCGGTTATGTTTTGGACGGTGTGTGTGTGTGTGTGTGGTGTGTGTGTGTGTGTGTGTGTGTGTGTGTGTGTGTGTGTGTGGGGTGTGTGTGTGTGTGTGTGTGTTTGTGCGTGTGTGTGTGTATGTGTGTTTGTAAGAGAGAGAGAGAGAACTCTGTGTGCGCGCGCGCGCGCGCGCGCGCGCGCGTGTGGTGTGTGTGTGTGTGTGTGTGTGTGTGTGTGTGTTGTGTGTGTGTGTGTGTGTGTGTGTGTGTGTGTAAGAGACAGGGAGAACTATGTGTGTGTGTGTGAGAGAGAGAGAGAGAGAAAAGAGAGAGAACTCTGTGTGTGTGCGTGTGTGTGTGTGTAAGAGAGAGAGAGAAAGAGAGAACTATATGTGTGTGTGTGTGTGTGTGAACTCTGTGTGTGTGTGAACTCTGTGTGTGTGAACTGTGTGTGTGTGTGTGAACTCTGTGAAAGACAGGCAGACAGAGAGAATTCACCACAAAATGGGGAAATGATAGCCTGAGAGACTACTTCTGGTTATTGTGCGCGCGCGCATTACGACTGTAATCAAGACCTTGTTATCTCATTTGTAGCTTAAGGTAAACAGGGAGGACTTGATTCATTTCATTTGTCCCGTATCTGGCGAAGCACAAAACTCATTTGCACCAACTGACAGAGTGCGTGCGTGCGTGCGTGCGTGCGTGCGTGCGTGCGTGCGTGCGTGCGTGCGTGCGTGCGTGCGTGCGTGCGTGCGTGCGTGCGTGCGTGCGTGCGTGCGTGGTGCGTGTCTGTCTGTCTGTCTGTCTGTCTGTCTGTCTGTCTGTCTGTCTGTCTGTCTGTCTGTCTGTCTGTCTGTGTGTGTGTGTGTGTGTGTGTGTGTGTCTTCAATTTTACGTCTGTTCACTTAAAGTGATATTAGACGATGGAGGCAGGGGGATTTGGGGGGGGGGGGGGGACATAATGAGATAAGGGCTTTAAGTAGAATAGATACGTGTTGGTATGAATGCACATTAAAAGGTTATTCCAATCTATATAAATAGTATGTTGCAAAAACATGGCATAGAACTTCAAAAATTAACAAAAACCCACAACAATTGAAAAATACTCTAATGTTGGAAAACAAACAATTTTGAACTACTTGTAACGGCAGTTGTGAAACAAGCAAAATGTAGATTCCCACGACCATACTTTACAAAAAAGAGAATACTGGGGATTGCAACAGAGACAAGGCTATCTCACATAATAACTCTGGATTGGTTAAAACTTCCTGCAGAGACTTATCTTGAAATGATGGTAAAAACGTTTTTAAACCTTGACATTGATACAGAACATGAACATTAGAAAATTTGTCACCGCATATACATTGTATATTTTTGGCAAATTTTGCTCGAAAGGCATTTAATTTCAATCTGTAGATTAGAGAAACAATTTTTCTAGTACAGGATTTTCGAAAACCGTACTGAGTGCAAAGAATGTTCTCAATATCCAGAACTGAACAAGTATGCTGGGGATAACCAGCCTCTTCCTGTTTCTTTTTCACATGTTTCCAGCAAACATTTTGAAGCAAAGCATAACCTTCATGAAGAGAAAGAGGAATATCTAAAACAGTTGAATAGCTATCATGTTTTGCTGCCTTTTTGGCAGCTTTGTCAACCGTTTCATTAAAATGAATACCACAATGAGATGGAATCCAGCAGAAAGTAACATTCCAACCCCTCAGAATTAAAAAATGTACCAATAAATTAATTTCAGTTATAAGATTCTGCCTAACGGTCGAAGACGAGTTACTGAGAGACTGCTTTGGGAGTTCCGTTTCATGCATCTTCTTTAGGAACGTATAGAGAAATAGGAGTACTACCTCTAGAGGATTATCGTAACTTAGCCGTTTCAAAGTATGTTTTAAGAAGTTCGACAGTTGAAAACAATATTGCATCGGAAATTTCAATTAGATCCGACTTAGAATTTCCCAATAGAGCTAAAAATATCTCTTCTCTTGTCACTATTAGTACTTACACTTCCGATATCTTCAAAGAGTCAAGTATCAATCCTAAAGACTGGCAAAAATCCACACCTCTTTTAACACCTGTCCAAAATGGGAACTTCAGAAAGCAGATTTTGATATCTACCATCTCTCTTTAAAAAAAGAAGAAAATGAGTGTGTGTGTGTGTGTGTGTGGTGTGTGTGTGTGTGGTGTGTGTGTGTGTGTGTGTGTGTGTGTGTGTGTGTGTTGTGTGTGTGTTGTGTTGTGTGTTGTGTTGTGTGTGTGTGTGTGTGTGTGTGTATGTGTGCGTGCGTGTGGCGTGCTTATGTGCGTGCATGTATGTATGTCTGTATATGTGTGTGCATGCATGTATATGTATGTATTTTATGTGCGTGCGTGCGCGCGCACGCGCGTGTGTGTATGTATGTGTGTGTGTTCCTGATATGAAAATGTTTCCCCTAGTTTTCTTGTACAGTAGGTTTAGTCGCAGCAGATTTCTGAGCGTAAAATTCGGGGTCACCTTTCCTGTAGAGAGTGCGTTGCCCTAAACAGCTGTCAGTCATCGTCTAATATAATATAATATTTTATTTTTTCAGTCTGCACGGATCTCCGCTGGTTTGCCTAGGAGAAAAAATGTTGTACCTACAGTATTTTAGCCCAGAATGTTGCTGTTGTAGGGGTTGTTTTTTTTAATGGATTTGAATATGTAAGCGCTTTGATTTGTCGCTTTGCAAGATTCGGTGCGATATAAATTCGATACGGTTTGGGGGTTTTTTAAAATATTTTGTGCACAGACAGTTCAATTGTGTGTGTGTGTGTGTGTGTGTGTGTGTGTGTAAGAAAGTCTTAAATTTTAACGTCTTTCCACTTTAAGTGATCCAACGGCCCTAAAAATAGGAGAGAAGAGAGAGAGAGAGAGAGAGAGAGAGAGAGAGAGA
>CM054137.1:29380553-29410553 GCA_028751875.1 Rapana venosa | reverse complement strand
CATATACATTAATTAAATAAATTTGTTGTTGCACGTGAGAGAACAAAGCATAATCTACCAACACCAGTTTTCTGAAAGCTGTTTATAACATTGTAATGCGTTTGAGCATCACATAACAATTTCAATGTTTCGAGTCAAGTCATTGGTACGGTCCATAAAAGATATCAGGGAGGGAAAGAGACAGAGGTCCAGCAGCAATGTCTGGAGAGTCCAGTCACTGTCAGTGTTCTTTGCGGACCAGTACGTCAGGGTGTCTCCGTGAGGAGGCCACGGTTCCTGTCAGTCCTGTGGACAGACTCAGGTTCCCTACCCACATCCTATGCTCCATACCCAGCACCACCCTCCTGCCTCTATACTCACAGTCCCGCACACCAGGTCGCTTCCCAGCGCCGGGGACCCGCTTGAAACCGCTCAACCCATTTCCTTTCGTTCCCCTCACCGAGCCTTGCTCCGGGAGACATTCTGGAAGCGTCTGGTTCTCTGCTGCAGGATCGACGTGATCCATCAAACAGCGAGTCTTGTTAGAGGCGTGTGGGGAGAAGAGGCCTGAGGGTTGGGACTTTGCATGCTTTACTTTCCTCAGCCACGGCTTGGCCGTAGACTTCGTTCTGATGCCTGTGTCGGGATGTGATTTTCTGCCCACTCCGGCACTCATGGCTTCCAGAACTCTGGTCTGCACATCCGCGGCTGCGTGTCGTTGCTGGCGGTGCTGGTGCTGCTCGTTCTCCTGGTGTTTGCGTCTGAGGTAGCTGCTGGTGGCCCACACCGGCCTGTCTCTGCTGCCGCTGCTGCTCCACAGCCTGAACAGCTTCAGCAGCCTCCAGCCCGACAGGGACTCGTCCTCGAGATCAGTCGAGGACCTCGAGTTCAGAGTGCTTTTCATCGTCAACAGGGACTTCATCTTGGCCTTTCTCTGCTTGTGCAGTAACAGTTTTCGTCCCTGTGCTGCCGCTTGTGACCACCCGTGCAGAAACGTTTCGATTTGGTTCTTCAACTCTTCTTCGCCTTGGTGTGTTGGATCGTCATCAGAGATGTGGCTGGGGTGCTCCTTGGGTAACACCTGACTTCTGTAGCTGCTTTTCTTTTGGTAGAGGTGCTGAAGGTTGCTGCCTATTTGGCTGTTTCTTCTCAACAACGTTTGGGTTCGTGAGTCGGGTGTAAATGTCTTGACTTGACCCGGGAGGCCTTGGTAAAAGTACCGCACGTTATCACCGTGCACTTGCACAGTGGGCAGTACACTCTGCTGGTGCTTGCGAACAGTTTCTCGTCTGATTTGTAACGCAGTCTGCTTTGAATCGGGGCTGTGTGACGTTCTGGCCTGTGTCTGTTGACAGCTTTGCTCACCCTCTGTAAGATAACTAATACGTCTGTTTACTGGTACTAACAAGTCACTGATCTTTAGGCATGTCTCTTCTTTGCCGTCCACACTGTTCTGTGGGTTAACATTACTGTCAGAGAAGTTTGGAAGTCGACAATTGCTGACAGAGCCTATGTGATACAAAGTGCTCATCTGTGACAGAATAGATCGTTTGCCGCTGGTTTCTGTAACTTCAACTTGAAGTTCATCTGGGGGATCATTCTTCTTTCTTTGATCTGAATGTAAACCTTCATCAGAAACTGTTGTGTCCTTTCCCTTTTTCTGGTGGTTTTCCTCTTGTATGGAAGCGTTTTTATTCTCGGTCATGCGAGTCTGTGTCAGGGTGTGATGGGTGTGGCTTATCAACGGCCAGGTCTGTTTCCTGTCTAAGCCAATATCTGGACTTTCTTTTACTCTACGCCCACGACCGCTACCAGGAATCGTCTCGGACACTTCATTCTTTGACTCCGAGCCAACGTCGCTACCCTCAGGCTCGTGATCATAGGCGTTCTTTTCTTCATGCTGATCTGAGACATAAACCAAAACATTGCCCGCACAGCCTGAATGTTTCTCTTCACTGACTGTAACCATGCGCTGCGTACCATCAGTGCCATCTGCACACAACCGCTGTATCTGCTTTCCGTTCTTTTCATCGAAGGAGTCTGGAACCTCTCTACCAACACGCGGAGCGCGGCCACTCCCAGAAACAGGCTTCCCGGCATCATCAGCGTTGTCTCTCCTGACAACTACTGCACGTGACGCAAGCCTAGGACGACTCGCGCGGCCTGGGGCGCAGAAAACTGGTTTCCCCGCGTGCGTGGTGTTCGGCGTGCGAATACGGAGCTGGATGAGGTCCTTCTGCAGCCTCTGGGTGTCCTCCCACAGCTTGTTGTGCACGCGCACTCTCTCGGCACTCAGCTGGTCTTCCAGCTGCCGCAGCTTGTCTTCGTGGCGTCGGTTAGCCTGCTGTGTGGACACCATCCGAGGCATCGTTCGCTGGCTTCAGTTCAGTTCAGCATCTGTAGTGTTGGCAGGCCTGAAACAGACAAGTGATGTGACTTGCTGCATATATGGTATGGGTTTTGGGGTTTGTTGGTTGGTTGGTTGGTTGGTTGGTTGGTTGACTAGCTGGTTGGTTTGCTGGTTGGTTGGTTGGTTGGTTGGTTGGTTGGTTGGTTGGTTGGTTGGTTGACTAGCTGGTTGGTTTGCTGGCTGGTTGGTTGGTTGGTTGGTTGGTTGGTTGGTTGGTTGGTTGACTAGCTGGTTGGTTTGCTGGCTGGTTGGTTGGTTGGTTGGTTGGTTGGTTTGTTTGTTGGTTGGTTGACTGGGTTTTTTGGCTGGTTGGTTGGTTGGTTTGTTGGTTGGTTGGTTGGTTGGTTGGTTGGTTGGTTGGTTGGCTGGTTGGCTGGCTGGTTGGTTTGTTTGTTGGTTGGTTGACTGTTTTTTTGGCTGGGTGGTTGGTTGTTTTGTTGGTTGGTTGGTTGGAAGTGTTGTTGTTTGGGGGGTTGTGTGAGGGATTCAAGGCTGCTAGACTCTGTATTAACCGCTTGCAATCAGGCTTGAGAGTGCACAAAGAGAGAGAAAGGCATACACACACTGCACTCATGCATACGCAGAGAAAGAAATATCACCACTGGTGAACCTCAGAGCTCTAGCCGATGAACGAAAAAAAAATCCTATGCAAAACACTGGCCAAAAAACGAAAGAGAAACAAACAAACAAACAATCAAAACAATCCACTAGAGACCCTTCAGTCAAGACTCGAACTGGAACCCATATTCTTCAGACATGTCCCACGCTATAACCACTGAACTACTCCGCCCCTCTCCCCCCACCCACTCACCCCCACCGCCCCCCAACCTTTCCCCTCCAATCCACTTCTAGCGGAAAAACAGAAAAAGCTACCTACCTAGCTATATATAAAGTGCGAATAGGACAACACAGACACCCTGCTTGAGTACAATTTTAAAAGGTGGTGTTTTTTTCAGCGACATATACCCAAAAAAGGAAGAAGCTCGAAGGGAAATAAATGACAATAAATTATTTCCCAGATGACAGATAAGCAGCGCGGTATCATGACGTCACAACGACAACACTTTGCCAAGGAGTTGTCAAAGCGACAGTGGATACGTCAACATGACTGTAATCATCTCCCTT
Organism: Rapana venosa; assembly: GCA_028751875.1. Lineage (NCBI taxonomy): Eukaryota > Metazoa > Mollusca > Gastropoda > Neogastropoda > Muricidae > Rapana > Rapana venosa. The sequence continues at coordinate 29,407,039 of CM054137.1, read as the reverse complement.
CAACTTGTCGACAAAGGGGCCCTTTTATCATTAAATCACTCCGAAACTGCAGCTGGCAATGATAGTGAAGAGGAGAAGAGCTCGCCTATTATCTTGAGCAGTCGACTTCAACACAGGCGGAGGGAGAACTGGAATGAAACAAGCGCTATGGAGGTGGGGGGAGGGGGTGGGGGGGGGAGGGAGGGAGAGGTCAAACTGAGGTCAGGGTTTATGGGTAGCGGTAGCTTAGACTCTGTTGGGTACCTGAGGCAAAGATCCGGTAAAGGGCGTTGAGTGGGAGGGGGGGGGGGGTGAAAGATAATGGAGGGGGGGTGGGGGGGTTTAGGTTTTTGATGGTATTTCCTAGTGGACAACGAGATGTCTCTTTACTAGGAGTACACATGCACCGAAACAATTATTATTGTAAAGGGGAGGGGGGGGGGGGGGGGGGGTGAGGCGGAAGAAGAGGTAATAGGGAGGGATGAGATCGCCCCTTTGGAAGGAAAAAAAAAAAAAAACTTTGACCGCGCGTTTTGTTCTGATAATATTTCTGTGGTCATTTTCTTCTTTTTTGGAAAGATTTTCTTTTCTGTTGCTGGGAATGTCAAGATACGCTTCGCCACTTTGTATTGCAGTTAGAAACAGCAGTTGGACATAAATAAGTCTGTAGGCATACTGTCCTTGGTTGGGTTTGTTTTGTTGTTGTATTGCCGTTAGAAACAGCAGTTGGACATAAATAAGTCTGTAGGCATACTGTCCTTGGTTGGGTTTGCTTTGTTGTTGTTGGTTTGTTGTTGTTGTGGGGAGGGGGGGGGAGGTTGTCTCCGTGTTAGGATTCACTGTGCACTGTCTGTCTGTCTTGTTTAAAGTCTTTCCACACATAGTGTATATGAAGACTAGCTATAATAATAATAATAATAATAATAATAATAATAATAATAATAATAATAATAATAATAATATAATAATGATAATGATAATAATAATAATAATAATACATGAAATTTATATAGCGCCATATCTTGGGGAAAAAAACACCCAAATCATAGCGCTTTCGTTCATCCCACTCATTCACATGCAGCCAGTTACAATCAATAGTTTTTACAAATTCAAATGTATACATTCATACGCACACACGCACACACATAAAGGTTATACAATTCGGCAGTGTGGTGGGGGTTTGTCTGTTGAGGGCAGGGACACAAATGAGATGGAACAAGAGAGGAGAATCTTAGGTTTGAAATAAATGAGTCTTGAGGCCTGATTTAAAAGCTTCATAAGAAGGCTTTTGGCGGAGGGAGAGAGGGAGGTCATTCCAGATCGATGGACCAGAAACAGAGAAAGAGCGACGGCCAACGGTGGACTGGTTGAATCTAGGTGTTCTTAAGCACAAGGTATCTGCAGCAGAGCGGAGGGAACGAGAAGGAGTGTACAGATGAAGACATTCACAGAGGTAGAAAGGTGCTGTTTGTGGAGGCATTTGTAACAGAGGGTACTGATCTTATAGTTTACTCTCTGTGGCACAGGCAGCCAGTGGAGAGATAGCAAGAGAGGAGTAATGTGCTCAGATATATATATATATATATATATATATATATATATATATATATATATATATATATATATATATATATATATATATGGATGACACAAACACAACCAACTTATATTTTCTGAAAAATTCAGTGTAACTTTTGTTGTGTCCTAAAGTGGACAGGATCAACAAATAAGGGATTAAAAGAAAGCTGGGAAACTGTGCACGGTGCGTTAGCTTCCTAAGCTTGTCAAATTCCTGGCTAAAACAAATTTCATCTGCATCAGTTCGACTGACCGCACGTCTACGTATTAAAGATGATATCGAAATGAGGAGAAGGAATCGATCTTTAACTCAGGCAAGTCAGGCCTCTTGAAAATATCCCCCCCCCCCCCACACACACACAACACACACCCACCCCCACCCTCCTCCTTTTTCTTTTTTGTCATGATTGAAACCTACAGATAAACTGTTGTCGGCCCGTCATCTGGATGAATCTTTCTTTTTAGTTTTAAAAGTACAGGTGATCATTTTTGACTGATCTAGCTGTGAGATAGCCAAGTAATTCGAGAGTCGAATTCGGAATTCGACAATTATTGCTGTGAGGGCTGTTTTGACTGAGTCTTCGTTGAGGAGTTCGTTCAAAAGGGATTTTTTCTCTCCAGGAATTAACGTTGATATCCATTCCATTCCCGATCTTAACGGTCCAGTATGTGAACGCTGGCATAGCATCTTGTGCACACATGAAAAAACCATTCACCTTTTGTAGCAGCCGGGCTGTAATATGGCCGTGATATGGATGACACGGTCACAACCAACTTATATTTTCTGAAAAATTCAGTGTAATTTTTGTTGTGTCCTAAAGTGGACAGGCTCAACAGAGATAAAAAAAATTTCCGTCGTGTTTTCATTTGCGTTTCTATAAAACGATGCACTAAGCAGTTTAGACATACTTTCCGGTTGCATTTGGACCAGGTTCGTGCAGGTGAACGTCTTAATCCAGCTAGCGACAAAGAAACCATTTAAGGACACCACAAATGTCCCATTCTTCAAAGGGTTAAAAGAGAAACTGATCAAGACGAGTGAACCTCCGAGCGCTAGCCATATAACGAAAAAGTAAAGGAGGGGAGGGGGTGAGAAAAAAAGCCAAAGTCACAACCTTCCACCTTCAAAGAATGTATACTCAAGGAATGGCAAAAACAAACGTGAAACAACTTTTTTCAATCAAGGCTAGTCATATCCATGTTTTGATAAATTTGCTGATTTTTTTTTTAAATCAATGATAACAAAACCACAAAAAACAACAACAAAATCCGACGACAAAATGAGTCTGTGAGGCCGATTGAATCACTATCTCCAAAGAGGAACCCTTAGAAACAGAGCAACACTTTGAAAGAATCACTTTGAAAATAAATGCTATATCTTATTTCCAAAGAACCATACTTGATAAAACGTTTATTCCACATTCCTCCCCACTATCACACTAAAAGAAACTGGCTACTGTTGCACACAGTCTCACAAAAAATGATTTATTGTTTTCAAAAGAACTCCAACTGAGCTGTCTCTAAAAGCCAAACTTTTTGTTCAAAGGCTACCATAAAAAGACATTTTTGTATCCAATCAGAACAAACACACAATGAATGAAACGACCGTTGTTAAGATTAAAGAAACTAAACACACACACACACACACACACACACACACACACACACAACTTGAACTGAAGTCAAGACCTGTTCCGCTTTTCGTAAGTGTAGGCCATTGTGTGCCGGTGGGAACAGATGACAGAATTTACAAAACCGCATACACACGCGGACTGGGTGTAAAAAAAAAAAGCACATAAGTGCTTATTCCATTATCCTCGATATAAAAAATAAACTAAAATTTTAAAAATAAAAATTTTATATTACACATATATATATATATATATATATATATATATATATATATATATATATATATATATATATATATAATATATAATCTTGAGAATCATACTGAAATGAAACTTTCAAAACACACACACACACACACACACACTACTGACCCTGTGTCTGAATATATATATATATATATATATATATATATATATATATATATATATCTTGAGAATCAATACTGAAATGAAACTTTCAACAACACACACACACACAACACACACACACACTACTGACCCTGTGTCTGAAAGAATTTGCATAAAAACGGCTGTTTCCAGAAGGGAAAAAAAAACTGGCAGCTGACATTATTTGCACAGAACTAAGCTAACATGAATAATTCCGATGAACATCACCCCAATGAATGACTGGTGTCAATGACGTATACATTCTTTTCAAACTGCGTCATTACACTGATGAATTATTCAAAGAACACACACACCCACAAAATTCCTCCACGCACACACATTTTCTTTTTGGAAGATAAGCCAGTGTGTGCCGGTGGGAACGGATGACAAAATTTACAAAGCCGCATACACACGGGGACTGCATGTAAAAATCACATTGAAAAAAAAGAATGAAATAATAAAAATAGATACACACACACACAGGGGGGGGGGGGGGGGGGGGGGGGGGGGGGGGCGTGATAGTCTAGTGGTTAGAACATTGCGCTCGCAATCTGACGACCCAGGTTCGTTTCCCGTTCGAGGGGATATTTCCTCCTGGAGTTAACATCACAGCAGACTCCACTCTCCCCAAAAGTCCTTCGGATGAGACTATAAACCGAGGTCCCATGTGCGAACGCAGGAAAAACATCTTGCGCACACGTTAAATCCTGTTCCGCTTTTCGAAAGAGTAGGACATTGTGTGCCGGTGGGAACAGATGACAAAATTTACAAAACCGCATACACACGGGGACTAGATGTTTAAAAAAACCCCACATAAGTGCTTATTCCATCATCCTCGATATAAAAGAACATTTTTAAAAGAGAAACGTTAATTATTTACAAAAAGATCACACTTTGAATACTTTAAAGTTCGATCCCAAAACAACAGACCAACAACAACAACAAAAACCACCAAACAAACCCAACAACAACAAAAACAACACGAAACAAGCTTACCATCACAAAACAGAAACTTCTTTTAAACGTAACAGGTACACTGGATGCTGCCATCAAATGTTGCAGGAGCGCCAAGTTTTAAGAGTTTAGAGGCCAGCCACTGCACTACAGGCTCTGCGGCTACTTCACACAAGTCAAGCTGCCCTACCCCGCTGACGTTGTCGTTGTCGCTGTCGTTGTCGTGTGCTGCATTAACACCGGCACCATCCCTATAGCCAGCACCACCAGAGCACCACTACCAGTAGCCACTGCACCCGTACCACCCCACCCTCCACACTTTTGCTTGCGGTAATACTACTTCACCCTTCTAGTTTCAAGCGAGCCCGGATACCAGAAATCGAGTGTGCTCACATTCAGTTTTTACCTCCCCGGACTCTTTCTGGCTGACTTTGAACTGCGGGTGGGTTTCTTTTTTGGGGGGATTACATGGTTTGTTAGTTAGAAACACAATGTCCAGCTTTAATAATAATAATAATAATAATAATAATAATAATAATAATAATGTTAAACCCTCACAACTTTTTCTTTTATATTTATTCTTCGGCTACAGCTCCGGTGTTCACCAATAATGGGTGAGATTTTGCGTCTGCCACGGTTTTTTACCCACCATGAAGCTAGCCGCATTCCGCCTTCGGGGACGGTGTCTCAACACGACACCAGCATGCAAGCGTTTGGTTTTTGTCGTCTGCTCCTACCGGTGGTACTCAATGGCCTGACTCTTCTCAAAAGACCGAACGCGAATGGTTAACGTCTGCGGAAGATGTTCTGCGCGCGTTCTTACAGGGGGCCTCGGTTTAAAGTGTCATCATCCGAAGGACTTTTAGGGGAAGGGGAGTCAGTACTGATGTTAACTCAAGAGTAAAGTTCCCTTTGAAAAAAAGTCTCTCTCATGAATCCGTACAATATGGTGACGTGGACACAAGAGTCAACACAGTGCTGAAGTGGAGGAGAAGGTAAAGGAAGCCAGAAGACCAACAGACGAAGGTTGACATGACTGGGTGTTAGTTACATGCTAATGCTGTATTCTAGACGTCTGTTCGTAACATGATGACCCTGCTCAACCACTCTTTGGGGACATAGATGCAAACATCTCGAGGTCAGTAATGTTAGGTCACTTGAGCCCTGTACTCAAACTTACGTCCGTAAAACATTGTGTGTGTGTTGGAGGTGTTGGGGGGGGGGGGGGGGGGTTGTAGGGAGGATGGTGTGTGTGTGTGTGTGTGTGTGTGTGTGTTGGGGAGGGGGGGCATGTGTGTGTTGGGGAGGAGGATGTGAGTGTGTGTGTGTTGGGGTGGTGTGTTGTGCGTAGGTTGTGTGTGTGTGTGTGTGTGTGTGTGTGTGTGTGTGTGTGTGTGTGTGTGTGTGTGTGTGTGTGTGTGTGTGTGTGTGTGTGTGTGTGTAAAACGCCAGGAATTTCACTGGATCCAAAACACACACTAGGTATGGGTAGGGATCAGCCAGAACGTCCCCCTTCACTCACCCGTCCCCACCCCCCTACTCTCTCCCTTCTCTGTATGCAAACCTTTTTTTTTTAATTTAAAGAAACAAACAAACAAAAATCCCACAGATACATTTCTATTCTTCTTGTGTAGTGCAAACCAATGAAAGCATATCTGACTGTCGACTAGGTTTCATTTGATATCTCTGTCTCTGTCTCTCTGTCTCTCTCTGTCTCTCTCTTGTCTCTCTCTCTCTCTCTCTCTCTCTCTCTCTCTCTCTTCTCTTCTCTCCTTCTCTCCCCTACTCATCCCCCCCCCTCCACCCCCCACACACACACAGACAGACACACTTTCCCCATGTTTTGTGACACTGAAAACAAGCATGAGCTGGTTTTCTGTTTAGACTGGCTATTCTTCAGTGTAAAAAAGCATTATAGAATTATGACCTTGACTCGAGAACTGGCACATGGACAAACTTATCATCCACTCTTTACAATGTAGTTTTCAGATATTATCAGTTGAAATTTATGGCTAATGCTATAGCCGCCCAAATCAAAAGAGACCAGACAGGTTTTATTACATACGCTACACACCAGCCTTTGTCACTATGTCTCCTTTGTCAAATATCCAGCAAAATCTAGCGACAAACTATAGCAGATCTATTTTGGTTCAAGAAAATTTACACACAGACATTGTCATCTACTTTTCTTTAAATCAATAAGAGCAAACAAGTAAAAACCACAACACCCAAGTACTTGGCAGAACAAATTTTCGGTTTTTTTATCTAAAACTTTTTCTTCAGGCTTAAAGATCGGCCCCACAATTTTTTTAAAAAATGCTCTCATTGGTTTGCGCTTCATAAAAAGAATGCTGGTTTTCGAATGCCATTTACTGTTCTTTAATAATGTGATAATATTCCGGGGTGGTAACATCTTAACAGGGAGGCCAGACACAAGTAAAAAAAAAAAAAAAAAAAATTCAGGCTTCACTTACTACGAATTATCAATGAAGTGAACGTAGCGGATAATTATGATGATAAGCGTCGCTCGTTCTGCACGATCTGGTTGCAGTAAGCAAAGCATACTTGGCAAACGACCGCTTGATCTGGTTTCTCCCTTCAGAGACCAGGTGCCAAAGATGTTGTCGCCCTTGCATCACACAGCCCACTGGCCAGCCTCTGACGTTCTCTCTGCAGCTGGCGGAACAGACAGACAGCAGCAGCAGCAGCAGCAGCAGCAGCAACAGCAGCAACAGCAGCAGCAGAAGCAGCAGCAGCAGAAGCAGCAGCAGCAGCAAGCAGCATGCCAGGCTGATTGTCGGACCGGTGAGGATGCACGTGCAGGCATGGCTTGTACCGGTGACGAAGATCGAAGTCGGCAAGATTTTCTGTGCAAAAAGTGTGTGTGTGTGTTGGTGTGTGTGTGTGTTGTGTGTGTGTGTTGTGTGTGTGTGTGTGTGTGTGTGTGTGATGTGTGTGGAGGGGGGGGGAGTCTTTGCCAAACTGTCAACTATAGTGATAAACATTTTGAGTAGTGGGTTCCTGTTTTCCTTTTATTAGACCTCTGTGTGTGTGTGTGTGTGTGTGTGTGTGTGTGTGTGTGTGTGTGTGTGTGTGTGTGTGTGTGTGTGTGTGTGTGTGTGTGTAAGTGTGTGTGTTTGTGTGTGTATTTACGTGCGCGCGTGCGTGCTCGCGTGTGTGCGTGTGCGTGGTTGTGTATGTATGTATGTGTGTCGCGCGGCGGCACGCGTGTATGTTGTGTGGTGTGTGGTGTTGTGTGTGTGTGTGTGTGTGAGGTGCATGTGTTGTATATGTGTGTGTGTGTGTGTGTGTGTGTAAAACAAATCTGTGTGAACTCATTTTCACGCCGGAAGAGTTAGTTATTGGCTGCTTGTCTACAGATACATCTTTTTTTCTCTGCGACAAAGCAGGTTAGGCTGGATTCCCACCACACATAGGCTGGATTCCCACCACACATAGGCTGGATTCCCACCACACATAGGCTGGATTCCCACCACACATAGGCTGGATTCCAACCACACGTAGAGAGAGAGAGGCCGAGTGGTTGGAGCGTCGCGATCGTGATCTGAGGGCTGGGGATTGAACCACCTAGAAGGTGCCTGTTTTAGGAGAGTTTACCTTGGAGTTAACATCAGTGCTGACTGACCCCACTCCCCTCAAAGTCCATCGCGTGAGACTATAAACCGAGGCCTCGAGTGCGAAAAGACGCAGAATATCTTGCCTACACGTTCAAAAACCCGTTCCACCTTTCCGAGAAGTAGGCCATTGAGTGCCGGTAGGAACGGATGACGGAAACTGAAAAACAACAACAAAAACCCGCATGTACACACGTGTCTAAACGCCATCCCCTAAATCGGAATGCGGCTACCTTAATGGTGGGTTAATAATAGGGGCGCATACGCAAAAATCTCACCAAGGTTCACTCTAGCCAAAGCACACACACACACACCACACACCACACACACACACGCACACACACACACACTCACACACACACACACACACACACACCCAACACACACACACACACACACACACACAAACCACTACCTATACCAACCACTACCACCACCACACTCGAAAAAGTCTGCAAGGTAGCCCTCCCCCTCCCCCAAAAAAATCCATAGAACAACAGACCAGACCAGTACTTGGCTTCATAACCACTTGCCCAGGTTTGCAGCCTGCCTAGCTGGGTGTCAATGTGGGTACAGGTAATATACACCCCCGTGGACTGTTTGGTCAGTCTCCTGGTTCAATCGACCGCCCAATGGTCAGTGTTACAGCCTCCCCCACCTTACGCCTGCCATTGGCTACAATAGTATGGGGGTTTTTCCTTTTTTAGTTTAAACACTGTTTATTCAACAGACGTACATCATAAGCAGACAATAACCATACACATAGTAAAAAGGTATCAAGCTTACAGCTTTCACTTTTTCTTGATTATGCAACGCTAACCATATGTTGTCTGTGTGTATTTATGTCTGTATGGGGTGTGAGTGGGTGGATCATCTTTATGGTATGAATGTGCGTCAGTGTATCTTCATTACAGTTGCGTGGTCGACCGTAATGTTGACTGTGTGTACGTATGTCTGTATGCTCCTGTGGATGGGTGGGTGTATCATTTTTAAGGGTAGGGATGTGTGTCAGTGTAACTTCAGTATAGTGTAGTGTGGCCGATGAGAAAGATGACTTAAATAATTTGTTGAAAAATTATCTCAGAAATCCAGGCCCTGTTCCAAAAATAATAAAAAATCCTGTAACTGGAAATGAGGGTTGTCGAATTGGACCTTTGACAGACTTCATATTTGTATCATAAGAAATAAAAAATATTTTTAAAAACCCACCAACAACAATCCTGTTAGGCTTTGTAAATAATACATAAATACACATAAACACACATAAGATATAATAGTCTGTGAACAAAATGTTATTTGTTTGTTTGGGGGTGTGGAGGGTGGGGAGTTTTTTCAATACGTTCGGAATTTTAGAACCCTGATGATTCTATTTTAGTTCATCAGCATTGATTTTCGAAAACAGCTTCGAATCAAGTCAACTTGAACAGGAATCACATACAACAGAGTCTGAAAGGTTTGGGATTGTGCCAAGAAAGTAAAAGGAGGAAGGTAAAGGATACCCATAACCTATAAGGTCGTAGGGGGGCGAGGCGTCAGAGACCTCACTTCTCTAGGGCCAGCATATTGAGGGCGGCGCCCATCTCCTCTCCCTCGCTGCTTTACCTTCCCTGACCCTAAAGAGGGCAGGTACCCATTTACAGCTGGGTGATCTGGGAACTGTACTGAAGCCAAGGCGCGCAAACGGTCACCCATCCAACTGGTAACCACGCTCGACGCTGCTTAACTTGATAATAAATAATACATTTTACAATGAATAAAAAGTCTGGATACCTTTGAGCTTAGGACAACCACTGCGAAGGAATGATGTAGAAAAGGAATAGCATCTGCCAAGTTCAGGGACATAGTCTACATTTTTAGTCCACAAAATTGGAGGACGGGGGAGCCTAGTGACTAAGTGTTGCGCTCGCAATCTGACGCCTGGGTTCGAGCCACTACTGAGGCACCCCACTCCCCGACTCTACTCCCTCCGAAAGTCCTTAAGAGGAGGCTGTAAACTGAGGCTCCATATGCAAACGCACGCAGAACGTCTTGTGCACACGCGGAGATACACCATGTCTGGCAAGAGAACAGAAACGTATGGTGGTGACCCCTTGAAACTGCCAGTGGAGGCAGTGGACCGTATTTTAGAACATATGGACAACGACGCCTTACTGACCACTCGACAGGTGTGCCATAGGTGGAATGAGGAAATCATCACCAGGAAGCAGTTATGGAGAAAACGTTGTCTGTGGTCCATCCTAGATGATGACATGATCCTCTATTCAGACACTGACTTCTTCCAGCTATTTTTGACCAGCAAACGCGTGCTGCGTCAGATGACATCAGGAAAATGCTGGGTGGTGGCTAATGGAAATGGTGAAGGGTTACTGAGTGAACTCCATCAAGGAATTCTGAAGAGACTACGTGAATTTGACGAACCTGAAAACAGTGTATCTGTTATCATACCTGACATAGTGGAAAAAACTTCACAAGAAAACCTCATTGCTCTCCGGACAGAACGTGGTGAACTGATTGTCTTTGACGCGAGAAACAGAGAGCAGCTTTGGAGAACAGAGACAAATAGGACCCAACGTGTAGTAGGATTTTGTGGTTCAGTATTGTCTATCACACCCGCAGGGGATATTGAGGTGTACTCTTTTGATGGAGCCTCGCGACAGTTCAAGGCGACTGGTGGGAAACTCAAAGATTTAAAACATGTGTTCCTGTTCCCAGGCCTTATGCTTCTGGGGGTATGGCTTAAAAGTGACCAGGTCATTTTGGTCAATAGCAGGATGGAGATTTCCACCTTGAACCTAACTCTACCAGAGCTCTCTGAACAAGAAGAAGAGGAACAGCCTGCTGATGCTGAGCCCTTTATGGATGTGAACACAATTGGCCTGGATACAATAGGTCTGAGTGCTGGACAGTATGCATTAGGCATGCAAAAACGATCCACACTATGTCTTTTCCTTATTACCGAAAGTGGAGAAGTTCTTCAACACATATCAGTAAAATGCAATATGATCTATCAGTGGCCTGCTCACATTTTACCCTCAAAAGACTATCGCAGACTGATCATTAGACACGAAGGATTCGTTGTGGCATATTCCATCAAGTTTCAGTCCAGCAGAATCCTCCTACAGCAGCTCTGGAAGACGGCCCTACCTGCCAGATTTGCCGCTTGCCCTCGAGAGGTGATATCAGCAGGAAAAAAGTTCCTGCTTGCCTTTGAGAACACTTCTCTTCTGGTGTACCGCATTCCTGATGGAACAGTGGCTACTGAAATGCCTGGCTTCTTTACTGGACAGAATTTGCAGTATTCAACTCTGCTGAAGCGGCCAACTTTTACATGGAATTCAGACATCCATATGGATTCTGTGAAGAAACGTATTGCAAGTCTCAAGAAAAAATACCCGGAAACAAGTACCAAGGATTTGCTTTGCATCCTCAATACAGAGTGGCTCGATGGACTGTCTCCAGAAACAACCCAAGAATTTATTATAGCAGTCGTCTTTACCTATGACCACCCAAAGGGAAGGTTCCTCTGCTGGTCAGAGAAGCTGTGGAAAAAACTGGAGAACAGTGATGGAGAGAATGAACAAATCTGACCTGTCCACGTGGCTGACAGATGATGGTGCTTTTGACTCTATGTTTTGTTCTTGGAGAAAGGTTCAATGGTATGACATGTTATAATCATTTGCGCATGTGTGTGCACTCCATGTATGCACATGCATGCGTGCCTGCATGCTCTGTGTGTACATGCACACCTTGTGTATGCTGTGAGTGTGGGAGGCTTGTATGTTTTTGTTTGTGTGTATGTGTTTGAAATTTTTAAGATTGAATTTTTATTATTTTCTGTGATAAATTTTTTTTTCTGTTTTTTGTTGTGTATGGCTTGTAACTCATGAATATATCTGGACACAGAAACTAAAAAAATATTGATATTGGTAAAAGCAGTAGACTAGGATGGCCAGTCTAGAAATCCAAATCGAAATGTTTTGTCAATCTATAGCTAATTACAGAAGCATAACAATTTCAAGTTGCTTTGGATAATTATTAAATCTTATGTCTGTAATTAACAACTGGCTTCCAACGTATTTCAGTAAATCATGACTATTGGTAAAGATCCTGCAGGTTTTGAAGTCGGTTATTCCACCACTGATTACTTTGTTTTCCACTTCACTGCATGGTTGCTGTGTTTCTTGCAGAGAAAAATACATCGATGTCTATTTGTAAATTTTGAACAGGCATTTGACCCTGTGAACAGAGCTTTGCTGTGGTGGAATCATGGGGTAAAAAGGGGCATAATATGTATTGGGCTTGTGAAAAATATTAATACTGTCATGCCTCATGTTCAGATTTGAATCCTCACACCCCCTCATCACCCCACTTCTCCTGCCCACCAGGATAAAGGATCCTGGACAGGGAGGGAGAAAGAGGGTTTTAAGGGGACTAATGGGCCAGGGTGGGGGAGGGGGGTTGTCATTTACCTCCACACTGTCTTTCCCCCCATCTTTAGTTCGATAGCAGTTTTGCTCTGCCGTGTGCATGGGGAATCAAAAGTGTGTGCATGGGGAATCAAAAGTGTGTGCGTGGGGAATGAAAAGTGTGTGCGTGGGGAATCAAAAGTGTGTGCGTGGGGAATCAAAAGTGTGTGCGTGGGGAATGAAAAGTGTGTGTGCGTTGGGGAATCAAAAGTGTGTGCGTGGGGAATCAAAAGTTTTGCTCTGCCATGTGCGTGGGGAATCAAAAGTGTGTGCATGGGGAATCAAAAGTTTTGCTCTGCCATGTGCGTGGGGAATCAAAAGTGTGTGCATGGGGAATCAAAAGTATGTGCATGGGGAATCAAAAGTGTGTGCATGGGGAATCAAAAGTGTGTGCATGGGGAATCAAAAGTGTGTGCATGGGGAATCAAAAGTTTTGCTCTGCCATGTGCATGGGGAATCAAAAGTGTGTGCATGGGGAATCAAAAGTGTGTGCATGGGGAATCAAAAGTGTGTGCATGGGGAATCAAAAGTGTGTGCATGGGGAATCAAAAGTGTGTGCATGGGGAATCAAAAGTGTGTGCGTGGGGAATCAAAAGTTTTGCTCTGCCATGTGCGTGGGGAATCAAAAGTGTGTGCATGGGGAATCAAAAGTTTTGCTCTGCCATGTGCGTGGGGAATCAAAAGTGTGTGCATGGGGAATCAAATGTATGTGCATGGGGAATCAAAAGTGTGTGCATGGGGAATCAAAAGTGTGTGCATGGGGAATCAAAAGTGTGTGCATGGGGAATCAAAAGTTTTGCTCTGCCATGTGCATGGGGAATCAAAAGTGTGTGCATGGGGAATCAAAAGTGTGTGCATGGGGAATCAAAAGTGTGTGCATGGGGAATCAAAAGTGTGTGCATGGGGAATCAAAAGTGTGTGCATGGGGAATCAAAAATGTTTTGCTCTGCCATGTGCATGGAGAATCAAAAGTGTGTGCATGGGCAATCAAAAGTGTGTGCATGGGGAATCAAAATTGTTGCTCTCCCTGAGCATGGGGAATCAAAAGTGTTGCTCTGCCGTGTGCATGGGGAATCAAAATTTTTGCTCTACCGAGTGCATGGGGAATCAAAAGTTTTGCTCTGCCGAGTGCATGGGGAATCAAAAGTTTTGCTCTGCCGAGTGCATGGGGAATCAAAAGTTTTGCTCTGCCGAGTGCATGGGGAATCAAAAGTTTTGCTCTGCTTAGTGCATGGGGAATCAAAAGTTTTGCTCGCCCTGAGCATGGGGAATCAAAAGTGTTGCTCGCCTTGAGCATGGGGAATGAAAAGTTTTGCTCTGCCTAGTGCATGGGGAATCAAAAGTGTGTGCATGGGGAATCAAAAGTGTTGCTCTGCGGTGTGTCCCTTGAATGGGTTGACCCTGCGTGGCAGAGTAGGTCTGTAAACCAGGGTGTCGTCCTACCTGACTTCAGGTGAGTGCAGGGCTGCTTCACCTGTTTTGTATGCCACCATGGCACTTTGTGCTTGGCAGCCAAGGTGAGGAGGGCATGGTGACTCCTAGCTGACTCAGGAGATTGGATACTGTGATCAGTACTGTGATGGCGATAGCCCCAAAACACCAGCTGTTTTGAGGTTTGTAGAATGTGGGCAAGAAATCAAAATTATTTTGTTCAGTTTAGACACTCAGAAAAGTCGAAAGTTATTTATCTAAGTATAATAAACACAAATCATTTGTTACAACAATTATTGACCCACTCCACTGACTGGAGTGGGTGGGTGTAGCAGCGCTGGGATTTCAAACTTTCCACTTTTGGACCCGCTCACTTTCACACTTCACCACGTCATTTTGTTGCAACAGTCTCTTCTCTTGACCTCAACCTTGATGGGGGGGGGGGAGTTTCTAAACATGCGGATTCCTTCTTTTGTTCTTAGAGACTGGTTTCCAGGACACAATCCGCTTGTTCCTTTATAGTTCTGGGGGTTTGGGGTCATGGCTGTGGGCCAGAAATAAAGGGGATGAGTTTGGGGGGATAGGGGGGGGGGGGGGGGGGGGGGGGTTCAACAGCCTCAGCTGATTCAAATACTATTGCCAGTAATCTGTCTTGTTCCTCTGACTGCAAAAGTATGTGTCAAATTTGTAAGGGCAGTGGAAGGTTGTATTTTGTTTATTTGTGCATCTATGTGGCAGTGTATTTGAATGAAATGATAAATTTTTAATGTAACCTCGCCATCTCTATATAGCTGTACAGCTTTAATCTCAGATCTAAAATGCGATGCGGTGGCAGCCCTGGTATGGCTTCTGTGGTGGGGGAGGGGGGGGGGGGGAGCTATAAACAGCAGGATTAGATTGCATCGGAACCTGGTAAGAGGAATTCATGATTGATGGAAACTGTATAAATGATTTTAAGAAGGTGGGGAGGGGGGGGGGGGGGGGGGGGGGGGAGAAGTGCAGGATGAGGTGTGTGGGGGGTGGAGGGGGGGGGGGTGTTGAGGCTCATACTGTGATACCATGGTAATTGTGTGGGCACAGCTTCGCTTGGGTCTGTTCCCACAAACTCAGCTGGACAGGAGAGGCAGGCAGGCAGGCAGGTGGAGGGCTGATTTCAGGAGACTGTAGCTGTTAAAGTGGTCCTTCGGATGAGACTATAAACCGGGGCCCCGTGTGCGAACGCATGCAGAACATCTTGCGCACACGTTAAATCCTGTTCCGCTTTTCGTAAGAGTAGGCCATTGTGTGCCGGTGGGAACATATGACAGAATTTACAAAACACCGCATACACACGGGGACTGGATGTAAAAAAGCACATAAGTGCTTATTCCAATGTCCTCGATATAAAAGAATAAAATAAAATAAAATAACATAAAGGTAATTGTAGCATCATTTGTGGTTCTCTTGGTTTTGGATGTTGCATCTGTGGACAGGTACTTTCGAATTGCACTGATACGCTGTAATTGATAGTAGCAGGACTGACAGGTCTGGGTGATGAATTTTTGCATAGAGAGTGTGTTGTCAATAAAGACCCCTAATTTCAAAGACAATGAGCCGGTCACACTCTCCACCCCGGTAGATCGTCACTGAGTCTGCGACCAGCTCAGTGACAGGATGCCGGGAGCCGAAAGTCTCATCGGAAGGTGTAGTATCTTTTGTAAAGAGTGTAAGTCAGAAACAAATTTTTTTTGGTGATTTTCACTTGAAGGTGTGTGTGCGTGTGTTGTGTGTGTGTGTGTGTGTGTATGTGTATGTGTGTGTATGTGTGTATGTGTGTGTGTGTATGTGTGTGTGTGTGTGTGTGTGTGTGTGTGTTGTGTGTGTGTGTGTGTGTGTGTGTTGTTGTGTGAAATGCTGTTTCATTTGAATATGCACGATACTCTTTATCTGTTTTGTTTATTGCATGTTGGGTGATTTTAATTTTTATACGCCACTCATCATTTCTCATTATGCCATAATAAAGTAAAAGTAGTCTTGCCTCTTGAGTCCTGAGTAGACCTGTGCTCTGACTGGATGTGATTCACCCAGAGATCTATAGGAACCAAATCTGACGTTTCAGCCAGCCTTCTTCTACCTCTGCTGGAGTGTTTTCAAAATAGAGAGAGAGTGTGTGTGTGAGAAAGAGAGAGAGACAATGACACTGGTTTATTGTGGTAAGCTTACTAGCCTATTCACAAAGGGGACAGTGGGAAGAAGACTGAGGGCACAAACACATATTAACCAATAAGTAAAACCAATACACAAACTGCCCAAATGATCATCATGACATGGATTCCATATGGGGGTTTAAACAGCTGCAACAAACACCCATATATTGAAAACTATGATGATGATTTTTAAAAAAATTTAGCAGGGCAAAAAAACAAAGGACAAAATTTATTGCTGCTTAAAGCTTTACCAGCCGTTCAGCAGGACCTCACATAACTGGCTGATAGAAGCCATTTTGTTTTGACAAATGAGGTCATGTGTAACTGTGGATAGGGCCTACTACCAGGGACTTTACCAGGATACCATGTCAGCATAATGTATGTGTAAGAGGACTTGGCAACTTAGGGCCTAGGCCTATTGGAGAGCAAGAGGCAGGTACATGTGGCCAGTTAACTACAATAGATTGATTGCATAAGATGTGGACAGAGAGAGAATGACAATGATAGGGCCTACTACCAGGGACTTCAGAGGAAACCATGTCAGCACATTTTATGTGTAAGAGGACTTGGCAACTTAGGGCCTAGGCCTATTGGAGAGCTAGGGGCAGGTACATGCAGCCAGTTAACTACAATAGATGGACTGAGTGGACAGAGAGAGAGAGAGAGAGAGAGAGAGAGAGAATGACAATGACAATAGTTTATTGTGATCCAGCATTGTAAAACCCTTACACAGAAGGAGGTGGGGGTGGGGGCGTGTCCTGCATGAAATAAACATGAAAAACGTACATGGACAATTAAGTACAGCTGTAATAAACACCATGACATGGAATCCTGTTCATGGCATACATTGTTTCTACATACAAAAAATAACACAAATCATAGTCTTTTGATAACCAAGTTAATGTGGAAGAAAGCTTGTCACACAAAAGCAATCATGAGACACTTTCAGAATGATTAACTTACGGCTATTAACGTTTTGGTGTTTTTTTTAAAACTCCTTTGTCAGATAGTACATATATGCATTTATAGAAACGGAAAGATGATTCTGTCCTACACCAATACCAACATGGTTAGGTGTGTTTAGAAAGGAGAAGAGCTTGAATAAAAAATTGAAAACACAAAACCGCATTTAAATGTAAATGATAAAAGCTGAATGTTGGTGGTGGGGTGGCTTTTTTATATTTATATTTATATATTTTTTTATATTTTATTCTTTTATATCACGGATAATGGAAAAAGGTGTATCTTTTGGTGGATGGGTGGTCTAGAGGTAACGCGCCTGTCTAGAAAGCGAAAAGTCCGGGTCTGAAGTGTGCGGCGGTTTGTACCCCGTTTGGACCGGAAACTTTTCCCCCATCCATTAGACCATGAGTGGTGGTCTGGGCGCTAGTCTTACGGATGAGACGATAAACCGAGGTCCCGTGTGTTACACGTAATTATTTAGCGCACATAAAAAACCCCACGGCAACAAGAGAGTTGTCCCTGGCAAAATTCTTAGAAAAAAGCCACTCTGATAGGGAAACAAATACAGTTGCAGACATGAAAAAAAAAAAAAAAAGGGTGGCGCAGCGCTTGTGGCGACGCGCTCTCCCGCTCTCCACGGGGAGAGCAGCCCGAATTTCACGGAGAAATCTGCCGTGACTTAAAGTGGTATGAAATGAAATCTGAGCGCTTTGATTTGTTGCTTTACAAGATTCAGCGCTATATAAATTCCATACATTATTATTATTATTATTATTATTATTATTATTATTATTATTAAAAGCCCGTCCATCCTCTTTGAAGAGTGGGCATTTCGTGCCGGTAGGTACGGATGACAACATTAAATTTTGGGAAGAAGTACAAATAAAAATTATACCCAAAACAAAACAACCCCCCCCCCCCCCCCCCCAAACAACAACAGCACAACAACAACAACGCATGCACACTTGTGTGATGTTTAGACATCACTCCCGAAGTCGAAATGCAGCTACCTTAATGTTGGGCAAAAACGGTTGTATACGCATAATCTCACCATCATTGGTGAGCCTAGGAGCTCTTGCCAAGGAACGGGAAAAACAGTGTAAGATGTATATACCGAAGCTCGAATTTCATCGAGTTTCTGACTTACTAAGGTATTATTTCCAGTTTGTTTGGGTTTTTTGGGAGAGGGGGAGGGGGGAGACGATTGTAACTGTGTCTCTACGCCCCCCCCCCCCCCCCCCCCCCCCCCCCACACTCCCGCTTAAACCCCTTCATGAAAGAAGGAGGAATGTAATGACAGAGGTACACTCCTTATGAAAAAAAAAAAAGATTCTACTGTTTCGGTTCCCTGTCAGCCTATATTATTATTATTATTATTATTATTATTATTACTACTACTACTGTTGTTGTTGTTGTTGTTGTTGTTGTTAGCAGAAGCAGCAGCAACAACAACAACAACAACGACGACGATGATGATGACGACGACGATGACAATAATAATAATAATAATAATAATAATAATAATAATAATAATAATAATAATAATAGTGATGATGATGATGATGACGACGATAAGAAGAAGAAGAAGAAGAAGAAGAAAAAGAAAGAAGAAGAAGAAGAAGAAGAAGAAGAAGAAAGAGCAAAAGGAAAGCCGAGACATGTTCTTACTGGACTGTTGGACTTAAAACGAAAAGATGCATCAGCCTGGCTATAATCATCTGTTACCATGGCCAAAACTGAGCTGCAAACAAACAGGTCCAGCAGGAAATACACACACACAGCCACACACACAGCCACACACACACACACACGGCCCTTGTCAATTTGAAGGTCTACCTTTAAGATCGTAAGATTAGATTTCGCACAGTGAGAAAGTAGGGATTCACCGACACCAGCAGTGGTTATTTCTGCAAATCATGGTTTAAAAATTTTTTTAAATGTTGTGTCTTCTTTTATTTGGAGAGTAATGGAATAAGCATCGTGTGCTTTTTTTCATCCAGTCCCCGTGAGTGTGCAGTTTTGTCAATTTTGTCATCTATTCCCACAGGCACACAATAGCTTACTCTTCCGAAAAGTGAAACGGGTTTTAACGTGTGCGCAAGATGTTCTGCGTGCGTTCGCACACGGGACGTCGGTTTATAGTCTCATTCGAAGGACATGTCAGTAGATGAGACACTTTTTTCTTTCCTTTGATGTAGTAGTAGTAGTAGTAGTAGTAGTAGTAGTAGTAGTAGTAGTAGTAGTAGTAGTAGTAGTCGTGGTGGTGGTGGTGGTGGTGGTGGTGGTGGTGGTAGTAGTAGTAGTAGTAGTAGTAGTAGTAGTAGTTAGTAGTAGTAGTAGTAGTGTAGTAGTGTGGTGGTGGTGGTGGTGGTGGGTGGTCGTAGTAGTAGTAGTAGTAGTAGTAGTAGTAGTAGTAGTAGTAGTAGTTGTTGTTGTTGTTGTTGTGTTGTGTTGTAAAGTTTATGTAGTTTCTGTCCAAGCATAGTTATGTTACGTATCAGTGAAACTTAATATATCACCAGTGAATTCCAGTGGTAGTAGTTTGGTCATAATTATCAGGTCACAATAAGGTCAGAGTGATAGATGGGCCTTAATATATTGGCTGCAACAGTTAAGTATCCTTTAGGCCTAACAATTCTTTCATTTCAGATAAATAATTTTTATAATGTGATAAAGAGATTCTAAGATGGAGTTGGGAGTAAGTGAAACCAGACTCTATGATAAACTTACAAGACAATTTTGTAAAATACAAACACAAAAAAGAAAGAAGCCAAAAAACATAAAAATAAGGAAAAAACATTAAAAGATCGCTGAGACAAAATAAACATTCAAAAGCAGGTGTACCGTTGTAAAACACATCGGTTCCGCTATTCCGTTCCTAACTATCGCAATCAATCAAGCACGACCCAATATTTCGCGCGGCCAGAGGCTGTTCGGGTTCAACATGTGATTTTTATTTATAAAATTGCATGTAAAAGATATGGAAGTTTTCTGAGCGAGGAATTGCTGAATATAAAATTGCTCTAGTGATTTTTCCCCCTCTAGCTCATTCATTCTTTGCTGTCTTTTGTTTATTGTTTTGAAATTTTGCTGTAGGCGTAGTAAACTCGATTCGAGTCACGCCCCCTGAGCAGAGAAGGAGCAGACGACAAAGAACGGCATTCCACAGGTGAGGGTTGAGATTGCGATTGTGTTGAAGGAGAATGTTCTATTTTTGCTGTATAAAATCAGAGAAGAGAGTAGCTAAATAAATATTTGCAGAGCGTGAAATGGTTATGAGGCAAGTGTTTCTATAGAAAGCACTTTGTAGATAGCAGAGATAGTAGGCCTACTAGTAAGATAACCGCCCTACGAAGTTTAGTAGGTGTGTCGGCAAACGTAAAGGTTAAATACTCGCAGATCGGTAGGTCTAAATGGTTTAAGTTAGAACATTCGATTTTCTATCAAAATGTGCATGCCTTTCCCTCAGTGGCTCATTATCGTGGAGATATCATAACTTCATCTCTAAATAATCTTATCAAGTTATATCGGAACCAATCTTTCACCATCTTGAAGCTACCGCCCAGTCGTCTGACTTTTCCGGCGTGTTGTTGATAGGCCTAAACCTACAATACTTTTCATGCGTGTTCTCTTGTTATTTTTCGTGTGTTCCAAGATCCTTTTTTCCTTCAAGGTAAGCAGCTACAAACAGTGCTTTGATTAAACCGCTACGATAACTTAAGAAAACAAGAACAAACGACTTCTTTTCCAGGTGCCAGCAAGATGTGCAAGGATAGCCATTTGTTCTGATTGTTGTTGTTATTGTTTTTCTAAAACTTTCTCCTTAAAAAAAAAAAGATTGGGGGCTTTACATGCCTGCGGAGAAAGGGGATAGCCAGATCAGTTGTGTTATCTTATATTGTCAGTCTTTTGTAGAGTTGCCAGCAAGCAACCCTATCAGTGCAGTGTATGTCTGCCTACCAAGCTATGGCCTCTGTCAGCCCTGAACATTTCTACACATACTGACATAGTGTACTTTGTGTTTAAAAAAAATCACTGAGCCTATAGATCTTTGTTTATTCTCTTTTTAGCTTGTTTACAGGACTTTCACACTTAAAGTAAACTTTCCACCAAGCCCTAGCAAAAGTGACACGACCTTGACTGGAACAATATACAAGCCTTGTAAACATTACATGTTAATCAAATTGATAATGATATCCCATGTTTAATTAATGGATCATTTCTTAATTTATTCCCAGTTTGGTTCATCTAAGGATATTGCTTTTCTTAGGATCTTATCTCACAAAGTTGGTATTACTTTCAAAGGGAATTACAAATTTAAGCAATTAAAACTTCTTCTTTTTTAAGTTCTAAATGTAATATCAGACTCAAGTGGGACAGGATCATTACCTTAACTTTAGAACTGGAAATAATGAAAATCTTATGATGAGAAATAAAACTCTACATCTTTTTTCTTCTCCAACTAGAGCTCTGAGGTTCACTTATGATGAAATTTTGTGTATGTGATCATTTGTACCCCCATTTATCCACCACATTCCAAAACTCCAGGGATGGTGTCTAGACACCACACCTGTATGCATGTGTTTTTGAAATATTGCCATCCATTCCTACCGGTGTGAAATGGCCTACTCTTCTAAAGGCAGAACAAGTTTTTAAATTGTGCCCAAGGTGTTCTGCATGTGTTTGTGCACATGACTTTGGTTTATAGTTTCATCCAAAGAACTTTAATGGGAAGTGGAGTCAGTACTGATTTTAATTCCATGGGAAAAAGTCCCCTTGAATGGGCTCCTTGGTGGTGGTTCGATCCTGGGCCATCAGATCTTGAGCGTAGTGCTCTAACCTCTTATCTGATAAATTATTTTCATCAGCCCATCAAATTCTAAGTTTACAAATTACTAACAGAACATTTTAAATTTTTTAGTGACCAAATTTCACAACGTTGACATTTGGCAAATGAATTCGTTGGAGCAGTTGAAACATTTAACAGTGAATGTAACACTGGACTAACTGGGCATATCACCATAGGATCTTGATTCTGCCTACGGAAGAAACAGTACATGACAGATATAACTAACACTGTAACAGTTAAAAATGAAACGTAATGTAAAGCAGCAGTACACATTATGGTTGTAATAATTGTATGTCGTTAATTTAACTGCTTTCTAAAACTTCATTTTCCAAAGTTAGTCCATTTCAGATTACAAATAGGTTTTTGCATAATCAGGTCTTAAAAAGTTGACATTATCAAATGATTTCAAGTAGTTAAGACAATTAAGAGAAGCATGGCATGAGACTTAACCAGGAACACGACCTCTGCTTCATTTTCAGATCAAAGCAGCACCATCCCCTTCAAGGACCTACAAATCTTCCGTGACCTGGCATATTTGTGACACCTGAGGGCAGGCTGAAAGTTTATGGTATACAGGTATTTCAACTTCAGACAATCTCCTGTGCTTCACAAAAATGGCATTGTCACACAAGAGCGTGACGGTCACCATTGATGATGTGACAACCCACAACAGTGTGACAGAGGATGAAACTAGAAAACCGACAGTACAATTCAAGATGTAGAAGGAGCAAACGAGAGAGTGCGTGACCATGAAAACCCACAGAAGCGAATCTGCTAGGCTGACAGGTTTTTAAAACCAAAATGGTTCAGACACCCCAAGGTCACCTCTCCAAAGCGCATCATAGACGGGATGATACCCACTGTTATAATGGTAGTTGAACTTCTTCTTCTTTAATGGCTTCTCTGTTTGTCTCTCTCTGTTTTTCACCCCTCTCTCTTTATTGGTCTCTTTTTTCTGTCGGTCGATTTTTTACTCTCTTTTTTTTGTTTTTTTTTTGCCTCCCTTTTTCCGTCTCATTTCTGTCTTTGCCTTTCTTCTGTCTTCCCATTTGTTTTGTCTTTTCCCCTGTTCTTTTCTCCTTTTTTTTTTTCTTTTTTTTTTTGTTTATAAAGGGTTGAGGATGGGAGGATTGTGTGTTTTCTGCAATAAAGTATAATATAAACACGCCTGTTTTTTATTCTCTTGGTATGCTTGTGGTCTGGTGTGTGTGTGTGTACTGTTGTACTCTATGCGTGCGTGTGTGTGTGTGTGTGTGTGTACTCTTGGTGTGTGTTACTCTTGTGTGTTTGTATTGTTGTGTGTATGTTTCTGTGTACATGTGCGTGCGTGTGTGTGTGTGTGAATGCATGAATCTTAGAGGATAAATTTTTGATTATGTTATTTGTAGATTGTGCATAGGTATATTTCTTACTGTACAAAAGATATTAATTTTCATCTTGCTCTCATGTGCAGTCTCTGTTTGTTGGTGCTACATGTGATGGATGCCAAAGCATGGAGGACCTTGTCCTATGGCACTGCGAAAATCAGTGAATGGCTAGCAATTTTGTATTTCTGTAGCACATTGTCGTTTGTGTTTTGGATTTTGACAATAATACTTTCTGTGCACAGAGCTCAAATTGGTTTTACATAAAGCGTCATACATTGTATTGTCAGTTTTCTTTTTCAATGCTCAAGTCTTCTATTCTATGTATGAAAAGTATAGTATCCAAATTTGGGCTGATAAATTATCTGTTTGTATTCATCGTGATTCTTTGTAGACCAGAGCTAACTAATAGAGGGTTTTTCTCAGTCATCTGTCAATGTTTTATTGGAATCCCTCTTCCCCCCCACCCCCCCCCACCCCCCCCCCCCCACCCCTACTTTATTATTTTTCCAGTCTAATGTCACTTAATGTGAAAAGACTTAAAACATAAACAGCCATACATTTATGTGATTTGTAGTAATGTGTTGTGGTTTAAGGAAGATAAAGTCTTTTAATGACTGTTTCTTTTCTATTTTTAAAAAAAACAAAACATTTTTCAGCAAATTTTTAATGACTTCAACTTAAGGGACCTTTTGCATGAAGATATTTTGGATTTCCTCTCTGACTTTAGTTTGTGCATCATCATCATCATCATTGTAATGATAATAATAATAATCATGATGATGATGATGATAATAATGATGATGAAAATACACACACACACAAAATATTTATGCTCTTGAAATATTCATGCAGAACTTAAACACCCTTTTTTTTTCTCCCTTGTGTTTCAGGTCGTACATCCAGTATCACAAATTCTACCTGCGCTACCTGCTGTACCTTCTTCATCCTTGTTGATCTGCTCTTGGCCATCTTCGAAAAGCCAGCTCTGAAAGGAGCTGAACTGCCATACTGGGTATGAGTTTTTATGTCCTTAGAAATACGATGACCATAGCAGAAATACTTTAGAAAGAAGTGATTCAGGAAATTAAGAGTATTGTTAAATTCCAGCAGTCTTTGTTTCTAAAAGTAAAACTAGAAACTGTCACCTGCATGCTGAGATGAAATGTTGCTTATTTTAATAGTTTTGTCACCTGCCTTAGTTGTGATTTTATGGACTTGTGTATTGTTCACTTGACATGACTTCAGGTTGGTTTTGTAGTTGGTTAAATCGTAAACAAGGTGTCATAGGGATCCCTGAGGCCCAGAATTCCTGTCACAATATTCTTTGACTTCTTGTCAGGTGATAATAATTGAGAATATAGAATGCCCCGCAGGTTAGGTTTCATACCACTCATGAAGAAAGAACTTTATTGAAGAAAACATTGTTTTGTGAAAAGGTGTTAATTGTATTCTGTTTACAAAATTTGAAGGTGCACATCATTTGTCTGACATACATACATTTTTTTCTTTTGTTCTTGGCTAAAGCTCTGATGTTCACTAATGGTGAGGTTTTGTGTGTGCAACCATGCTGCTTAAGGTAGCTTTATTCCAACTGTAGAGATGATGTCTAAACAAGACATCAGTGTGCATACATTTCTTCTTTTAAATGTTATTCATACCTTCTGGTAAGCACTCTTCCAAAAGGTGGAAGGGGTTTTAATTTGTGCGCAAGATGTCCTGTGAGCATTCATACTTAAGGCCTCAGTGTGTAGTCTCACTCAAAGGATTTCTAGAGGAACAGAGTTAGTACTGATGTTAACGTTGCATGGGTGTTTGAATAGTGATTCAAACCTGTGCTAGCAGATCACAAGCTCAGTGCTCTAACCACTAGGCTGTCCCACCCCCTGTATGCATACAGACAGACATACATACATACATGACCAGTGTTGCTTTGTTTTGCAGGCTACCATGCTGATAGAACTGGTGTGCCTAGGGTATTTCACCTTTCGGAAGCTGCACGTCTTCCATTTCCAAGACTGGAAGCTGTTCTTCAAGGATACGAAGAACTATATGGTCATCAGCACCATCTTTGTAAGTGTGATTTAAATGTGTGTTGTGGTGTGTGACTGGAGATATTTGTTCTGCCACAACTCTGTACAACTTCTCGGCTACAACAACACAGTATGAACAGGGAGGATATGGCCTTTAAGAAAGAGGCTGCAAAATATACAATTTAAAGGATTGTATGCAATGGGTAGTTTTCAACCACCACCCAAGGAAACAGAGCGCTGCACAATTTGCAGGTGTGTCCCAAAATAGTAAACGTTGCTCTGAGCACATGGGAGGTAATCTACTTACCACACCATCACATATGTGTGTTGTGTTATGTGTGTGTTTGTATGTATTATGTGTGTGCATGCATGTATATATCTGTTAATTGGTATTTTATTGCATTTTATACTTTTTAGAGTTATGGCAGATTTATATGCATGAAATTTTCCCAAGAAGAGTCAAACGCCACCATTTTTTAGAGAAAAGAAATTCTCTTTGCATATATTTCTGTTTCCTTATGGGTGGCTTTTCCCTAGAGAATTTTGTCACTTTTAACTCTCTTTGTTGCTGTGGGTTCTATGACATGCGTGCTAAATGCATGTTGCATGTTGCGCCCTGCACTTTTGAAGTTGATTCATCAATTCATCTGAGAGAGCAGCATCCAGACCACCACTTATAGTCAAGTGGATTGGGCAGGAGAGGGGGGGGGGGGGTGTCTAACTACATAATTTTGTTTACTTTAAGACGATCTAAAGAAAACAATCTTATCTGGTTCTTCTTAAACAAACCTGCTTTACCTTAGATGTCTGTTCCACCCCTCCTTCAACCTGCTGCAGTTAAATAGCATCCCCATCTTATAGAAATTCTGTGCTAGAAATTCCCTCTTTTTTATCCCTCTATTTCTTTCTGCCTTGGTCCTTTCCTTCCTGTCACTGCCTTGTTGTTGTTGTTTTTTCTGCCTTCTTGGTCCGTTCTCCTGCCATTTTTCCAGAACAATTTGAAAGATAACAATCGTCTTCCACACCAAAG
>CM054137.1:29335553-29375553 GCA_028751875.1 Rapana venosa | reverse complement strand
GTTCTAGAATGGAATGTGTCGCTGTTTGTAACATTGAATACCGTAATGCTATGTGTTATGTTTGTCTTTATGTGGGATTGTGCTGACGTTAACATTAACAGTAAATGTTCTGCTTGTCTCATATAGAGCAATAATTCTGTTAATGCATTAATTTGCATAGTGTTTGCCTCATTCCTTGCTTTCAGAAGTCAGCACTGTCATGTGCTTTAGCGTTGGTTTGTTCTTTAATCTAACATCTTTTCAATTTACATCATATTAGACTTAGTAGAGGGAAAGAGGTGGTGGTAACAGAACAGTGGGCCTTATAACAAACAGAAATATTGAAGTCTTCAAATGTAACAAATTGACTCCCTCTGATGACAGATGTTTGCATGAATTTAGTTAGTCAGAGTTGACAGGAAGTTTTTAGAGCTTGAATGTGTTTTATCGACAGAGTGATAGTTTTCAATCAGTAACAGTTGTATGACATCCACCACAGTACAAAGGTGTCGACAGAATGGGAATGTCCTGAACGTAAATCTAGATGGTGGTGGTTTCTGGCCAAAGAGGGATATCTTGATGACTTTCTGTGGGGTTTCTTTTTTCTTTCTGGTGTCTCCAAGAGTAGAGAGATTTCCAACTATCACGCTTGTTTTTCTCAGATTAGGGTTCATGTCATCTTTCATGTACTGTTGGCAGGGGCACAGGTTTTCATGTGATAAGAAAAAGACATTTTTCATGTCGATCAATTCCGCAGCCAGGAACATGTTATAAAGATTTCGTTTTTTCTCCAAGTTCAGTGATCTTACAGCGGAAATTTGGATGATCACCAGTTTTGCTGGTGGTTGTGCAGAGGCAAATGCACTTTATACATGCCGCAAAGTTTTTTGAGGCTTCTTTTGGATCTGCTTTCCTCAGCTCATGCACTCCACAGTGGACTACTACACAGTCGACTGGCTGGTCAGCTTTAGAAACGGCTGAGTCTAGTGGCGACTTGATATCCTCAGATTTCTCTATTCGTCTTGTTGTGCCATTAGAGCCATAAGAATGCCCAAGTCCTTTTGGATTCAGGCCTGGCAAGACTGAGTCAAGAGTAAAGTGAACTTGTGGAAGGTTTTTGTGCTGATCAGAATATTCTGAAAATGGCTCAGTCTTGTGTAATACTTCTACATTTTTTAATGATGTCAACGCCCTTTACATGTTGGGTCTGTGTCACTGTATGGTGTTCTTTTCCCTTGTTTTCAATTGGGATTTTTCTTCTTTCCCTTTTCTTCTAGATTTAGTTTATTTGGTGAGGGAGTGGCCTTCTGTTTCAAAACATCTGTGTATTTACTTGACATGTCTGTGCTGTCTCTCTGCATTTGGCTATTACATGTTGTTTTATTGCTTGTCTTCAGTGGAACTTTGACCTGCTCCAATACTGATTTTTCTAATGATGTCATTCTCTCATTGAGCTTGGAAATCATGGACTTGATATCATAGAGCATACTCACAATTTTCTGATTTCCTGTGGTAATATGACTCTGATGATCTTCGGAAAGTAGCTCCTCAGCCTTGGATGTGTCCGAAGGTATACTGATGTTGGTGACCTCCTGCTGACTTGCTGCCTCAGTGTTGCTGGGTGTTCCTTTCTGTACATGGCTGGCAGATGACTCTTTGGGCTTGCCTTTCTGCAGAGTGAATTCACATGATGATGGTTAGAATGGAACAGAACAGATGGTGATTCAACATGGTGAATGGGCCTCACAGCTCCTCCTTGTCCTGGTCATTTTCCATCAAAATTTCCCGTAAACTCTGACCACTGTAATCTAGCCAAATGTTATCTTTGTCATTGTGATGACGTGCTTTAGTGTGTGTTTGTGTAGGTGTGTGTGTGTTGTGTGTAGGTGTGTGTTGTGTGTAGGTGTGTGTGTGTGTGTTGTGTATAGGTGTGTGTGTGTGTGTGTGTGTGCTGTGCATTTATGTGTTTTTCTAAGTGAATGCATGTGCATTACAGATGTGTTTATGTTGTGTGTGTAAGTGTTCTTGTCTATATATCTGTCTGTACATGTGTCATTGTATCTGTATCTGTGCACCTTTATATTTTGGTGTGTATGGATGTCACATTTGTTTCTTATATGTCTCTCGTGAAAATTTTACAAAAGCTTTTTGGTTTTTGGTTTTTAAAGAAAATGTATTTAGTTGTTGTTAAAACTTTAAGGAAAGTGGATGCATTAAGATCAAGTTTGAAGGACACAATCTGGCACATCTTGGCAAAACTTACTGCCAATGACATGCTTTGGTCAATCACATGCAAAGGCTTGTTATCAGCTATTTTTAAGAAACTCCAGTTATAAGAAAAACTGGTCCATTTTTATGGTCCTCATTGCGTAATAGCTTTGCAATGATGATAACGTAGTTCATATTTTTATCAATCTTACTTACCCTTTACCCTTTTTCACTATGTACATGCATCAGGGGACGGGATAGCTCAGTGGTCGGAGCACTCGCTTTCCCCCAGCCAAGTTAAGCAGCGTCGAGCGTGGTTACCACTTGGATGGGTGACCGTTTGCGTGTCTTGGCTTCAGTATAGTTCCCCCAGTTCACCCAGCTGTAAATGGGTACCTGCCCTCTTTAGGGTCAGGGAAGGTAAAGCAGCGAGGGAGAGGAGATGGGCGCCGCCCTCAATATGCTGACCCTAGAGAAGTGAGGTCTCTGACGCCTCGCTCCCCTACGACCTTATAGGTTATGGGACTCCTTTACCTTTACCTTTTTTTTTACATGCAACCTAAACACATGTGCTGACTTAAGCATTTTATCCCTGAAGTCAGAATATGGCTACCTTAATGGCATCGGGGGAAAAAAACGGTCGCTTACGCAAAAATTCTCACCCTGGGTGAACCATGTAGCTCTAGCTGAGGAACAAAGAAAAAAACTCACAAAAACATGTTACTGAAATAAAAATTGGCCAATACAAGTGTGGATTGAGTATCTGGAACTCAGTTTGATGTTGCTGTAATTGCAGGAGAAGCATGAGAAACCCTTGCCCTTTAAATTTTTGTCTGTACCCTGGGAAGATGCAGAAATAAGCAGCAAGTCAAAATCTAAATCCCCTGTAATTTGTCTTTTAATGAAAGAGGACATAGGTTATTATCATTCTAGTCAAGTAGAGAAAGAAAACTGTTGTTATTACTCTGGTGAAGTAGAAAAAAAATAGTTACTGTTGTTTTGGTCAGGCAGAAAAAGAAAGATGTTGTTATTATTCTGTTCAAATAGAAAAATAAAGATGTTGTTATTCTGGTCCTATAGAAAAAGAAAGATGTTGTTATTCTGGTCAGGTAGAAAAAGAATAATGTTGTTCTTATGCTGGTCAAATAGAAAAAAAAAGATGTTTTTACTCTGGTCAGGTAGAAAAAAAAAGTTTTTATTTTCAGACAAGGTAAGCTTGTGTACACTCACTAACAGACGAGTTCCTCTGTGTTGTGTGCTTGTCCCAGAATGAAATCAAAACAGCAGTGTACAGCAAGCGACAGAAACTGGCCAAAGCTTTCGACCTCATCAAGGTGGAGCGTGACGGTAAAGCCATGGTCACCCGTAACCGCTGGCACCAGTTGATGGCAGTTGTGACCCCTTCCAAAAGTTCTGCTCAGGTGGATCTTCTACTGCAAGTCCTGGACATCAATGGGGACACCTTCATTTGTAAGGGCCTGGGGTGTTTTTGTTTTGTTTTGTGTGTGCATGCCTGCTTCTTCTTCTTCTTCTTCTTCTTCCTTTTTTGTCATGTTTCTCCCAGGGGAGGTTTGACAATTGATGAGCATTCTCCATCTCTCTCTGTTTTGAGCTTCCTCCTTATCTATGCCCCTTTCTGTAAGATCATCTGCAATACTGGCAGCCCAGGTTTTGCTAGGTTTATTTATTTATTTTTTTTTATTCATTTATTTCAAGGGCTATTGGAATAAGCACTCATGTGTTTTTTGACATCCAGTTCATATGTTTATGCAGTTTTGTAAATTTTGTCCTCCATTCCCTCTGGCACACAATGGCCTACTCTTCCAAAAGGCAGAATGGGGTTTACCGTGTGTGTGTGTAAGATGTTCTCTCTGTGTGTGTGTTTGTTTCAACGTCTATCCACTAAAAAGTAATTTTAGACTCTGTATGTGTGTGTTTGTGTGTGAGAGTATGTGTGCGCGTGCATGTGTGTGTGTGTATGTGTGTGTGCCTGTGTGTCTGCGTGTGTGTGTGTGTGTTCATTTCAATGACTCTCCTTTAAAAAGTAATTTTAGATTCTGCAGGTGTGTGTCTGTCTGTCTGTGTGGGTGTATGTGTGTGTCTGTCTGTGAGTGTGTGAGAGTAAGTGAGTGAGGGTATGTGTGTGAGTGAGCACATGTATGTATACGTATGTTTGTGTGTGTGTGTGTTGTCTTCCATTTTTGCTGCAATTTTAGTTGTATTTTGCACGGCTTATTGAAACATTGTAATATCAATCATATTGTTGAAACACATTGCTCTTTCCCTGATCTGGCCACTGTGGTCAGCAGGGCTTTAAACAACCAAATTGGATTGGACACTCTTCTTTTATCAAAGAAAACCCTATCTTAGAGCCTCATCATTGTTACATGGCATTAACGCAACAGTGTCAGCAAGGGAGATAACCCGCGGTATGCCTGTGCTGTGAACAGACAAGGAAGAGTTCATGAACCTGGCGGACCTGCTTCACGTGGAGCTGACGGAAGTGAAAGACCGGCAGACGTTCCTGGAGAAAAAGATTCCTCACATCTACAACTCCCCCACCAGCCATTACCTCAAGCTGATTGTCAGGCACAGGTCAGTCCTGATGAGGATACTGTTAAGGGGGGAGGGGGGTATTTGAGGGGGTGGTTATGTTTTTGGGGGGTTTGTTTGTATGTTTTCTGGGTGCAGGGGGTGGGGGGTTGTTGTGTTTTTGTTTGTGTGTGTGTGTGTGTGTGTTTTTAGGGGAAGAGGGGGTGTTTTTAGATAAGTATTATCTTCACATTTTGGAAACTCTGTGCAAGGCGATTTCTCTTTTGTTGGATTTTTTTTTTTTTTTGCTTCTTTTTTTTAAATTTTGTTTTCTTTTTGTTTAGTTTTGGTCTTTGTCCTGTAGTCTCCTTTGTGCTTTTCTTCCAGCCTTTCCAGTCCATTCACATGCTTTGTTTTTTTCCAGGAAAACTTGAAGTCTGTCCCATCCTTTTCTATTCTCCAACTGTTTTACTGTTAATGACATACCGTCTGTTCTGTTTCATTCTTACTACTATGTATGTAGTGTCATCGTAAACACAGATAGATACAGTCCATCCTGCAGTTTTATTTACACCTAAAGCTTGCATCTTATGTCTATTTACTTAAAGGTGGGTGGTTTTTCAAATAGACTGAAATATCTGACTGTTCATTGTGAGTTATTGTAATAAAAGCTGAAATGTATGGTCTTCCTACTCAGTTGGTCTCTAAGCAATGTTTGATCCCAGAGACTATGTCGCTTCTGTAGTAGATGATATCCTAGTTTGCTGTAAGCTTGTTGCTCGTTTTCTTCACCTTCACCTATACTGTAGTCTGGCAGACTGCTGGGCACCACTGAAGTCGAGGATTACAGATGTAAATCAGGGGTTGGTTGCCTGATATAGTGAGAAAATCCGCAGATCTTAACTAATGTATGAGAGAGGCGCCTCCAACAGTTCTACATTGTCATAATCTCTGTACAGCTGCCACTATTTGGGTGATGGTTTGCCTGATATAGTGAGAAAATTCGCAGATCTTATCTAATGTATGAGAGAGGCCAACAGGTCTACATTGTCACAATCTCTCTCTACAGCTGCCAATATTTGGTTGATGGTTTGCTTTATATAGTGAGAAAATCTGCGGATCTTAACTAATGTAGGGGAGAGAGTCCAACAGTTCTACATTGTCACTATCTCTCTGTACAGCTGCCACTATTTGGTTGATGGTTTGCTTTATATAGTGAGAAAATCCGCAGATCTTAACTAATGTATGAGAGAGTCCAACAGTTCTACATTGTCACAATCTCTCTCTACAGTACAGCTGCCAATATTTGGTTGATGGTTTGCCTAATATAGTGAGAAAATCCGCAGATCTTATGAGCTGCCACTATTTGGTTGATGAACAGTTGTATGCATGCAGAAATCATGCTCATCATGACATGTTCTTTGTTTCAGGTTTTTCCGCTACTTCTTTGACTTTCTGATCTTCGTCAATGCCTTTTTCATTGGGTTTGACGTGGACGAGGCTGACTGGTTCTTCCTGGCCATGTTCACGCTGGAAATCATCCTCAAGCTGTACGTCTACGGGCCACAGCAGTTCACAGTCCGGCTGTGGAACATGTGAGTGCTCTCTGCCACCACGGAGCAGTACTGTGACTGCTTGAAAGCATTTAGATTATGATAATGATAATAATAGTGTATGGAATTTACATAGCGCTGAATCTTGTAAAGCAACAAATCAAAGCGCTCAGATGACTTTTTATTTATTTATGTGTGTGTGTATGTGTGGTTTGTTTTTTAATTTTGTCATCTGTTCCCATTATATTACTGCTTGAATGTATTATGATTATATTACTGCATAAATGTATTATGATTATAATTTATTACTGCTTGAATGTATTATGATTATGTTACTGCATGAATGTATTATGATTATGTTACTGCTTGAATGTATTAGGATTATGTTACTGCTTGAATGTATTAGGATTATGTTACTGCTTGAATGCATTATGATTTGTTACTGCTTGAATGTATTAGGATTATGTTTACAGCTGTCTGTTAGTTCCCCCCACTTTCAGCTCCTCTCAGCTGCTATCTTTTCCATCCCATCCCATTCCAGCTGGTGCTAACTAATTATAGCAGGAACTGACCACACTTAGACTTGGTAAAAGGAAGGAGCACGCTAACTTTAGCACTGGGCCCTGGACCCTTGACTGAGTTATGCTGGATTTGTGTCCTGTGCATGTTACTTTAAAAAGCATTATTTTAATATTTTTTTAATATTTTTTTATTTTTATACCACTTTTAAGTCACGAGATTTCTCTGCATGAAATTCGGGCTGCTCTACCCGGGGAGAGCGCGTCGCCACAAGAGCAGCGCCCCCCTTTTTTTTCTTTTTCTTTTGGTCTGCAACTGTATTTGTTTCCCTATCAGAGTGGCTTTTTTCTAAGAATTTTGCCAGGGACAACTCCCTTGTTGCCGTGGGTTCTTTTACGTGCACTAAAAATTTTGTGTAACACACAGGACCTCGGTTTATCGTCTCATCCGAAAGACTAGCGTCCAGACAACCACTCATGGTCTAATGGATGGGGGAAAAATATCGGGCCCAAACGGGATACGAACCATGCACACACCCGACCCGGACTTTTCGCACTCTAGACAGGCGCGTTACCTCTAGACCACCGATCCACCATTATGTTACAACTGGAAATTATATAATGGTTCTACTTACAAGCATTATGATTGTGTTACTACTTAAAAAGCATTGTTGCAAGCAAGAGGATGTACATTGTAGCTGAGTGGTTAAGTCTGTTTGACTTTAACCCCATGGGTCCTGTTTGACTTTAACCCCATGGGTCCTGTTTGACTTTAACCCCATGGGTCCTGTTTGACTTTAACCCCATGGGTCCTGTTTGACTTTAACCCCATGGGTCCTGTTTGACTTTAACCCCATGGGTCCTGTTTGACTTTAACCCCATGGGTCCTGTTTGACTTTAACCCCATGGGTCCTGTTTGACTTTAACCCCATGGGTCCTGTTTGACTTTAACCCCATGGGTCCATGAAGTTGTGGGTTAGAATCTTTGGCAGTGGCATCTGCTGAACTAAGGGTAGGGGATTTTTACCATCTCCCAGGTCAACTTTAAGTGCAGAAATGCCAGTGCTTCAATTCGCTTTGTTTATATATATATATATATACATGCAGAAGATTAAATATACACATGAAATATCCTGTAATTCATGTCAGCATTCAGAGGTTTTTGGAAATATCAGTATACCCAGCATGCATCCTATGTTGAAAAAATTGAGCTGCTTGAAACTAGAATGTGTCAGCTGAGGCCAGCGGGCAGACCTCCTGCAGAGTTATACTCACAGGAGAAGACCAGGCACTGTACAGCCCACTCATCAAGAGAACAAGAGCAGAGAAGACAGGAGAGAAGACAAAAGAAGAGAGAGAGAGGAGAGAGAGAGAGAGAGAGAGGCTTGGACTCAGACTTCGACTCAGAATGATTTAATGTATAGGCCTTGGCCCTTTACAAGCAGGATGAACATAACATTTCGTAATTACAATGTTGAACAAAACATGTCGTTATGTAATCACAGCGTAGAACAAAACATAACATTCTGTAATCATACCATTAAACAAAAATAACATCTCGTAATTACAACATTAAACAAAACCCGATATTCCATAATTACATCATTTATGCTCTGTTTTCTAGTGTTTAGTGCTTTGTGGACAAAAGTTGTAACTTTCATCACAATTCTTGTTTTCAGTAGACAATAATAATTAACCTTTATTTATTTATTTTATTTATTATTAATTCTTTTATATAAATAATGGAATAAAATCTCATGTAAGCTTTTTTTACATCCAGTCCTCGAGTGTATGTGGTTTTGTACATTTTGTTATCTGTTTCAACCGGCACAACTTTAACCTTTAAACAGAGAGAGAGAGATGTATGTATGTATGAAAAGAATTGCAGTCAAAAAAATTGACAATAGTATTTTAATCTTTGTTGGCTTCTAGTTGAGTACTTGCTTAACTGTGTTGGTGGCTAATGGTTTTTGTAGTCAAATTAGCTAAACAGCCTAGCATGCATGTGTGTATTCTGTGTATTATCCGTATAAGCAGGTTGTAAAGACATACAATTAGGACATGCATCTGTTTGCAGATTCGATTTCTTTGTCATTGGAGCTGCTGTGATAGCCACCATTGTTGAAGCCATCATGGGAGACAGTGAGTAGTATCTTTTTGTTTTTGTCAGTGTGTGGCATAATTACAAGGAGTGTGAGAGTGTTTATGTTAGTTGTTAAGGAATTATGTGGATTTTTTTCTTTTTATTTATTCTTTTATTTCAATGATAATAGAATAAGCACTCATGTGCCTTTTTTTCATCCAGTCCCCTTGTGTATGCAGTTTTGTAAGTTTTGTTATCCATTCCCACCGGCACACAATGGCCTACTCATCCAAAAAGCGGAACAGGTTTTAATGTGTGCACAAGATTTTGCAAAGTGTCTGTGTTTTGGTCGGTTTTGTGATTAATTATCTGTTGTTGTTTTTTTGTGTGAATATATTGTATGTGTATATGTACGTGCCTGTCAGTGTTGTAACTGCCCTTCATAGGATGATCAAAGTATTGTGAATTGCATTGAATTGAATTGCACTGTATGGTAAATGCCAAACACTGTAGTTGTATTGATTTTATATTTTGCAATGTCACCAGTCTGTTGCTGCATTGTGAACAGTTATTGATTGTGTTGCTTTTTTTTTTCCCGCAGTGTCAGCAGTCTGTTGTTGCAGCATGTTGAACAGTTATTATTATTGTTTTTGTTGCTTTTTCACCCTGCACCCAGCTCACAATGGTTTATGTAAAATTGTGTATTGCAGGGAATGAGGAATTCAGTGCCCTGGATATCCTCCTTGTTCTCAGAGTCCTTCGACTGTTCAAGCTGTTCGGCAGCATCATGAGGTAATAGGCAGATAAGGAATGAATCAGAGGGGATGTGTGTGTGTGTGTACGCTTGTGTGCGTGCGTGTACATTCTACACAATAATCTGTATACATGACAAACATGTAAACATGCATATCATTTATAAGACATACTGGAAACAGTGGCATATAAACATTTTAGACTCTCGTCTGCCTCTACTGTTGCAAAACTCAAAACATGCAAATGCATGCATGCATGCATCCTCGCATATACACGAACACAGAGAAACACATGCATATGCGTACACTCACACACATGCATGCATCCTTGCATATACACAAAGACAGAGAAACACACATACATGTGCATGCACACACACAAACACACACACACATGCATGCATGCATGCACGCATGTTCCCATCTCAAAAGATGCACATACACAACACATGAACATGTGCATACACATTCACATTCACTCATTATCATGGTCATAGATTGACAGTTTAGTATTCTTTTGATAATATGCACAGTGACATGTACAATCTTGTAAACACATGCCCGATTCTACTAACCAGAAAAAAATTTGTCTTTTAAAACAAAAACAGTCATAAGTAATGTTCATCATTTCTGTGCTTTTTCTTTCCACCCAGGTTCAAAGTCATCATCCAGACAATAGTCAACATCGGTCCATCCATTGCAACATATGGCGGCGTCATTCTTGTGAGTTGTTTGATCTTGTGGCAGTGCCGAGTATATAAGTCACCTTGTAGTTAGAAATCCAACAAATCTAAACTTATGTGATCATTTGTGACACTGCACGTGAAAATCATGGATACGGGTCAAAATGCAGAAAACGAGATTGAAGTGTAATCTAAAAGAAGAGATCATTCTGAACAAGACACAAAAAATTTCAATTATCTTTATGACTTTTTGAGATACACACATTGGAGTCTGCAGGTGATCAGTGACCGTGGCTTTAGCGGTGTTCACTTTAACAGCGCGCAGCAGGAAACTACAGCTGGAGACTTGTCCATGATTTTTGCGTGCGGCGTCACATTTGTATCCTTTCCTGTGTATGTTAGCTTTTTCGTTCTTTTAAAATCGTATCAGAATGTAAGAGGCTGTGAGAGAAACATCTTTTATTTTATAAAGAACAGTCACGCTCCCCAAATGTTATTCTGAGCATAATTTGATATTAGTGTTTGCTTTACAAGATTCAGCGCTATAAAAATTCCTTGAGTTATTATGTTATGTTACTTACGTTTGTGTTTTGATTGTCAGTATTGTAGAGTGTATGACTTTATTTTGCTTATTTTGGTCTCTAAGTGGAGAGTTCTCTTTTCCAAAAGTAGCTTTAGATGATTAGTTAAATGCTATATACCTGTCGACAACGAGTAGTGGCTAGTAAGTTGGTAGCTAAATTCGTTATCAGACATGATCAATTTTGTAAACGAAACTATTCACAACATAGTAGAGGAGGATTAATACCTACAGCATTAAATTCACCAGATAGTCATAAAATGATAATAATAATAATAATAACAACAATGATAATGATAATAATAATAATGATGTATGGAATTAAATAGCCTCAAATCTGGTAAAGCAACAAATCAAAGTGCTAACATTCAAATCATTTACCCACTTGCAACCATTCACCACTTGGATTAAAAGATATCAAATTTACACGTAAATGCATGTGCATGCTCGCACACACACACACACATATATCAAATTTACACATAAACACACACACACATACACCACACTCACACACACACACACACTCACTCACTTACACACTCACTCACACACACACACACACACACACACACACACACACACACACTACACACACACACCACTACACACACACACACACACTAACACAACACACACACAACACACATACACACACAACACACACACACAACATACACACACACTTGTCTAATATCGGTGGATCGGTGGTCTAGAGGTAACGCGCCTGTCTAGAAAGCGAAACGTCCGGGTCTGAAGTGTGCGGCGGTTCGTACCCCGTTTGGACCGGAAATTTTTCCCCCATCCATTAGACCATGAGTGGTGGTCTGGGCGCTAGTCTTTCGGATGAGACGATAAACCGAGGTCCCGTGTGTTCCACGTAATTATTTAGCGCACGTAAAAAAACCCACGGCAACAAGAGAGTTGTCCCTGGCAAAATTCTTAGAAAAAAGCCACTCTGATAGGGAAACAAATACAGCTGCAGAAAAAAAAAAAAAGGGTGAAAGGGTGGCGCAGCGCTAAGTGGCGACGCGTTCTCCCGCTCTCCACGGGGAGAGCAGCCCGAATTTCACGGAGAGAAATCTGCCGTGACTTAAAGTGGTATGAAATAAAATCTGAGCGCTTTGATTTGTTGCTTTACAAGATTCAGCGCTATATAAATTCCATACATTATTATTATTATTATTACTTCATATGTAAAGATGTTAAATTAAAGGAAGAACACACACACAAGTCACACACACACACACAACACATACACATACACTTGTCTAATTCAGTTTTTGCAGGCCATATGGCCCATAGGAACAACAGTTAATCATATACTTTCATGTAAGGTGAACATCCTTACTTCTGATATCTAAACATTTAGTAAGAAATAATCCAACTTTAAACATCAAACTAGGTTTAGTGTTCATACAAAGAAGCTGCACTTTCAGATTCGATGGAAATCTGTAATAATACAGAGGAATACATTTTCTTCGCAATACAGCATATTTTGGGCATACAAGTAAAAAGTGACAAACATCTTCAATTTGTTGGCCATCACACTGAGAGCAGAATGGATCAGTAATCGGTGTGCCATAACGTGAAATTCCATTTAAAGGTAATCTGTTTGACCTCAGTAAACATATACCTCTACGGTATTCTAAAGATTCTACTTCACATACATAATTTGCTAAAATTATTGTTATTGTTGTTACACTTGTCTAATATCACTTCATATGTAAAGACATTAGATTAAAGAAAGAAAACATACACACACACAACACACACACATACACACACACACTTGTCTAATATCACTTCATATGTAAAGACATTAGATTAAAGAAAGAAAACACACACACAACACACACACACACACACCCACACCAGCAGAGAACGATCATCGCTAAACTTCTATCCTCCTCTTCTTCTTCTTCTTCTTCCTCCAGGTGTTCTACTACTTCTTCGCCATCATCGGCATGGAAGTGTTCCAGAGCAAAATCAGTTATCACGGCTACAACGAGACGATGACGGCGGCAGGGTCGTGGTGCGGCAATCAGGCATTACAGAACAGCACCTTCTATCGCCTGCGCTACTGCAGCAACAACTTCAACAACGTCATCAACCTTCGCAGTACGTTCAATCAGTAGTCCTTCAGTCGTTGGTATGCTGGAACTTACGACTAGTTGTTTCGTGAATCAGTGGCATGATATCCTTTTTTTTTTCAGAGAAAAATGTTGTGTGTGTATGTGGTGTGGTGTGTGTGTTTTATTTTATTTTTCTTATATCGAGGATAATGGAATAATAATAATAATAATAATGTATGGAATTTATATAGCGCTGAATCTTGTAAAGCAACAAATCAAAGCGCTCAGATTTCATTTCATACCACTTTAAGTCACGGCATATTTCTCTCCGTGAAATTCGGGCTGCTCTCCCCGGGAGAGCGGGAGAGCATGTCGCCACAAGCGCAGCGCCACCCTTTTTTTTTTTTTTTTTTTTTCCATGTCTCAACTGTATTTGTTTCCCTATCAGAGTGGCTTTTTTCTAAGAATTTTGCCAGGGACAACTCTCTTGTTGCCGTGGGTTCTTTTATGTGCGCTAAATAATTATGTGTAACACACGGGACCTCGGTTTATCGTCTCATCCGAAAGACTAGCGCCCAGACCACCACTCATGGTCTAATGGATGGGGGAAAAGTTTCCGGTCCAAACGGGGTACGAACCGCCGCACACTTCAGACCCGGACTTTTCGCTTTCTAGACAGGCGCGTTACCTCTAGACCACCGATCCACTAACAACACACTCCACTTGCACTTGTGTGCTTTTTTACATCTAGTCCCCGTGTGTATGCGGTTTTGTCAATTTTGTCATCTGTTCCCACTCTTACGAAAAGCGGATGTTCTGCATGTGTTCACACATGGGGCCTCGATTTATAGTCCCCCTTCCCTGTGTGTTGGTGTATTTGTGTATGTGTGTGTGCGTGTTGTTGTAGGTGTTTGTTTGTGTTGTGTATGTGTGTGTATTGTTGTAGGTGTTTGTGTTGTGTATGTGTGTGTATTGTTGTAGGTGTTTGTGTTGTGTTGTGTGTTGGTGTTTGTTTGTGTTGTGTATATGTGTGTGTTGTTGATGTTTGTGTTGTGTATGTGTGTGTTATTGTTTGTGTTGTTTGTGTTTGGTTTTGCTTGCCTCTTCTCTCTGGCTTTTTTCCTAAGGAAAGGAAGGGGGAGGAAGGAGTCTCTGACCTCCCTATGAAGCTGGTCTGGTGCACACTGGACTGCCATGTTGACATGTGTGTGTGTGCATGTGTATTTGTGTCTGTGCGGTATGTTTGTCTGTGTGATTGTTTGTGTCTGCGTGTGGGTGTGTTTGTGTGTGTGTATGCACGCTAAAATTTAAACAAGAATTTGTAACCATCTGTTCAGAAATATGTAACTGATAAGAAATAAGTGTCAGCTTGGAGACAGATTTTTCACACATTGTAGAATAAGAGGAAAGAAGGGGGAGGGGGTAGAGAAAATGGAGGTTGGCTTTTTGGTTTGGGTTTTTTGTTGTTGTTTGCTTTGGTTTGGGGTTTTTTGTTTGTTTTGGGTTTGGGGGGGGGAGGTTTGGGGGGCTTTTTTTTTGTTTGGTTGGTTTGGGTTTTGTTGAGTTGTTTGTTGGGGGGTTTTTTTGGGGGAGTATTGTGTTGTCATTGTTGTTGTTTTGAAATCTTTATATTTTAGGACAGTTTGTTTTGGCCTTAACTGTGACACTGCTGACTTCTGGTTTCGTGCTGGTGTCCGGAAGCAAGTTGGTGAGGATTTACTTCTTCGCCTTCCACCTCTGCTGTGTTGTGCTGGTGCTCAAGTAAGTTTGCTGCCTGCTTTTTTCATGTGACCGTCTGTCAGCTTCAGTCTTGTCTGTATCCCTAACTCTCTGTCTCTGTCTGTCTGTCTGCCTGCCTGCCTGCCTGCCTGCCTGCCTGCCTGCCTACCTACCTCCCTCTCTCTCTCTCTCTCTCTCTCTCTCTCTCTCTCTCTCTCTCTCTCCTCTCTCTCTCTCTCTCTCTCTCTCTCTCTCTCTCTCTCTCTCTTTCTCTCTCTGTACTTCTCTCTGCCAAAATGATACTATTTACATGGTTTCTTATCCTATATATTATGGAGATTTTTGTTTTGTTTCGTTCTGTTTTGGTTTGGGTTTGGTTTTTTGGAGGGGGAATCATTCGGTTGTCCCATCTCCCCTTGTTGTTGCTGCTTTTATTTTGCTCTTGGTTTCTTTGCTATTTTTTCTGTTGTTTCTGTGTTTTCTGTTTTGCTTTCTTTATTACTTGTTGTTGCTTTTTCTCTCTCTCTTTTGGAGGGTTTTTGTGTAAATATTTTTTCCCCCTGTATACTGTGTGAGTGTATTGGTATGGGCTTTATTTCATTTTATTATGTATATCGACGGAGGCACCGTGGTCGAGTGGTTTAGGCGGTCAGCTCGTGATCCAGAGGTCGCGGGTTCGATCCCCGCTCGGCTCGGTGTTGTGTCCTTGGGAAAGACACTTTACTCCTATTTTCCTCACTCCACCCAGGTGTACAAGTGGGTACCAGCTCTGCTGGGGAAGTATCTGGCGACAGACTAGCGTCCTGTCACAGGGGTGGTGAAAAACCATCAGTTCGCTTAACACTACAGAAACCGGGATAAGCTCCTGCTCTATGGGCCTTCTGGCTCAAAAGAACATACTTTTTTTTTTATGTATATCCCTAACGGCGGGGACTGAAAGAGCACATGGTGCTTATTCATTATCCTCAAAATAAAAGAAATTGTCATTGTCTTTCTTTTTCTCTTTCTCACACCCTCCTTCGCTCTCTGCAGGTCATGTTTTAAAAGACAGGCCATATACTTAATTCTCCATCTACATCAAAGATTTACCCTTTACTATCATAATCACCATTATCTTCATTGGGTTTTTATTTTTTCTGCTTCTTTTTAGTGGGTCTGTTATTGAAGCGTTGGTGAAGTCATTAAAATATGAACGTGCACCTTGACCTTCGGATGAGACTATAAACCGAGGTCCCGTGTGTGAACGCACGCAGAACATCTTGTGCGCATGTTAAAACCTGTTCCGCTTTTCGGAAGAGTAGGCCATTGTGTGCCGGTGGGAACGGATGACAATTTACAAAACTGCATGCACACGGGGACTAGATGCAAAAAAGCACACAAGTGCTTATTCCATTATCCTCGATATAAAATAATAATTAAAAAAATATAAACAAATTTTAAGTGAGCTAGAATGGTAACTAGATCATTTGTGTGTGTGTGTGTTTCAGTATTTTCACCGCTTTCATTCTGGAAGCCTTTATTCTGGAGTACTCGCTACGCTCAGCCCCAAAACTGGAATCTATCGTGGATGCCAAGATCAAGCACCTGGGATTGGGTATCGGCATGTGAGTTCAGTCTTCATATTATCATATTCTTTGTGGAAGTGTGTGCTTGTATGGAGTGTGTGTTTA
Source organism: Rapana venosa (assembly GCA_028751875.1). Lineage (NCBI taxonomy): Eukaryota > Metazoa > Mollusca > Gastropoda > Neogastropoda > Muricidae > Rapana > Rapana venosa. The sequence goes on along the minus strand of CM054137.1, from coordinate 29,359,201 downwards.
TAGTTGACGATAGGCAGTAATAATCATTCCTGGGAATTTTCTTTATGGAAGTTAGTAAGGGTTATGCGGTTATGTTTGATGATAGGCAGTAATATTTGAGATTTTTTTGTTTTCTGGAATTAACATTGGTTAAAGACTCAAAGACTCTGGAGGAGAAGACAGTAAATCAAGGTCTTGAGTGCAAACACATGAAGAACATCTCTGGAGCATGTTAATTTTCCATCTGCTTTTTGTAGAAGACAGGATCACGAATGAAGAACTATGGAGAATGTGCAAAGTTGATGATCTGAAGTCTGTAGCTAGTACCAATAGACTGCTCTGGTTTGGGCCACATTCAACGGAAAGCAGACCACCACATCATAAAAAGAGCAATGAACTTCGTACTGGATGGAAAGAGACCAAAGGGAAGACCTAGCAAAACCTGGGCTGCCTGTGTTGCAGATGATCTTAGAGAAAGGGGCATAAATAAGGAGGAAGCTCAAAACAGAGAGAGATGGAGAAGGCTCATCAATGTCAAACCTCCCCTGGAAGAAACATGACAAAAAAGGAAGAAGAAGAAGAAGGCCAGCTATGGCTAGTATGATGGATGACACAGACGTACCCAGCATGCACCTAGCTTCCTGGAGAGGATCGGGTCCTGACAGGTTTAACATGCCCACAACATACTGGTTGACATATTCATACCAGTGCCCCAACACCTCCAAAGAGTTAAGGGATAAGTCATATAGAGTCTGGTCATTTCATGAACACATCAAAATGTGTGTGGCGTGCAGTTTGGGTTGTTGAGGTACGTGAACACTGACTATTGTACTCTCCTTGTAAAAATCAGTAGTGTATGTTTTCACTGCATGTACAATTAGATCAGTTTGTGTATCAAACAGGCATCATTTGCATGGACTAAAAATCATTATGATTTTTGTTGTTGTCAGGGTACCGAAGAAGAGGGGACCACCAGAGGTGGACGAGCTGGAGCTGGTGTCAGAAGAACAGCCACCAGCGCGTTCTGACGACGCAGAGGAAGAAACTGATTCTGACACTGACAGCCTGCCGGACCTGTCCAAGGAGACAGGCCTCAGGTTCCATCTCAAGAAGAGAAGTGAGTTGATCAATGAAAAGCTGAGTTGTCTTTTACTTTTTTTTTCTCTGTACAGTGTTGTGGGTGTCTGGCTATTTCTGTCACGGCAGATTCATGATATATAATTGTGGCTCGTTTTAGTTCCAAGCTGCCAAGGCTCAGTCTTGTAAGATACCAGCTGGTACACAGAAGAGAACACGTGTCGAGTAAGTATTGAGGGTATGTTCATACTGACACATACACACACACACACACACACACACACACACACACACACACACACATACAAAACACCTCCGGCAAAAAGAGCTTTGTGTTCTTGCCATGCTGCAGCCATGTGTGTGGACAGAAAGAGAGTTGAATACAAGGTGTCCCCTTCTTTTTATCACTAGAGACACTCTCTAGACGTTCATACTGAAAGGCTGCTTCATGAGCATGCTGATCAAGCCTCCCTTCTTGATTGAGGACAGAAAGCATGCTGAGAAGTTCATGAACACCTCTTTTCATGCCTATACGCTTTTTCACACCTGCTCAACAGTCGTGAGTGACAGAATGAATGTAACCTAATCCTAAGGACTGAATGAAGAAAGTAAATTGGGGCAGGGTGAGCTTTGCTTTGTGCTAAATACCAGCTAGTATAATCTTAATTTTATTTTTGTGTTACTGCAGTAGGGGTTTTGTATTCTTGGTTAATTAAATTGTGTTTGTTTTGGGGAGAGGGTTAGGGTTTTTTATTGGGTCTTTTTTTTTCTTTTTTTTAAAAATTCTTTTATATCGAGGATAATGGAATAACCTTTTTTTTACATCCAGTCCCCGTGTGCATGCAGATTTGTGAATTCTGTCATCTGTTCCCACCAGGACACAATGGCCTACTCTTACGAAAAGCGGAACAGGATTTAACATGTGCGCAAGATGTTCTGCGTGCGTTCTTTGTTTATGTGTGTGTGTTTTCTTTACATGACTGAAATGGTATTTAACAATGGTTATACTTCAGGAATATCACAGTTGTAGTAGAACTCACCAATCAAGCCAATTTATGGGTGTTGGGTTGTTTTTTTCAGATCGCAAGAAGACAGAAGTGCTGCTGCAGCAGATGTTCCAGTCCGAGATTGAAGAGGACGATGTTGGGCCAGAGGACTTAGACGAGGGAACGCTACATGTTGTCAGAAAACGCAGACTTACTCTGGATACTGTCGCGTGAGCTTTCACCTGTAGCTTTCCGATATGGCAGTACGACTCAGACATGGACTGGTGGTACACCAACTGTCGTGGAATAACTAGCTGGAGTCAGGTGCAGGTGGCTGCGGGATCCATACTTTTTCCATGGCCGCTGTCTTGAACACTCTCCGCGCTTGACAAGTGAGTGGGTTAATGAAACAATGTTCAGCGTATGGTGAACCCCACTTCAGCATATCAAGAGCAACTGTTTGCCAAAACTGTATGACTGGTTCTTGCTCGGAGTGAATCAAGATTCACCCACTGTCAAGAAAGACGTTTCAGTTGCCATGTGGAGGAACGCTTGCTCTCCCCTGATGTCAATCTCTTAGAAAGTGAAATGGACTTTTGCTGCAGACTTCAGTTCTAACAGTGCAGCCTGATGGCTTATATCTGTAATCATCAGTGTGGTGTTTATTTTATATATGTATGTGGTGTGGTGCTTGTTGAAAGGAGCTGTTTAAAGGTGCAGAAGTACCTATGCAAGTACTCATATATTGTTGCACTGAACTGCACACTACATTGTTTCCTCATGCTACACATTTTTCCGTATAACTGCTTATTTTTGCCATTTTTAAACATTTCTTTTTATTGAAACATTTCAGGTAGTTTTGGGTGTAGACAGGTCTTGGTGTGACTGTGTCACATTAAAAACTTTTTAGTTTTGAAAAAAAAAAAGATTTCAATGTTATGTTCTTGTAAAATGAAAAATATGAATTTAATTCAGTTCCTAGTTTCATTTTTCTACAACGAGAATGCCAGTTGTCTAATAGTAAAAGTATGCACATTTATGATTAAAATTCAACTTTCTTATTTCAACTCTCTTCCTTTCTGGAACAGAAGCTTTTGTGCTGTTGGTAAATATGAGACAGCATTTACCTGCAAACTGTGCCATCAGATTTGTTGCAAACAAAACTCAGTTGCCCCCAAAAATGCTCGGGTTTTTTTTATTATGCAATTTGTTTCTAAGAAAATCACAAAAGATGTTGAACATGTTTGTGACTATCACACAAAATAGAAATCTATTCCTGAATGGTTTCAGAAAATTAGTTTATATCACATACATTATCTGACTATCTCTCTCTCTCTCTCTCTCTCTCTTTCTCTCTCTCTCGTTTGTGAACCATGTGAAAGCTAAACTTTTCTTATAATTTGTAGTAGATTTTTTCAAGGGAAATGATGATTATGCTAATGTATGACAAATGAAAACTGGAATGTAAATAGCTATTTGTATGAGACGCAGAAGTGCATCAACTAGTCTGTCTTTCATGCTGAATTATCAGATTCTTGCATAGAACTGATCAAAATGTATGATTTACATTCCATTTTACTGTCCTGTTTAAATCACTGCTGAATTTTTAGAATCTTGTGTAAGAAGAAAATGATACAGGTTTTAAAGCTTAGATTTAAGGTGGTTCGGAGGAAGAGTGAAGAAGTGGGGGGAGGGTTATTGCACGATGTATTATGCATGGAAAAATTTTGCTATGTATGTGCACGTGCATGCATGTGTGTGTGTGTTTGCACGTGTGTGGAGAGGGGGAGGGGGTGTTCATGAACAGATATTGAGTCGGCATTACTGGTAAAGACAATCAAAAACAGGAATGACCTATAATACTCTGACCTATTGAACTTTGGGCAAAAATTTTAGATGTTGATGTATTGTATACAAAATATGGCATTACTTTTCTTCTTTTTTTTCCTTTCCATTTATTGCTGTTTTGTAGTGAATGAATCATGATACCTCATAAAGTGCAATCAATATGTACTATCCACCTTATACTAGATATATATATATAATCCATCTTTATTGAAATGTCAGGTTTTGTTTATCAACTGTTGAGTATTAGCTTTTTTTTGTGCTTTTTTTTAAAAATCGTGTCTGTTATTTTTACAATGTCTGCTGGTTTCTTAAGTCTTATAGGGTTGTTTTTGGGTTTTTTTAACACTGTGGTATTAAATGATCATTGTAATGTAACTGCTTCTTAAAGATGTGTGAGAAAAATGGAGTGTATTTGTGGTTTTGGAAATATGTCTCTGCCTTAACTAATGAATGTAACATTATGTTTGTGCTCAAATTACTGTGTGATACATGGTATTGGTCTGGAACATTATGCTTTTGTTATCAGTCTTTTATCTGATGGAATAAATAATGACACTGTGGTGTGGTGACTTCATAGGGTTCGTGGCTTTTCTTCCGCTGTACTTAATCATTCCATTATTTCATCAAAACAATCACATATATTTTTAACAGTTGGTAAAGGGTTGTCTTATTGTGGTTTTTTAATGTTTGTTTTGGGTTGATTTTTTTTTTGGGGGGGTGGGGTGGAGGGAGGTGGGGAGTAAGGGGGGTAGGCATGCAGGTACTGTTGGATATTTAATAAATGTGGGAGTTTGGGGGGTGTTCTGTTTTTGAGAGATGAGGCTGCTGATACAGTGATGCAGACTTCAGTGGTTTTTGATACTGAAATGGTTCTGCAGAGTTTAGACAAGTGGTTACATAAGTTGGTTTGATTATGATGGGGTTGTAGGATGAATGATGATTTTTGTCTGTGCAATGTCAGGAGAAAACTGCTTCTTCAAGGCTTCCTGAATTGTGTTGTTATGTCAAGAAGGTGCTCATTCTTTGCCTGTATATGTTACGAACCAGTGGATATGAATTACCAGCACTAGGTCATACAGCAAGGGCACAGCACAGGTGTGGGTTTTCTGTTTTGTTTTGTTTTGTTGTTGTTGTTTTTTAATTTAATCCATTTTGATTTCACTAAAGTGAGAGGCATTCACTGCTGAAATTATGAAATCATTAATCTAAATAATTATTTTTTGCAATAGGCATTGATTGAATAAAAAGGCATTTGTAGTCGTAAAATGTGCATAAATCTTACAATCTTTAAGTTTTATAATATACTGATTCAGTGGAAACATTCAGCTCTCTCAAACCAACATTTCCAGACTTAACTGATCTTCAGGGCATGGGTAGCTGAAGATAAAAGGCTAAAATCTCATTAAATTCTGAAAGGTGTGGCTATTTTGACCATTGCAGCAACTAAACCTAGATATATGATAAAACATTGATTTTTGTATGTTTATGTGCATATTGTGTGTGAGAGAGGGTAATTGTTCTTGATGTGGACAGATTTCCGCATAGTTGTATTGCAGTGACCTTGATTTAGAAATGAAAATTAAGCAGAGGAAAGGATAGAATTTCATATTGCCTTTATTCTACACTATTTTATACTGTTGTGTGCAATAAAACCAACAAAGACATACTTTTATGACCACATTTTTTAAGGAGAAAGTTTTGCAAAATGATGACCATGACTGAGAGTTGGTGTCTTTTAGCAGCTTTCAGGCTTTGTTTTGGACTTTGATGTGTTTTTACATTATAGAGTAGCTTTTTATATAATATCTTGATTTAAAACTGATGTGTTGGTCAAGAGGAAAGAACATTCCTGCTGTCTCTTTGTGATAACTTTCATAAATATTCTGCTGTTCGGCTTACTCAAATAATGGTATGAAACACACAAAAAAAGATTTTAAAAATGGAATGTTTCTTTTCTCTTTTGTTTATATTCTTGCTTCAAGAAGGTACAGTGCTTTTATGCAGAGTAACCACAGCAAGTGAGGGCAATTGTGAGCTATAATTTTCCCTTCTCTATCAGTCATATATTTCTGCCTTTCCCCCATCCCCATGCCTTTATGTCATCACTTAATCATTTTCTGCCTTCCAAGTCTTTTATCATTCAAATTTTTAAGCAAGATTTGCACTCCTCCCCCCCTCCTTTAAAAAAAAATTGGATTGTCTGTGAAATATCATTTGTAAGAGTTTATCCTGCTGACAAAATGACAAGTTAGTGGTATGTTGTAAGCACAGGGATATCTTTTTTTAAATTCCATCGTCTGTGAAATATCATTTGTAATGTTTTATCTTGCTGACAAAATGACAAGTTAGTGGTATGTTGTAAGTACAGGGATATCTTTTTTTAAATTCCATCGTCTGTGAAATGTCATTTGTAAGATTTTTTATCTTGCTGACAAAATGACAAGTTAGTGATATGTTGTAAGCACAGGGATATTTTTTTTTTAATTCCATCGTCTGTGAAATGTCATTTGTAATGTTTTATCTTGCTGACAAAATGGCAAGTTAGTGATATGTTGTAAGCACAGGGATATCTTTTTTTAAAAATTCCATCGTCTGTGAAATGTCATTTGTAATGTTTTATCTTGCTGACAAAATGACAAGTTAGTGATATGTTGTAAGCACAGGGATATCTTTTTTTTAAAATTCCATCGTCTGTGAAATGTCATTTGTAATGTTTTATATTGCTGAAAATTAGTGATGTATTATAAGGCAACTTTTAACAACATGAAATGCATTTTTACCAACAGTAAGATAAGCCTCAAGACAAAGATCCATGTTTTGAGAGCCTACGTATGGTCCATTCTTCTGTACGGATGTGAGTGCTGGACCCTAGCCAAAGACACAGAACAGCGACTAGAAGCAGTGGAAATGTGGTTCATCCGGAGAATCATGAAAATCTCATGGACAAAAAGAAAAACTAATGCAGAAGTAATGGAAATGGCTGGGTACAAGATCCCTTCTCAACACCATCAGAGAAAGACAGCTCAATTTTTCGGCCATATAATCAGGGCTGACGGACTAGAGAAACTGTTATGGAGTGGCAAAATCTGTGGAAACAAGAGCAGAGGAAGACAACGCACAAAATTCACAGACAGCTTAAACAAATTCGCAACGAATAAAGAGGGCACTAACAATGAGCTCATGAGAGGGACCGAGAACAGGGAAGAATGGAGAGCCATGATCGTCGATGTCTGCAGGACCAGACCGGACACTTGAAGAAGAAGATTATAAGCACATGGATTTGCAAAGGTTGGCTATTTTGCAGTGTTATGTCTGACTTTTTTTTTTTATAAAGATAACTGCAGACTGACCTTTTTACTTTTCTTTTTCTTTCTTTTTTTATAATTCCTTTTATACTTTTTTTTAATTACCTGGGAACAAAACTTTTTGAGTGCAGTAATCAAAAGAGAGGAAAAAGAAAAAGACGAACAAAATGTTTTGTATACACATTGTGTACATGTGTTTGTGTGTGTGTGTGTGTGTGTGCGTGTGTGTGTGTGTGTGTGTGTGTATGTATGGTGTGGTCTGTGTTTCATTTCAGTTCAGAAAAAAACCCAGTTGTTTCCCAATCTGATTTGAAAAGATTCTGTGACAGTGAATGGCTTTAGAGAACGATCATTGTGGATTCTGGTAGATATTTGTCTATTTCTTGTTTTTTTGCTCTTTTTTATGGAACTTGCAGCAGAGCTGAAACTGACAGGTTTGCTTCTAAATAATGTGTTGTGCAATATATTCTGAATTACTTTTGAAGTCGTTGTGGGGTGGGGGGTTTTTAACATTCAGGAATACAGACTCACTCATTTACACACACATACACACACACAACACACACACATGTACATACATGTGCACATACATGTGCACACACACACACACACACACACACACGTTTTATAGGTAATCCATTTCTGAAGATGAATGACCTGTTTTACATCAAATGATTTTCATTCCTTTTTTTTTTTTTTTATACTGAATTTGTCTTTTAACTCCTGATTAATACAGTATTTTTGGCAGAAGTGTTTTACCATAGAGATAGATGTTCCATGGTAACATTTGTTTTATTGACAGAAATATTTTACCATAGATGTAGGCTATATCATGACAACATCTGTAAGAATTGTAAGCAGAATGCCCTGGCAGGAAGACTTAAATTGTTTGAGTGTTATTTAGACATCTCTCTCTCTCTCTCCATGTGTGAATGCGTATGTGCCTGCACCTCTGTGTGTGTGTGTGTCTCTGTGTGTGTGTGTGTGTGAGAGAGTGATGTTTTTATGTTAAGTAGATTCTGCTCTGCATACACAATTTTCCACATGATTTTAATGGTATTTTAGGTTTCTTTTATTATCCGTTATATTGCAAATGCAATATTGCACAAGTCTGATGACAACAGTTCTTCACGGTAAGATTGAGGGCAGAAGGAAAAGAGACAGACCACCAACATCCGACATTGCCAACATCACTGGAAGGAGGGCTACAGGAAATCATAGAACTCGGTAGAGACGGAAAGAGAAGGCAAAACCCTGATGACATTGCGTGGAGCCCCAACCGATGACAGCAGTGATGGAGAGTTTGAGATATTGGAAATGTGAGGATCAATCTTTAAGCTCCTATCTTAGCAGTATAACTTTTTTTTTTTTTTTGGTGGGGGGGGAGGGGTGGATGTGGTGTTTTTGTTTTGGGGTGTTTTCTTTTTGGTTATATGAACTAAAGTTTGTCTTCAGGGAACTTTTCTATTGTTAATTTTTATATAAATTTTACAAAATTGCTTTAAAAAAAACCCATCTTATCCAAATAATGTTTCTATAGTGAAATTATGATAATGTTAAAAAAAGCTGATGAAATAGACCCAGTGCATTTTGTCATCCTTGTGTATTTCTTACCTTTCAGTTTACATTATTTAAAACATGTTTTTAATTAGGAACTCTGTCAGGCCAAAAGGTTTTGTTTCTAAATTTTGGTGTGTGTGATGTTTTTCTTTATGTGTGTTTTTGCATGCATGCATGCATATAGATAGATAGATAGATAGATATGCTCATTTTTTGATTGATAGAAATACTCATTCTTTGATAGGTTACATTGTATGGGGAAATGTGTGTGTGCAATGCATCCATGCGTATGTGCGTGCGTGCATGTGTGTGAGTGTGTGAGATCAAACACAAAAGCATGTACACAATCAGTGTATTGAGTTATAGTATGTGCAGTTAGTGATTATGCTATGATCCATATTTAAACAGCATTATGTCATGATCCATTTACAAAAGGCCAGAAATGTAACGAGACAGGACAATGACTTAACAGCCTAAACACACTAGTCTTTCCACGCACAAATAATGTAAACAAGTTTGCGCTACAGTGAAAACAGCAGTCAACAAAATATAATACTTAAATGAACTTACTCTGGAGTTCTGGAGCTTCAGAAATATATAGACTTTAGTCTGCTGAATAGTTCTCTCATGGACTGCTTTTCCCTCTCTTATGCAGTAATTGATCTTGCGTGTGAATACATGCATGGCATAGCGACCCTGTGAAGGTCTTTGGTATGGTGTGTGTGTGTCTGGGAACTACCTTTGCTCTCCTGGAAGAAGTGAATAGTGTCTACTGGATCTGAACATCACTGATTTGCTGATGATACCTGCTGTTTCACTGGTCTTCATTCCTGAGAGAAAAATTGGGAACTTGCAACAACAGCGTCCCCTTTGAAAAATTCACTGGCTTGTCTACACCTTTGTGAATACTTTACTTTTGACAGGTTAGCTTTAATCTTTGTTCTTTAGTTTCTAGATGGCTGCAGAGTTTTGAGCTGTGTCAGAGAGATGTAAACCCTGAAAGGACTTGCTTATAATTGGTATAAACTACCTCAGGTCAAACAGCTGGCAAAATTAATGTGTTCTTATGAACATAGATTTAATGTAGTGGCGTTCAGTTTTATCTGTGTATGTTTAGAATAAGATTTGAGATTGGGAATGCACTTGTAAACATGTTAGCCAGTCATTAAGTGAGCCAGAGTAAACAGATCATCATACCCATTATTCATCTGAAAAAGATGAAACTCATCAACACACAGTCATTCACTTGGCACTGAGACAAGCCTGGAATCATTCAGAGGTTGCCACAGCTTTGTAAATACCCTGCAGACTGTGTGAAACATGATTGTATTGTGTATTTGTTATTCAGAGAGAGTCGTCATGTTTTCTCTGAGGGTTGTGTGTTCATTATTCATGAACCTATCTACTCAACTATAGTCCATCAGTTATGTGAGCACTTACTATCTGGCTTTTATTTTACTACTGTTATTTTACTTTGTATGGTGTGGGTTTTTTTTATCTTTGAATATCAAATGAACGAAAAGCCAAAAAAAAAACAACCAAAAAACCCCAACCCCACCAAAAACAAAAAATAGCTAACTAACCCACCTACTCCCTAAGCAAAGAAGCCTGACATTTGTTACTGATTAAATCATGCCTGGGTTTTTTTGGGGGGATAACAGTCATGTGCTTTATTTCATTATTTTTATTACAACACCTTTGCTGAAGTTCTCTTTGATTATATGTAGCTTGAATTAATGCTCTGTGTGTGTCGGTGAGGGTGGCTGTAAGTTGGTGGGTGTGTGTAGACACCTCTGATGAAGTAATATTGTCTTCACATTGTCTTTCAGCTGCATGGTGACAGTGTCTATAATAAACATTATTTTGAACCTGTACAAGTTTTGCTATCATGATTGATGATGTGTTGATTTCATTTGATGCATGAAAATGATATTGACAACTGCAATTTTTTACTTTGTCATAATTGTTGTATTTTTTATATTCGTGTGCTTTCAGTGTATCTTAAGATGATATTATATTCATCAAAACAATTTTGGCATATTTTAATGACCACTTGATTTTTTTTTTTAGCATATCAGTGTACACATTAAAAATGTTCCATAGAACATTAAATGTGCAATTATTATTTTGCTTTTGTGTTTCTATATAAGTATACTTTGCGGAGAGTTCATTTTAAATGTCTGCAGAAGAAAAAAAATCACATTAATTGACTGTAACTGATGTGCTCAAGTTATAAAACATGCTCATTTCTAGCACTGTTTTTCGTGAGGTGAAATGCAATTTCATGTAATGGCAGTTACATGAAGCAATGTTTCTATTGACACTAATCACCAGTGCTTTTTCTTTCTTTTTTGTTTGTTTTGTTTTGTTTTGCTCCTCAGCTATAACTCCAAGGTTCACCAATGGTGAGATTTTTTAATGTGACTGTTTTTGCCAAACATTAAGGAAAATATGCATATAATGCTTCTGAATCCATTGGGTGGGTGGGTGGGGGGTGTAAGAAGTTATATAGTATTACTGTGGAGGTTGTTATTTTTTTCATTGCTCTATTTCTAATTGTGATTCATTTCATGGCAGTGTTTTCTGCCTTGAATTATTTGACGGTTAAAAAAACAAGAAGAAAAAAAGCAGAATTGAGTTGTGTACCAGTTCTGTTTTAATGAAGATATAGTATTGTACGCAATTTCTATCAGTTCTAGTGAAGAGTTAAGGACAAAATTCATGCTAATCAGTTTACAGTTCATTGTCTGGGATCAGCTTGCTGGGAAGCAGAGAACATGAACGGTGGTTTCGCAAACACAGTGTTTGTTTACTTGCTCAGAACTTTTAGCCAGTGACACTGTTGTTACTACTACTACTACTACTAATAATAATAATAATAATGTATGGAATTTATATAGCGCTGAATCTTGTAAAGCAACAAATCAAAGCGCTCAGATGATTTTTTTTTTTGCGTGTGTATGCGTTTTTTTAAATTTTGTCATCTGTTTCCACTGGCACACAATGGCCTACTCTTTCGAACAGTGGAACAGGATTTAATGTGTGCGCAAGATGTTCTGCATGCGTTCGCACATGGGGCCTTGGTTTATAGTCTCATCTGAAGGACTTTGACATTCAATTCGATTTTTTTGTCAAACTGGGAAGAAAGGGCGAGGCTGGGAATCGAACCCAGAACCTCACGGTTTACTTGTTGGCAGGCAAACGTCTTAACCATCCTGCCACCTTCCTTCCTTACTGCTGGAACACACACAAAAAAACAGCAACATACATATATCCATTCCAGAACATAAGTACTGTGTGAAAAATAAAACCACGCAGTCATAGCAGGACCACTGACACGAGTGCTATGAGATCAGATTAGATGTTGACAATATTTTAGTCCTACTTTTTGTTTACACTTGTGTTTCTGCTTAATTATATTGGTATTTGCAGTTTTATACATTCATGACCACATGCGTTACTTTTTAACTTTTTTTTCTTGTTCAGGTTTTTTTTTAACAAGTTTATTGCAAAGTGTACACATTCCAAATTTGTGCTTGAAAATTTACCTGCAACATTATACATTATTCGTGATGTTATCTTTGGCATGGAGATTATATTTTGCTGAAAAAAAGCATTCACCCTAATAAGAACATATAATCATGAAGAAGCTTTGGTATCACCATAAAGATTAAATGCACCATTTAAAGTATAAGTGTTGCTTGTCTTTTTAGGTGTGTGCCCTGTAGTGTGTGTGTGTGTGTGTGTGTGTGTGTGTGTGTGTGTGTGTGTTCAATTTAACGTCTGTTCACTCTAAGTGACGTGTGTGTGTGTGTGTGTGTGTGTGTGTGTGTGTTTAATTCATGCACACTCACAGATATACAATCAGTCAATAAAGACAAGACTGGATATTACTAGTCATAATGATTTAATGTCAACATCTCACAAACCTGTTTGAAAAAATAAGTCGATAAGTCATATCTGGGCAACTTGAAGCCATAACATGACATACTACAGGTAATTCAGGGTTTTCAGTCCCCTGGACACAGTGTAGCTCAGCGGTCAGAGCACTTGCTTTCATCAAAGCTATGGTTACACGGCTTTGAGCATGGTTGCCTCATGGATCAGTGACCATGACATGCGTACATCTTGGCTTCAGTACAGTCTCCCAGTTCACCCAGTTGTAATTGGGTAGCTGCCCTCTTCAGGGATAAGGAAAAGAAAACAATAATGGAGAGGAGATAAACGGACTGCTTCAAGATGCTGGTCTGTATAGAAGCTTGGGTCTCTGATATCTTGTTCTCCAACAACAGTATAGGTTAATGGACACCTTTACCTCATACCCTATTGCTGACTCAAGTCGATGACAAAGAAAATGTTATGTTAACAAAGAATTTCTGAAAACACACCATCTTTTTAAGTGAAACTTAGCAACAAATCTTATCCATCCACTTATGGCACAAACATTTCTTACAGTGGTGCAGAAAAAAGGCCTTTTCTAGGGCAGACCCAATAGATACTTACATTTCTTGTCTTCTTAAAGTTAGTCCTGTCACTGTTTTCAAGAGACAAAACAACAGATTTTTTTTTTTTTAGTCATAACCCACTTGACCACATAAAAGTGCTATACAGTTTCTTGATATGTGTTCATGAAGTGAGTACAAATATCACAAAATAAATCCATCACACATCAAGTATGTATGTAAAAGGAGATATGCAATGGAAAGTAGATCACTTATCAAAAAGTTCACATAAAAATAGTTACTTCTATCACAAGCAATAAAAAGAAAAAAAGACGGAACAGATATGCACTTCACAGTTCCCTGACAAGAATTTCATGTCTCGCCACTGGGAACATTTTTGCGTATACAACCGTTACTGATCACAACATTAGGATTTTCTGTCACCAGGAATGGTGTCTAACTATAACACCAATGTGCATGTGTTTTTATTTCATGTCAGTCATTCCTTCCTCTTCAAGAACTGGAATAGAAAGTGGAAAGAAAAAATCTTGAACCACACACACACACATCAGTGGAAACATGACAAAATTTACAAAACCGCATACACATGGGGACTGGATGTAAAAAAGCACATGAGTGCTTATTCCATTATCCTCGATATAAAAGAATAAATAAAATAAACAAATAAATAAATAAAACACATCTGGTCATATTATGGAAAACTAAACCACATCACTTTTTCACAGGCTGTCTGTCAGCTGCAAACATCTGGGAAATTTGAAAAAAAAAAATCCACCCCTTTTGTATTCAGCCACTATAGGAATCCATATGTGTCTTTGAATGTTAAACTGGAATGTGAGAATAGAGAAAGAATTTCTTCAACAAAACATCAATTCTTTATTTTATGAGCATATTTATCACATTTAAAATCATCACATTCTGAAAGGAAAATCATGCATTTAAACAGTTTATACTTAACAATAACCAGTTGTCTCATAAGATTCGGTGAACAACAATTCCCCTAGTCATAGAAGTCAAAATCGTCCTTGTCTTCTGCAGCCACGGGTTTCTTGCTGCTGCCAAATATGGCTGGCTCCATCTCGGAGTCTGTTTCAAAATCAGACCCAAGGCGAAGACCACCTGCAAAATACAGACATGAGACGTAAACAGGAGATGGTGGAACACACACTAGAGTGTCAACCAAGAAGGGTGAATTTCACCATCCTAAATAGAGGAAACAGATTCAAAGTTGTCAGTTACTTCTGACTCTACCATTTCACCTAGCAGATTGGTACATAAAATGTAAAAGGGATCAAGCAGACTAGTTCTTTGACAATGAATTAGATACGAGTAAATTTTAAAGATGTTGACTTGATGGCCCCCCAAAATGTGACATTTATCAAATTTTACTGGGTCTTTGTCTTCAGAATCACACTTGACTTGGGCCTTAACACTCACCTCTCTTGTAAAGGATAGTAAAAGAAGCTGAGTAGCTTGAGAAAAATAAAATGACTACCTTTCTCAAGCTTCTGAAGAAAACCATATGACCAAAGCCCACAAATAGAAAATAAACCTTTTTGGTTTTGTTCCCTAATTCAAGTAGTCTAAACAACAAACCCCAAACCCTCCAGATGGAGTTACAACTTATAAAAGTAATTGTAATGGACTCTGCTGAAGGCAATATTTAAATCAATTTTTTCAAAGCTGCCTGTTTTTCTGATTGGCTAAAACTGTCTGTAGGGGAAAAGTTCACAGACATACCCTGGTACATGTATGTACATATATGAACACACAAAACATGCATGTAGATAGAGGTATGCATATATGTGAACGCAAAAAAAGTTTCCTGATATCAATATGAAACAGAACAGATGACTGTTGATGAATTTCCATACACCTGAACTCACCTGCTCGTTTATGGCCTTGACTTGAACCCCCAGTGGAGCCAAACACAGATCTAGAAGAAAGCAAAACAGTTTCCTGTCAGTTCTGGCCTTTGCCCATACATTCAGTCCTACATTTGTCAAACTGTCAGTTCTGGCCTTGCCCATACATTCAGTCCTACATTTGTCAAACTGTCAGTTCTGGCCTTGCCCATACATTCAGTCCTGCATTTGTCAAACTGACAGTTCTGGCCTTTGCCCATACATTCAGTCCTGCATCTGTCAAACTGTCAGTTCTGGCCTTTGCCCATACATCCAGACCTGCATTTGTCAAACTGACAGTTCTGGCCTTTGCCCATACATCCAGACCTGCATCTGTCAAACTGTCAGTTCTGGCCTTTGCCCATACATCCAGACCTGCATCTGTCAAACTGTCAGTTCTGGCCTTTGCCCATACATCCAGACCTGCATCTGTCAAACTGTCAGTTCTGGCCTTTGCCCATACATCCAGTCCTGCATTGGTCGATGCCTGACAGCAGGAAGGGGGCAGGATAGCCTAGGTATCTAGTTATGGAGTGTTGAATGTCCATATTTATTTGAAGCCATAATCCATACTTGTTTTAGTATTTTGCTTTTCTGTTTCCAATGTCTGATGAATGTGTGCTACTGCATGTTGCAGAGAATCAATATCTGTGTCTTAAGTGTTTTGATAAGTGATCTGAATGTTTTGTTTCTTTATCATCTACCTTCAGTAGTGCCGCACCTGTCAGAATGTATCTTCATGAGATGATAAAGTTGTCTTAAATTTATACAGAAAAGAATGCAAGTCTAAGGAATGGGGTGTGACCACCACCCACTGCTGATCACTTACCTTTGTTCCACAGCTGTTGGCACGTACACTGGAGACTTGGGTCCAGGAATGCTGGGCTCAGCCTCTGACAGACTCTCAGGGTCATCTGCGGCTTGAGGGACCACCTTGGGAGATGGCTGCTTGGACCTGTCAACCAAACGAAAGACTAAATAAATCAATTTCCTTTTGTTGGTCGTAACATAGAAAAATACTTTCATGGAGTCTGCGGTCATTCTTATCAGTTACCAAATCCATCTTAGAATCTTTTCAAAAGTTTAAATCAATGTGTGACTCTGCCAAGTCCTGTTTTGTTACTGAAGAATCATAAACATACGTGTTTTGTTTTTCATTTTCCTAATGTCCCACCTGACAAACATATGTACATATTATCTCCTAACTCAAAACATTTAAAACTCCCAGCATATCTCTTTCTTCCATCTTGTCACAGTTAACTACTCATCAATTCACCATCAGTTACAACAACAAACAAGATTAAAAATAACAAATAGATTTTGATTGTAAGGCATACTCACTGAAAAATGCATGTATAAAAATCTTGACCCAAAAAAAAAAAGAAAGAAAAAACGAAAGAATCTAAGTGGAACACCACCACAAAAGAACAGATACATACGGGACAGTTTTGGGGGAAAGAACGTTGGCGAATTCTTTCTCCACATCATCATCCGTGTCATCGGATGTCACCGGTGCCTTCTGCACACTCCGGGAAAATGTTCCAGACAGCATCTGCTTGTAGGCTGAGGTTTCTGCAGTAACACATTCAACATGAGAGTGAATAACTGTTCTGGCTGTTGATATTTATACTACTGGATACATTTTCAATGTTCATTTTGACAATATGTCTTGGTAGTATTATAGTAGGTAGAATTTTTGTAAAAAAAATGAATAAATAAATAAATCCACCCAAAAGTTCACAATTGTGTCATGTTATATGAAAAAACAATTACAAACACATAAACAAAGACAATTTTTGATGATCCCTTTATTCACTGTCAGTCTGTCTGTCCATCTGCCTATCCATCCATCCTTCCATCTATCTATCTGAGTGTCTGTCTGTCAGTCTATCCATCCATCCGTCTGTCTGTCTGCCTATCTGCTCTGTTTCTGTCTCTCTGTCTCTGTCTCTCTTTCTGCATCTGTATGTCTGTCTGTCTGTCTGACTGTCTGTCTGTCTGTCTGTCTGTCTGTCTGCCTGCCTGCCTGCCTGCCTGCCTGTCTGTCTGTCTATCTGTCTGTCTGTCTCTCCCCTCTCCTCTCGTCTCCCCCCTCTCCCTCTCTCCTCCCCTCTCATCTCTCTCTCCCCCCCTCTCTCACCCCCCTCCCTCTCTCCCTCCCCCCCTCTCTCTCTCCCTCCCTCCTCTCCCTCCCTCCCTCCTCTCTCCCCCCCGTCCTCTCTCTATCTCTCCTCCCTCCCTCCCTCCCCTCTCCCCCCTCTCTCCCTCCCCCTCTCTCTCCCCCCCTCTCCTCCCTCCCCTCTCTCCTCCCCCTCTCTCCTCACCCCTCTCTCTCTCCCTCCCCCCTCCTCTCTCCCCCCCTCCCCCTCCCTCCCTCTCTCCCCCCTCTCTCTCCCCCCCTCTCTCCCCTCCCCCCCCCTCTCTCTCTCTCCCTCTCTCTCTCCCCCCTCTCCCTCCCTCCCCTCTCTCTCCCCCTCTCTCTCTCTCCTCTCCCCCCTCACTCCCTCTCCCCTCCCTCTCTCTCCCCTCTCCCCCTCTCCTCCCCTCCTCCCTCTCCCCCCTCTCCCTCCCTCTCGTCCCCTCCCTCTCCCTCCCCCCTCTCCCTCTCCCCCTCCCCCTCTCTCTCTCCCCCTCTCTCTCCCTCCCCCCTCCCTCTCTCCCTCCCCCTCTCTCCCCTCTCCTCCCCCCCCTCTCTCTCCCCCTCTCTCTCCTCCCCTCCTCTCTCCCTCCCTCCTCTCTCTCCCCTCCTCCCCTCTCTCGACCACTCTCTCTCCCTCTCCTCCCAATATCTCGACTCCCTCCCTGACTCTCTCTCCCAACTCCCACTTCAGGCCCCCTGCCCGAGCCACCCCTCTCTCTCACCTCTCCCCCCCGACTCACCTCTCTCTACAACCTCCCCTATCTCACCCCCTCCACTTTCGGACTCTATCTACGCTGCTGATCTGTACAACACTTCTCCTTCTAACATTGAGGACAGCCAGTTCTTTGTTTCTTTTCAGAAGATCATGACTCTCATCAGAAGGCTTGTCCACAACCCCAACTTCAGGGGCGTGCACTGGCCGGTTGGGCCACACCGACACGTTTATTCCTGGGACTTCAAATTTATATGTAAATGTAAGTCACAATTTATTGTGAATTTTATACGCGGAATGAACTTGTCACAACCAAATTTTTTTAATTTCATCCCACTCTTCTCTTTTCTTTTCTATCGGAATCATTCTCTGCTTAAAAGTGCGTAACGCTCTATGGTCAGCTGTATGTTGCAGGTTGTTGTTGTGTGGGATTTTTCCTGGGGTATGTGGACAAATATCTTTCCATAATTGTGATTAACAGCATCTGTAGGAATTGTCACACATGTTATTGTTGCCGATTTTCTATCAGCAGGCAATGGCGGTCACAACCAATTCTCCTTACGTCTCTCCAGTCTTCCTCTCATCCTCGTCTAAAATACTAACATCTATATCTTTAATCACTCTCTCTCATCTCCTTCTGCTGAGGGCTGGGATAGCCTATGGTTACAGCAATGCACTGGCATCTACAATGTTCAATATCCTTCTGTTCAAGGGTATTTTTCCTGGAGTTCCATCAGTGCAGACTCCACTGCCAAACCAAAAGTCCATTGACAAGATGACACTATAAACCAAGCCAACGTGTGCCTCAAAACACAGGACATCTTGTGCACACGTTTAAATCCTACTCTCCGCTTTCGTAAGAGTAGGCCATGTGTGCCGTGGGAACAGATGACAGAATTTCTAAAACTGGTATACACACAGGGACTGCATAAAAAAGCACATAAGTGCATTATCCATTATCCATGAAAAAGAATATAAACAAATTTAATAAGCTTGTGTATACACACACAAGGACATCATCCTTTCTTTGTGTTGTTATACTTGGGAAAGAATTTTATATGTACTATGCGCATCTAAATGGGAATATCCTTTTTGTCTCAATGGTTTGTTTGGGTTTTTCTGCAAGCAGTCATCAACCTAGGCAGACAATAAAAGAATGACAATGTGGACCAAAAAATACTAAGTGGTATTTCACACTAAACTACCTTGTAAAGCATGTTAACCTTTTCAAAAAATTAAAATTATTATTAGTATATATTCACGACTTACAAACAACAGCTCTGACCTCTGCCATCCTCCATCAGACTGTTGGAGTTGCCCAGGTGACTGGCTGGTTGCCGTGGCGACGCAATGCTGGAGGCATCTGTGGCATCGTCCCCTTCCAGCAAGTTGACAAGCAGAGAGAAAGCCTGCCACATCCACCAGCATTCGTGACACTCCACCATGAAATGAGTCGCTTTGCACCTGACCCACTTTTCTGCTAGGAGCCATTAAAGGCAGGTGGGGGGGTCAGGTTGTTGATTTTTAGACTTTGATTGATTATAAAACTATAGCCACTATTCTATCTTGTACTGAAATATCAAGGCATAACATTGTTTCCTTTTGTGTTAAAACGTGTTTAAAAAATAAACAAGCCCTATGATGTAAAGAAAAAAAGATCAATGTGTACTGAACAAAAGATATAACCAGGGGCAGATAGAGACAGGCAGTCAGACAGACAGACAGAGTTACAGAGAGAACTCAAACTCAAAATGTTTATTGAGAGTAAATGGATAAGCACAGGGCTTCTTTACACCATGCTCTCACACAAAAAAAGAAAAAAACTGGGGGTAAAACAAGAAAAGAAGAAAAAAAGTGAAGAAAAACTCCCCCCCCCCCTCCCCCCCCCCCCCCCCCCCCACACACACACACACATACACGCACACACTAATCAAAACAGAACTTAAACTAAACCTAACAGCAACAAATAGCCAAACACACACCATTGCAAAAAGCCTTCAAGTAAAAAAAATATGCAAAACAGTAAGAATCAGCAGTTTTAGATACATTCCAATGAAGATTCAAACGAGCAATCATATGAAATACAACTACTAAATTAGATGAAAATCAAAGAGACAATATGAGGGGGGGGGGGGGGGGGGGGGGGGGGGGGGGGGGAAGGGAGGGAGACAGACAGACAGACAGACAGACAGAGATAGAGACAGAGATAGAGACAGGTACAGACAGACAGATAAACAGAATAATACAAATGCACTTAACACTATGTTGTAGGGAAATTAATAAGTACAACGATTCTTTGCACCATGCCCTGCTCCACTGCCCTTTTTTCTAAGGAAAATATTACAGAATAAACCCAACAACAACCCAGCCGTTGCCTGATCCTAAGTCCAGGATGAGAAATGGGGAAGGTTGTGCGTTGGGCTAGCAACCCGCCACATCAAAAAAAACTGCTACAGAAACGCCAACAAGATCAAATATAAATCAAATCTTGGGTGACAAGCTCAGGACAGATGCTGCAAGGCATTGTATGACGAGTAGTGGTGAAAGCCGAAAGGAAACCTCTATTCCGACGATGTCCTTGGCAAAGCCCAAACAGGAGGTGAGAGTGGGAGCCTGGAATGTGCGAACGCTGTATGAAGCTGGAAAGACAGCGCAGGTTGTGAAAGAGATGAAGAAATATAGGCTTAACATCCTTGGAATCAGTGAGATGAGGTGGATGGACTCTGGCATCATGACCCTTGGCTCAGGAGAGACAGTGTGCTATTCTGGTCGCACGGATGGGCAACATCAGGACGGAGTGGGTATCATCATGGACAAGGAGGCCAGAAAGAGCTTAATGGGATGGGAGCCAGTCAACTCGAGAATCATCACAGCCAGATTCTTCTCCAAATATACCAAGACCACCATCATACAGTGTTACGCACCAACAGAGCAAGCCACGGAGGAGGAGAAAGACTTGTTCTACACCATCTTACAGGAACAAATGGACAAGACACCACAGCACGACATCCTACTTCTCATGGGAGACTTCAATGCGAAGGTTGGAGTGGAGAATACCGGATATGAAACTTGCATGGGAGAGGAGGGAGTGGGAAATAGAAACGACAATGGACAGCGTTTTGCAGATACATGTCTTGAAAACGGTTTGATGATAGGTGGTACCATCTTCCAACACAAAACCATCCATAAATTGACATGGGTATCACCAGACGGAAGAACCAGCAACCAGATAGACCACATTGCCATCAACCAGAAGTGGAGGAGCTCCATGAAGGACGTGAGAGCCATTAGGGGAGCTGACGTTGGCAGCGATCACCATCTTGTGTTGTGCGGACCCCAGCTAAAGCTCAGAGAACACAAAAAAAAGAAAAATGAGCAACTCTTTGACTCAAGGAAACTCAACAGTGAGGCAGTGAAAAGTCAGTTTACTGTTGAGCTTTCCAACAGATTTCAAGTCCTGGACAACACACCTGCAGATGACATCAACGCCCTTTACGGTAACGTACAGATAGCTTTCATAGACACTAGCAAAGTTGTACTGGGCTACAGAAGAAGAGAGAAGAAGGAGTGGATATCAGACACCACATGGCAACTCATAGAGGAGAGAAAGATCGCAAAACTTGGAATGCTCACTGGAACGGAAAACGATAGACAAACATTCGCCGAAACATACAAAGAGAAAAACAAAGAAGTGAAGAAGAGCACAAGGAGAGACAAGAGACAGTTTGCAGACAACTTGGCAGCAGAGGCGCAAACCGCAGCAGAGAAAGGAGACTCTAGGACCGTCTACAAGATCACCAAGACCCTAACAGGTGGATTCACCAGCAAAACCACTGTAGTGAAGAACAAGACTGGGAAAGTTTTGACAAAAGACATAGACCAACTCAACAGATGGGCAGAACACTTTAGAGAGACCTTAAACAGACCAGACCCAGATGAGGAAGCAACCATCGAAGACATGGGTTTCAAGATAGAGATGAGACGTGGATGTATCACTCAGCAGGAAATTGTGGAGGCCATCAGGCAAACAAAGGGCAACAGGGCACCAGGTGAGGACAGAATCATGTCAGACATGTTGAAGGCAGACCCCAAGACGAGCGCAAAGGTCTTAACAAAATTATTCAACAAAGTTTGGGAAGAGGAGAAGGTTCCAGACACATGGAAGAAAGGCATCATAGTGAAACTTCCCAAGAAGGGCGACCTCTCAGAGTGCGGCAATTGGCGGGGAATCAACTTGCTCTCTGTCCCCGGGAACATCTTTTGCCGTGTCCTTCTACAGCGTATGAGGCAAGCCATCGAGAGAACCCTACGGGAAGAGCAGGCAAGGTTCAGAAGCGGGAGAAGCTGCACAGATCAGATCTTTGTTCTACGAACAATTGTGGAACAGTTCATCGAATGGAACTCATCACTCTACATCAACTATGTCGATTTCCAAAAGGCTTTTGACAGCATTCATCACCCTTCGCTGTGGAAGATCTTGGAAGCCTATGGATTTCCTCTGAAAGTCATCAACATTCTACAGGACATGTACGCAGATAACCATTTGCTTGTGTGCGACATGATGGACAGCAGAGCGAATGGTTCCACGTGCAGACAGGGGTCAGACAAGGTTGCGTGATCTCGCCGACAATTTTCCTTGTCGTCATCGACTGGGTGATGAGGAGGGCCACCAGCGATAGGGCAAGAGGGCTGGTATGGGGACTGACAGCCAGGCTTGAAGACTGTGACTTTGCCAACGATATTGCACTGCTGTCGCATGCACAGAAAGACATCCAGGAAAAAACATCACGAGTTGACCAAATAGCCAGCAGCGTAGGACTCCAGATTCACCCCGACAAGACCAAGATCATGAAAGTGAAGACAAAGAGTGCAGAGAAGACCAGTGTGCGAGGCTCAGCTCTAGAGGAGGTAGAACACTTTCAAGTACCTCGGCAGCTACATCTCAGCCGACAGTAACAATTGAGAAAGAAATTTCAACCAGGATAGGACTTGCAGCCCGGGGCATTTAGTGGGTTGAAAAACATTTGGAAGTCAACTGTCCTGCACCCCAAAAAACCAAGTTGAAGATCTACAAGTCCAATGTACGATCAGTACTCTTATATGCCTCGGAGACATGGAGAACCAACAAGAAGGATTGAGAGCAGGCTCAGAGGCTTTGAAGGAAGGTGGTCTTCGCCGAATCCTGAAACTTCACTGGCAGCAGCATGTCACCACAGGGAAGTATCAAAGCGCACCAGCATTAACAACATTGTGGCCGAGGTAAAACAGCGGCGATGGAGGTGGCTGGGACACTCTCTCCGAATGGGCAAGAACAGACTCCCTCATACTGCGCTGAGATGGGCACCACCAGGGAAGAGGAAACGAGGCAGACCACTCGGCACTTGGAGGAGGACAGTAGAGGAGGAGATGAGAGAGGCGGGCAAGACCTGGAATGAATTGAGCTGGCTTGCCCAAGACAGAAAAGGCTGGAGGGATTTTGTTGGCGCCTTGTGTCCCGGCACATGGGATGAAGAGGATTAAGTAAGTAAGTAAGTAAACCCAACAACAAAGCAAGCAAACTTCCAGCAAAAACTAGTCCATATTAGTATGACACAAGCAATGAAATACAAGAAAAGGTTAAACACACCCAAACTCTTTCCGTGTATGTCCATACTATCCCTCACTGAATCTCTAC
>CM054137.1:29288053-29330553 GCA_028751875.1 Rapana venosa | reverse complement strand
CAGAATGGCATAATTATATCTAAGAGACGAGAGAACTGTCAACAATTTTTAGATTTCTTGCAGTTACTCCATCCAAACTCTACTTGGCAAACTGGATTTTTGTATGTATTCTCTTATTTCTAGTTGTGGGCTGACGGTGACTGCATGAGCTTTTTCTTAAAAGCAGTATGCTAAGATCTAATCACCAATTCAAATTTTTGGTCTGTTCATCAGCATTATAAATATATTTGAAAATTCAATTAACAGACACATGATGTTACACACACAAACATATTACCTGCATGAAGAGCTTTCACATTCTTGTTGGAGAACTGACTGATGTTCATGTACTCAGACTTAGGAGACTCAAGCTCCACATTTTGAGCCCCTGGTGGTTTAGCCGATGACAGAGCTTGACGCTGCTGCGGGTGAACTTCAGCCCTGACAGAAGGAACAGTAACCGGATCTTTCGGCGGAACAGTCGGCTTTGTAGCAGCGATATCACCGACATTCCCAGCCTTGCCAGGGGATAACACTCTCTGCACACTGACGCTCTGGATAGGTTGGGACATGGGTGCCCTAGCTCCGGAGCTGTCATCTCCAGCGCTGCTTTCGTCACGGGACAGCCGAGCCATCCACTGCTGTGACTGTTTGGACTGATAGCCTTGCTGGTGTGGCTGTTGGTGCTGCTGCTTCAGGTGAGTGTGACTGCTGGAGTCTTCTCTCTCTGCCTCTGTCCACTCCTGGGATCTTCTGATGCCAGAACCGTCAGCGCGGGCTCTGCCCTGCTGCCCCTGAAAACATACAGATATAAGGATCATAAATATAAATCTGATTTACATTTTTGTGCTTATTAGATTCCTTACATTAGTTTTAGATTCATCACTTTTGGTCTGTCATGGAGTAATTACTTCAGATAGAATAGTAGTATATATAAGGCCACAGTACAATATACAAGGCCGCATCTGTATAGCATAAAAGTTAGAGTGCAGATGGAGATGATTCATGTTTGTTTTGCAAGTGACTGCTTTTCCTTCTTGTCTCTATCAGCTCAGATTTACAGTCTTAGCAGTACGATATGTGCTACGTTTGTTTATTTGTTTCTCAATGGTTGTTTCAAAAGGCCTATTTGTTATCACCTCTCTCATTGCACATTCACTTCATGCAAAATCGGTGGCAAAAAGAAAACAGTTTTTCAGTCTCACCTGTTGTGTCTCTCCTCTCATATTTTGCTCCACTGTTCTTGTCCATTGTGGATAGGTGCGGGCCACGTAATCAGCATACTGTTGCTATAGTAACAGGTTGACAAAAAACAGAAAAAGTGCAGGGTGAGGAGAGGTAACAGATGCATGCATTCTCTTATTAGCATACAGAGTGATGAGTTTTGGCATGATGAAACATGTCATGCAATATCAACTCATGCTTCATTACATGTATCCATGCTTTCATACATGCCTGCGTGTACACGTGTGTGTGTGTGTGTGTGTGTGTGTGAGTGCATAAGGGACTGCAAAAATACACGCAGGTGTGTGCCAGCATGCAGGCATATAATATTGTTTCTTGGTAACTATTGTAATATGTTGAGCAGCAGTTCTAAATCTATAAGTTTTCATGTTAACTGCGTTAATAAAAGTAATATTATTTTCTACATGAGATCATAAAAAGTAGACAAGTGTATATAATACTAAACTATGAGATAGTTGATCAATTTTGTTTGCTTTGGCATTTATAATAAACCTTTATAGACTATCAAAAAAGAAAGATAAACCTTTTCCCGGTGGGTAACCCACTATAGGGTAACTAACCATCTACTAGCTCTTCCCTCTGCATTACCCACTACTGGGCTATGGTAGCATACAAATGCTCACAGTGCACAAGTACTGAGAAAGACGGGTTCTTTCCCTTAACGTACGGATAGTGTTAAGACAAAGAATTTCATTCTTTGGCTTTCCAATCTAAATGTGTGTCATCATAATACACCTTTTGGTAGACTGAGAATACAACATGACAAGCCTTTTTTTTAATTTATAAAATCACTTTTAAAAAATGTGTTGAAATATTTTCAAAGATTAGGAAAACAAGAACACATACAGAAATAAATTTAACACATTTGTATTTTAAGACAATAATGAGACACAAGAATTATATCAGAGAATACCTTAAGAAAATGTAAACGATGAGTGCGAGCAGTCATGGAAGCAAGATGAGAATCGATTCTCTCAAATTCACGCATCAGCATTGCATTTCTCTGCTGTGCACGCTTCTCATCTGCACAGATTTTCTTCCAGTAGGCTTGTAGCTTGGAAGCTTTCAATTGAGAGCTGAAAAATAAAAACATATATTATGGATTTCTAGCTGAAGATGGTTGACATTAAATTTTTTTAGTTTTATAGATCAAGTCAATGAACTTTTGACCCGAGGCATATTTGCTATTGTACACATTTACAAACGTGAAATTTCTGCCCAAGTCATATGATGATACATGACTGTATGATCTATATTGTGTAGTAGACAGTGCAAACACAAGATAACAGTTTCTATCATGAAGCTTTCACATCATGCCAAAATCATATAATTTTAGCAAAGATAATGGTAAACAATCATCTGGTCAAGTAACTTAGTATGAGTAGAAACCTACAAAAATCTTGATCCAACAACAACTCAGTATCTAAGACCTTCACAAATGACCATAAGTCAATTTTAAAAGTTATTTAGTTATTGATTATAATAATAATAATAATAATAATATATGGAATTTATATAGCACCAAATCTTGTAAAACAAACAAATCGAAGCGCTTGCACTCAAATCATTTACACGCATGCAACTTTCCTCAAATATAATAAAGAACATATTTCAAATTTATGCACGTGTATGTACACACACACACACACACACACACACACACCGCGAACACACTTAGGAGATGAAGAATGCTGTTGAAAAGTAGAGACGGATATGAGGGGGGAAGTGTCAGGTAGGAAATAAGTGTTTTGAGGCTGGATTTGAAGGTATCAAGTGAAGGTTTTTGGCGAAGTGAAAGAGGGAGGTCATTCCACGTGGACGGACCAGAAACAGAAAAAGATCGACAGCCAACAGTGGTTTGTTTGAATCTGGGTGTTCGAAAGCACAAAGTATCTGCGGCTGAACGAAGGGAACGGGATGGAGTGTACAGGTGAAGACAGTTACAAAGATAAGATGGTGCAGATTTGTGGAGACATTTGAAACAGAGGGTATTGATCTTATACTTCAGTCTTTGTGAGACTGGCAGCCAAGTGAAGAGATCGCAGAAGAGGAGTGATGTGTTCGGATCTTTTCTTTCTTAGGACCAGTCGAGCTGCAGAGTTTTGTATGCGTTGAAGAGAGTGGATGGATGATGCTGGTAGGCCAGCCAGAAGAGAATTACAGTAGTCTAAACGTGAAAGAATGAGAGATGTGACGAGCTTGGAAGTTGCATCAGTGGACAGATACTTGCGAATCGCACTTATGCGCCGTAATTGATAGTAGCAAGACTGGCAGGTCTGGGTGATGAATTTTTTCATATTGAGTGTGTTGTCAAGAACTACACCTAGATACTTCACAGAGTTGGACAAAGGAACTGACGCACTGCCAAATTGTATTGATGTTGTTGTGATGGATCATGGAGGAAAGTTTATGTTGGGTCCCTATGAGCATGGCTTCGGTTTTATCGGCATTAAGTTGTAACTTGTTCTGAGTCATCCAGTTTTGAATGTCTTGAAGGCAGTAGGACATATTTGTCAGGAGGGAAGGCAAGATTATAACAAACCTGTTTTGGTCAGAATGAGCCAATAATTTGAACTGCTTCTCCAGCTGCATTCTTTCCCTTTCACTGAAACAGAAATAATTCACAGATTAATTCCTAAAATTTCAAACTCCAAAGGAAGCAGATACCAAGTAAAAAGTCAGAATGGCATGAATTTTTTTCCCTTAACATAAAAGCTACAAGAACTTATCAGCAGAAAAATCCTCCCCTAATTGCAGGAAATAATATGCATGACCTCATGAACAAACAACTATTGAGCAGAATAGGCTATTGTGCCATAGTCATCAGCTTCATGGGACTTCACTAAGATTGAGAAGCAGCATCTATATTCTATCTTTACTAATTCCATTCAGATGCTGTAATGGGTGATTGTACTGATTATGCTTGTTTCATGAAAGCTCTCATGCTCCTGTTACACATGAATTAACATTTGAATGACGCATGCTTTAATCTAGCTCGTTTAAACCATGTTCCAAAGGAACTGAAAAAAAATTGAACTGTGAACTGAGCTGTCTGAACATGCTGAGAGTGGACCATAGAGTGCTAGAGTGAGCGGTGAAGACGTGCTGACGATCGACACCAAAATGCATTGTTTTCTATAAAAAGCAACTCAAAATTTCAATTGAATTGAGTCTTCTTTCCTTGCACCGCTGCACACCTTTTAGAGATCTGATCCTGTAAATCCTTCTGTCGTTGATAGAAGTCAACATTTGGAGACGCCATTTTGACGCTATCGTAGAATCTAAGCAGTTACTTCCCCTGGTTTATAGTCTTTTTACTCGAAAGTACACTAGTTCTCCACCACCCCCCTCACCCCCACCCCTCCCCCTCTCTCTCTCTCTCTCTCTCTCGCTCTGTGAGAAACTAGTGACTGACCACTAACAGTACGATTTTGACTGCTTTTTTGCATCATTAGTTTATGACATCCACCGATAATTGCAGATAGAGTTGTTATTGTAATGTATTCTTGTAAAATTTAGCAAAGTTTATTTCAAATCCATTTGAGCTACATGAAATGGTTGCACACTGTATATATGTATAATTCGACATCAAATACCGTGAGAACTTCAACAATTTGTGAAACAGCGATTGCCTAATACAATAATGATAATAATAAGATAAGAATTAAGAAAAACGAGGAGTAAACCGAATCAATGTTGATTCGTTTTGGATTTCTGTTAAAAGACTTTTAAGCCCTGGCCAACCAAGCGTCAACAATAAGTATCGGCGGATGGCACTATAACGAAGAAAAAAATGTATTATTTTGAAGAATACCCGGGTGCAGGACACTCGGATCCACAGTCTTCTGTTAGAGGTTAGCAGATTCTCACAACATGATGATAGATCCTTGTAATGAATCGTCATTTTTTTTCCTCATTTCATTTTTGTTTGGAACTGGAAACCTGTGGACATTCGTGTTGGGACTCATCCCTGTTCAATTATTCCGTTCAATTTCATTAACCATATCGCATACGAAGGTTCAGTGACTGCAGCATCGGAAAATTCTATAGTTAACAGGAGATCCGATTTAATACTTTGGAAAAAAAATGGCTTTGCGCTTCTTTAAAAAGATTCTTAAATTTTAAAAGCGATAGAATTGCTTGAATGGGGCCAACATGTAGGCCTATGTCACTATGTCAGTATGTGCATTACATTATTGCATAGGTGGTGGTACCCACATCTGTGTGTGTGTGTGTTGGGGGGGGGGGGCGTTGTTACTGTACAGCAACAACACACCACCACCAACAACAACCACACATCAACAAATGTCAAACACACAACACAATCACACAAAAACAATAACAACACACACACACACACACACACACACACACATGTGTGTGTGCACAGAGATATCAACACATCTGGACACTGAGACAGTGTGTGTGTGTGTGTGTACACATACATGTGTGTGTGTGTGTGTGTGTGAAACTGTAAGATTAAGGTCAGTGTGCAAGTGTGTGTATCAGTGTATGTCTCATTGTCTGTCACATGTGTTACTTTGTGTATATGAATAAGATGTGGATACCTGTAGGTACAACTTGTACAATGTGTACATCATGTGAGTGTGATTTTTCCAGTCTGCATTTGTATGATGATGTCAGCCTTGATTTTCTGTATCATTTCATGTATGATAATTGATACAGTAGGTGATAATACTTAAATAGCTGTATTGACAGCAACGATGCAGAACTTAGTAGTTAGTTACTAAGTAAGTGACCTTAATCATTCTAGAATCAGTAAATTGCGATTGTAATGTACTTCTGCACAACATAATTAGTGAATAATGTTTGAATTAAGATTATATCTGTGAGGACAAAAATCATTTAGAAGTACTATGAACTATGTATGATGATCCACTTTAAAATACTTAATATAGCTGAATAGTGAATGAATGAGTTTTCAGATTTTTTCCTTGATTTTTTTCCCGGCAGAAAGTAGAATGGCTTTAAACTTAACACAATAAATCAGTAATATATAATTTATCATAAAGTAAACCCAAAGCTTACTGATGATGCTGAACTGCAACTTGCAGGTCGGGCTAGCCATGGCTATGAGGCTTTGAAGGAAACGCTTTCAGCTCCACCTCCTCCCCCACTCTCCGCCACCTCCCCAGAAATGAAGCAACGGCTGGCATCATCAGTACATCCCAGAATACTGACATGGCGAGATGGTCAGCCTCAGTTCTCTGCTCCGTCAGCACAACCTCCGCCACCATCAGCTTCTGCTGCACACACTCTGAAACTCCTGTTGGACAGAACTCAGGTGAGGGAAACAAATAATGAAATGTTCATTCTTTCTTTACTTGAACAGCTTCTTATGTGTCTAGATTTTATTTTCTTAAAAGAAATTCTGCTGCAGATACCTTTTGCTTTCTTGGGTGTTGCTTTCTTGACAAACACCCAGATTCAACAATCCACTGTTGTGTGTTGGCCATCGCTTTTTCTATATTTTTGGTCCATCCATCTGGTATGACCTCCCTCACTCACTTTACCAAAAGTGTACATTTAATACTTGCAAATGTATCCTCAAGGCACACTTATTTCTGACCTAGGATCTTCCCATTAATATAGAACTTTGCACCTCTTACCTGTTCTTTCTTTCAATAAACATCTCCATCTACATTACTGTACCTAAGCATGTTGTGTGTGTTTCAAAAGTGAGCACTTTGTTTGATTTGTTTGTTTTTCAACTTCAAGATTCAGCGCTATAAAAATCCCATATATAATTATATATATATATATCAATATCATTTGCTCAGTACATAGTAAAATAGACTTAACTATGACAGTATGAGTCAAACCATACCCACTCTTTCCTAAATAATGCATTTTATTGTACAGTAAAGTATTTGAACAGTAAAACTAAAGTGATGCAGCACACTGCTCAACATGGGGCAGACTGCAGAGACAAAATTTTAAAAATTTTAGCTGATACACTTTTTGATGCTATTGACTATTGTGGCCCCCCCCCCCCCCCCAAAAAAAAAAAAAAAAAAAAAGAAAAAACCCCACCAAACAAACAAAGCAAATAAAGGAATATTAATTAACAGCTGCAATTTTTAATTATGCATGTCTTTTTTCTTTGAAATTGTCAATCAATCAGTTTTTTAATTTTTTAAAATTATTTATTTATTTAATTCTTTTATATCGAGGATAATGGAATAAGCACTTGTGTGCTTTTTTACATCCAGTCCCTGTGTGTATGCGGTTTTGTAAATTCTGTCATCTGTTCCCACCGGCACACAATGGCCTACTCTTACGAAAAGTGGAACAGGATTTAACGTGTGCTCAAGATGTTCTGCGTGCATTCGCATATGAGGCCTCGGTTTATAGTCTCATCCGAAGGACTTTTGGAGAGAGCAGAGTCTGCACGGATGTTGACTCCAGGGGAAAATACCCCTTTGAACGGGAATTGAACCCGGGTCATCAGATTGCCAGCGCAATGTTCTAACCACTAGGCTATGCTGTCCCCAGTAATAAAGATTAATCATTAAGTACTATATATCTAGACATACCACAACAAATGAAATATGACTTGATCTGATAGTACCTTTATTAAATTTATAGTGACAAGGATTCTTTATCATGTATTTTACAGTAGCAAAATACTGGTCATCTTGTTGTTCAGGGCATCTCAAGTGCAGGAGAAGCAGAAGTGACGATGCAGATGCCATCCAAACCTCAGCGAGAGGCTCCAAGCGCGGAGGAAGTCAGCACCCTCCTACAGCAGCACACTGCCTATGCTCAGCAGCTGGAGGCAGAGAACAGATATGTCAAGGTCTGTACTGTAGTTGATAAAGCAATTAGAGCACTGTCTTCAGGCTGTATGCTTCTGAATTTCTGTTGCGGATATAATTAGAACACCATTCTGTATGTATGTAGGGAAGACCTAGCAAAACCTGGGCTACCTGTATTGCAGATGATCTTAGAGAAAGGGGCATAGATAAGGAGGAAGCTCAAAACAGAGAGAGATGGAGAAGGCTCATGAATGTCAAACCTCCCCTGGGAGAAACATGACAAAACAGGAAGAAGAAGAAGAATTATGTATGTGACTCGTGAGGCACTGAAATGCATACAGAGTTGTCTGTAATCAGCCTTGTTGATAAACAGGTAAGCTTTTATGTTAGTGATTTCTTCTTTACTAACGTAAAAACAAATGCGTGCGTGTGTGTGTGTGTGTGTTTGTGTGTGATTTATGACTCTTAGATTATTTTTGAAAGCTTTGAAGTAACATGACAAATATTGGTAAAAATAAATTGTTTTCTTGTCACATATGACTTAAAGTTTCTTTCACCATGTTGATATGATGATTATTTGTTTCAAATAGCAGTTCTACCCCATCTTAGAGTTAACACTTTTGAGTTCAAATTGTTTAGGAATTAAACGTTTGGGGGGTTTTTGCCTACCAAGGATGTAGCTAGAACAAAGACACTAACTGGTTTTAGTACCCCTTTTAGGAGATCCAGTCACAATCATATGAAAAATAAATAGCCTGGTGGGGTAGAGTGTTGCGCATTGTACTTGTGACCTGCTGACTCACACTGAAGTCTCATTCAAGGGTATTTTTCTCCCTGGAGTTACCATCAGTACCAACTCCACTCCCCCCTAAAGTCCTTCAGATGAGACTACAAACCAGGGTCTTGTGTGTGAACACATGCAGAACATTTTACCCACATGTTATAACCTGTTCCACATTTTGGAAGAATAGGCCATAGTGTGCCAGTGAGAACAGATGACAAAATTTACAAAACTGCAACATACTGGGACTAGATGTAACAAATTTTTAAAATTTTAATTTTAAACCACATGAGTGCATATTCTATTACAGTTGAAATAAAAGAATAAAATAAAATTTTTTAAAAATAAAGAATTCTTAAAATTTTTAAAAATACAAAAATTTATGCTGTGTGTGTGTACCAGGAGGAACTGGCAGTGCTGCGTCTGAAGCTGTCTGAACTGGTGGATGAGAACAAACGGCTGCACTCCGAGCTGAAAACTACCGTCGTCCATGAAATACTGCGGGAAGGAGGGGACACTGTGAAGGTGATTTTTTTTTACAGCTGATAATGTGAATAATCTCCTGAGTACATAGGTGATCTAGCAGTAATGCAGTTGTCTAAAAAATCGTGAGATTATGGGTTCAATTCTAATTGTGGCAAACATTTTCTCCAGTGTCTTATCTTTTGTCCTGAAGCCATGGCAACAAAAGAGTTGTTCCTGCCAAGATTCTGTTGAAAACAAAATCACTTTTCATAGGGAAACAAACACAGTACAAAATGTTCATAGACGCTGTCCGAGGACAAGCAATCCAAACTTCATACAAAGAAATCTGCCTTCTGTTGTTAAAGTGGTATATAGTACAATACAGTACAGCAATTTACCATACAGTACAAAACAGTACAAACGACACAATACAACATGATACAAAAAACTACAATACAAGACTATCGTATCTCTCAGTAACTTGTAACTTAGTGAGGTGATAGTACTCCACAAATGGTGCCACCTACAGGAGACTGAATCTGTGTGTTGCAGTTTATGGGGACATTTGATGAAAACCTGTCGGAGTCTTTCACAACAGCCATGAACAGGCATGACTACAAGCGGTGGCAGGTGGAACTGGTAATGAAGTCACATTTCTTCCTCCCCCTTCCTCTGTCTACACGTTGGGAGTGTGTGTGTATGTGTTGTGCTGTGTTGTGTGTGTGTGTGTGTTGTGTGTGTGTTTTGTGGTGTGTGTGTGTTTTGTGTTATGTTGTGTGGTGTATGTGTGTGTGTGAAGAAAACCCCTTCCTCTCTATCCTGTATATATCTTGGGAGTGTTGTGTGTGTGTGTGTGTGTGTGTGTGTGTGTGTGTGTGTGTGTGTGTGTGTGTGTGTGTGTGTGTGTGTGTGTGTGAAGAAGAATATTTTAGAATATTTCCTGGCAGCATTCTATTGAAGACAAAGCAACTTTCATAGGGAAACATATAAGCACAGATCAAGTTTATATCAAAAAAATGTTAAAATATTGTTTGAGTGAACAAACAGAGATGTTTTGTGTGGTACGTGTGGAGGGTGTTCTTACTTAAGAATGATATTGTTTGTACCTCTGTTTCTTGTGTATTTGATTTGCAGGAACGTCTGAGTCGTTTGCATTCAACCAAGAGTGAGCGGCTTGAAATGCAGTTGGAGTACTCAAAGTAAGGAAAATCAAGTTTGAGAAAGTTTGCTGATAGTTGTTTTCACGCATCAAGAACATGTGCAGGTACACACACTACACACACACACACACATGGGGATATGCATGCACATACACATATATGCACTTGTGCATGCACATACATGCACATAAGCAGGTGCACATGTATCTCTCTCTCTCACACACACATACACACACACACGCACGCACAGTCGCTCGCAGATGAGCAAATACATTAACATTCAAACCTGTTTGGCTATGCAAGCCCACTTCTTTGTTCATGCAAGTGAAAAAGCTTTATCAAATGAGGTTAATGTACATACTGATAAGGAACATACTTTATGTAAGATTAATGTTAAGTGGTACCTTATGTCAAAAGTGTGAACAATTTTTTTATCGTTATATTATCTCATTCTGTAATTTAATGTCTTTTCAGTGTTCGTGATATTGATGAATTGTGATATTTGTTCATCTTTTTATAGCATGGTCTTTCAGAGAGGTATGACACTCTTCTAGTCTTGTTGCCTGGTTCAGTGTCATCCTCTGGAAGATTGGATTTCTCTTCTGGAAGGAATCTATTCATGTTAAAAGTGTTACCGTCTTTTTTTGTGTGCTTGTCCCCAATCTCTGACAATCTGCAAAGAGGAGAAAATGGGACTGCTATGGCATTTCAAACCAACACCACCAATATTTCTGTTTTTAGGTGGGTGCCATGTTTCTTTTAGGACACTTCATTTCATTAATCTACTCCTTTGAAATGTGGTCCATTGCAGTTGTGCATATCTTTGACATTTCTTTCATTGGGTTTTATCCCCTAAGACAGCATGTGTTCATTCTATGGTAACATATGCAGTGGCCATTATATGAAAAGTCCACCTAAAAAGTTAGGTATGTAGATTTGTTTTGAATTTCTTTGTCTAGATTAGAACTCTTGCAGTAGCCAAAAGCTTGGGATTTTTTTTCTTTAAAATGTCAGGTGTTTTTTTTTTCAACATATCTAAGAGACTTTTGTCCCCCGAAAAGTGCTGTATGGAAAATAAAATCATGAAGAAAAGCCTCTTTGAATGTCACAGCAGAGAAAGGCGAAAGTGTATGGAATAAGCTAATTATCCAAAACAAGGTGCGCAAGGTGTGTATCTTGTGTTTTATTGCCATGTATTATTGGTTTCCTTTCAGATCGGAGGTGTCACGACTGGAGCAGGTGGTAGAAGATCTGAAATCCCAGCTGCGGATGCACGACTCCGTCCCTACACATGATGAAGGCCTGGGTGCCGGGGACTTTGTCTTCTCCGCATCAGCGAGGACCAGTTTACAGAATGCTGTCGACAGACTTAGCAAGTGAGTGTGTGTTCTGTAACTTTAATATTACAGCTTGTCGGTCATGTTTTGTCTCTATAGATATGTTCCTGAGACTGTTTTGCACTGATGTTGATTTCAGGGGAATGATCCCCTTGTATGGGCATTTTGGTGTCATGAGTGAAAAGTTATTTCACAGCTGCAAATTATGTTTGTACACATTTCCAATATATGTAGGGAAAGCACTGGCATGTCGCTTATGTAGCTGTAGGCTTCAGGAAATGCTTTTTTGTGGAATCAAAGCAACAAAGAAAATTAACGTGCTTGTAAAAAAAATCACTTCTCATTGTTGACATGGGATCTTGTGTTGCAGAGGTCTTACAGCTAAACAGGTAACATAATACAAAATTGTGCTTTTCTTTTCCTAACAACTAATCAAAAAAGTGGAGAAAAAAAGCTGCTTCTTTCTTCTCTCAGATAAGCTTTGATCCATGTCTTGTTTGCCATTTGACTTTCAGGCATCATTAATTCCTTTTAAGATTCTTTATTTTCTAGACATTTATTTTGGACAATACACCCTGATTTTTCTTGTTTCCTGAATCTTGTTCTTATTGGACTGCACCATGTAGATCATTTCAATTTCTTTTAGGAGTAAAGAATGACTATATCACATGGCATTGGAAAGTGATATTGAATTAAGTAAAAATATAAAGGTAAAGGTGTTCCCATAACCTGTGTAGTTTCTAGGGAGCGAGATGTCAGACACCTCACTTCTCTAGGGGCCAGCATATTGAGGCTGGCGCCCATCTCCTCTCCCTCGCAGCTTTACCTTCCCTGACCCTAAAGAAAGCAGGTGCCCAGTTTACAGCTGCGTGAACTGGAGGACTGTACTGAAGCCAAGGCAAGCCAACAGTCACCCATCCACCTGGTAACCACACTCAGTGCTGCTTAACCTTAGCTTAGGGAAAGCGAGTCCTCTGACCACTGAGCTATCTCATCCCCATTTAACTAAGTAGATCCTTCAAACCCTGTGTTTAACAGAGAAAGAGACGAGTTGTGTGAGCGTGTGGCGGGTCTGACGGCACAGAACCAGTCCCTGTCTCAGAGGGAGGAGGAGCTGTACCAGCAGGTGAAGCGCAGCATTGCACTGGTAGAGCAGGCCCAGCTGGAACAGACAGAGGTAAGGGCTGCACCTGCACATGCTGCTGCTGTTGCTGCTATGTCATGTAATGTTGGGTGGGGGAAATAGGATTTAACCAGGATTAACCTGATCTTCTAACTTTTCTTCCAAGTAAAGCACCTGAAACTAAAAGAAAACCAACTCCCTTACCTGAAATTATTCCAAGGTTGTTTGTGTGTATTGTTTTTGTTTTAATCAGCTGCTTTCTTTTTGTTGTTGTTAGGGAATATAAGGTTCAAGGAATTTTTTGGTGTTTTAAATTTTTTTTTATTTCTGGAGCTCTCTCTCTCCCTCTCTCTCTCTCTCTCTCTCTCTCTCTCTCTCTCTCTCTCTCTCTCTCTCTCTCTCTCTCTCCTCTCTCTCTCTCTCTCTCTGTGTCTGTCTATCTATCTATCTATCTCTTGTAATATAATTTGTTTTTGTGTTCAAAGTAGTTTGCTGTTCGGGTAACATGACCTTTCTAGTCATATAAGACATCCATTTCTTGTTGCAGAAAAGCTTTAAAAATAATTCAAGACCCTTTTCCTGCCAAAATAAACAAAAGACAACTGGCACACATTTGCAACACAGAGATAATTTGCTGGTCTGCCTCCTCAGCTATATCTTTTGTTTCCCCAGTGAGACTGATATGTTTTGTTGTTTCACATTACGTTTTGCTCATTTGATGTGTGCAGGCGATGGTGCAGAAAGAGCAGCTGGGAGAAGAGCTGAGTGGCATGAGGGAGAGGTTTGAGCAGCATGTGCTTGCCTCACAGGCCAAGACACAGCAGGAGAGGGAAGCTGCACGGAAGGAAAATCAGTTCCTGATTGATGACCTGAACAAAAAGGTATCAGGGAAAGTCATTCTGCTTTAATTGACAACCTGTACATAAAAGCACTGGCAGGAAACTATTGGTAGATGGAAAAGTTTTACAAGATTCAGCGCTATATAAATTCCGTTTATTATTATTAAAAGTTCTGCAATGTTACTGTGTTGATTCGTGGCTCGAATGTAATTCAAGCAAAATAAGAAAAAAAATCATTTAGTTATTGTTGGCTTCAACAAAACTATTCTATAATTGATTCTAGGGTTTTTTTAGGGGAGGTGTGGGTGGCTAGTATTGTATCATATGATGTGTTGATGTATAGGTCTGTATTTTCTTACAGAAAATTAGCTGCTTGAAACTCTGTTTTGTGTTCCATTGGAAAGCACATCTTTAACATGCAGAAATTGAGTCAAATGTCTGTTCTAGATATAATAAGATGTTTATTGAGGGTAGGAAAAGTGAGAAAAATAAAGAATATTGTACTTCAGAGTAAAAGAATAACGTAGAGAAACTGTTGAATGCTTGTTTTTGCGATGTGACTTAAAATAAAAAATTTGTTAATGGCAAATCTATTAAAAACTTGCATTTTCACATTTCATGCGCAGATTCTTAGTAGTGTGTTTGATTTGTTTTTTATTTTGACAGCTGACAGAGCAGGTTTCTCAGTTTGCTGTCATTTCGGAAAAGTTGGAGAAGGAAGTGCGAGAAAAGGCGGAGTTGTCTGCCCAGAATTTGGAACTGAAAGGTCAACTGAGAGCATGCGACAGAGAGGTCACCATTGTGAGTAATCATCTCCTTTAGTCTTTTGCTGTCCTCGTGTGGTTGTGGTGTGGGTGGGTGGTTCGGTCGGTGTGGGTGGGTGTGTGACAGTGTTTGTGTGTGTTAACAAGTGCAGGTAAGTAAAAACAGTTATGTACGTGTGGGAAAGTTATAATGCCAAAATTGAGAAAATAATCACTTGAGTTTGGAAAGCAATAACATCCAAAGACAGGAAGCAATGATATGTGTGTAGAAAAAATATATCAACAAATGAAAAGACACAAATATTCATGTGCAGCAATGTCATAGCAAATAAATTGAAAAAGCCGTCACCAGTATATGGGAAGTTAATGATGCCTTTGGACAGGGAACAATGATCTGTGTGTGAAAATAACAATGCCCATTTAAAACAGTTATTTGTGTATAAGAAAATAACACTACAATAAAAATTATTTTAAAAAAAGAAATGATTGCATGCATGTAAAAATATAGTTGTATCAGGAGATAGGGGACAGTTAGGCAGGGTTGTCATTATCCTGGAAGTACTAAACTGCTCAGTAACTGCAGAAAATAATGTTCTTGTTTGCATGTAAACAGTACCCATTTCATTAGGATTACATGTGTGTGCTTGTGTATTATGGCAATGGTAGGTTTTTTGACTCAATGGTTTCTGTATCTATGTGTGTGCGTGCATGCGTGTGCGCAGGCTGCAGAGAACTACAGAGCCCATTCTACAAGCGCCACACTGCAGAGGAGCTCTGCTACAATGGAGGCTGACAGGATGAGAGCAGAGTACCAGCAGCTGAACAGAGAGAGGGATCAGGTACGACAATGTTCTCAGCATTCAAACAACCTGTCCATTGACATGACACAGCATCACCTTGAAAGAAACTACTGACTGATAACTTTATGACAAATGTGATATGTGTCTGTTTATGTTACCAGCTTACAGAATGCACGTTAATTTGATGACAGATGATGTGTTATCATGTACATGCTGCAAATGACACAATTGACCAAAATAACAAATGTAAACTTAATATTTTCATCATAGATATAACTTGTTTTGTAAGTGTGACCAGTATATAGATTTTGGAACTGTAATTTTATCATAGATGGGGCCTTTGTTCTTGTTGTTGCAAGCATAGAAATTCTTGAGACTGAGCAGCTATCATCATTATGCCAAAAATGATTTGCCAGTTTCTCATTCAAGCATAAAACCTGTCAGTTTGTCTCTGAGTTGTTATACTGAAAGTGTAGAGAGGCTTTGACCTTAAGTGAACATTTCTTATTAAATCTTTCAAAGCAGTGGTTCCATTGAAAGCTGTGTTTTAGAAAGGAAAATGCTGCAAGCTGAAGGAACAGAACTGAAATGAAAGTGTGTGGGGTTTGTTTTTGGGTTTTTTACAGGAGCGTAAAATTCTGCAGACCGAAGTGGCTGAACTGAAGAGACGATTACACAAGGCAGAGCATGACCTTCTGAATGCTAAAGAGGAGTGTCTGCATCTCACAAATAACACCTCTGCTCTGGAAAGAGAGGTATGTTTATTCACGTGTTTGGACAGCTGTAGAATGTACCTTTATCTGTTTAGTACCTGTTGTATTTCTTCCTATTTCTTTCCTTGCTGAATAATCTGTCATCATGAGGCATAAAAGTAGGTCTTGTTTTCTTGAGAAAACAATCTTAGCCTGAAGGTGTGTTGATAGTTTAGTACTTGAACATGAAAGGAAACATCCAGGGCTGCCAGCACTTCTGTTTCCAGTCATTTTGGCACTGTTTGATTGTACTTGTGTACATTTTTGCACTTACCTGGAATGACTCTACTGAATATGAACTATAAGTAGAAGAATTGAATGGAAACTCTTGTCTGATGATACAAATTGAGAGCTTATACCATAGAATCAATGTGTTCACTGAGTGTGCTGTTTGTGCAGTCATAGTGTTAGTCAGACTCTCTTTGGAAAGCGCTTATGATACAAGCATCTTATTTTCTCAGTATTGTCTGGAATCATTGTTGAGGAAAGTACATTATCTAAGGATGCTGTGTAAATAATTAGGCCAGAGCTATAACTATCTTCTTCCAGTTTCTGGTGAACTGCTACATTGCCTTGATTGTGTGCCAACTGCAGATGACAGATCATCCCAAATCAGCCTTTGTTCTTTTCAGACACAGTTCTTTCATTTTTCATGGGATAGTTCTAATGCTAGAAAGAACTCACAATATCTACCCATGTTTGACTTCAACCAGAAAGCACAGTCCACGCCCCAGTAGGACCATAGGTGTAATTGAAGCATGTGAAC
Organism: Rapana venosa; assembly: GCA_028751875.1. Lineage (NCBI taxonomy): Eukaryota > Metazoa > Mollusca > Gastropoda > Neogastropoda > Muricidae > Rapana > Rapana venosa. The sequence goes on along the minus strand of CM054137.1, from coordinate 29,313,763 downwards.
CCTGTACTTGTTATGGTGGAAGTCACAAGAAGTTGTCTGTGTTCCGCAGCTTCACCTGGCCAAGCTGGCAAGGGAGGGAGTGGAGCGAGGACGGGCAGAGGACCTGAAGGTGATATCTCGCCAGGCCAGTGACAGGGAGGAGAAGCTGAGGACAGCCATGGAGGATGCTGAAGACAAACACTGTGAGTTGCTGCACTTCTCCTGTTGCTGTATAGCTGTATTTGGTTAATGTGTGCATGCTTCTTGGATTGTGATGATGGCAGTTTTATCAGAAGATTTCTATGTTGTTAAAGAGTCATTTGTCTAGTTATTTAATCAAGTATTGCTGCAGTGTCAGTTTCACCTGCCGTACGCATGTAATGGACTCATAAGGCTATTGATATAGGGACTTGGTTGTTATGTGTACAGACTCTTTTTTTTTTTACCTTCACCCCCACTCCCTTTATGCAGCCTCAATCCAATTTTTAAAAACCTATCGTTTTAAGCTTAAAAAGCTTCAAGCAGGCATGTTAACTGTTGACTTGTGTGTGTTTGTGTGTCTAGTATGATGCATTTTACAGGCATGAAAGGGCTAGGGGAAATTGCAGGCATGCACAACAGTTGGGTTTTCATGTATGGTAGTCTGTTCTCCATATACAGTGGCAAGGCTGGAACACACACACACACAACACACACACACACACACACATTTACTCAGGGACCATAAGCGGCGCGATCTCTCAAGACATGGTTCATCAAACCAAGATTTGAAATCTATCTATCTATCTATCTGTCCCATAGTCTGACGACCGTGGGGGCACCCTCAAAGACTCAACAACCAGTTCCCTCCATTCCTCTCTCTGTTCTGCCTTTCTCAGGGTTTTGTTGAGTTTTAGGCCTGTCCATTCACTGATGTTATCCTCCCAGCTCTTCCTTGAAATACAAAAGAAAAAGATGGATCATGGCTCGTTGTTGTTGTGATTACAGCCCAACAGGTTCATGAGATGGATTCCATGCTGCATCGCCAGAACAAACTGATCCTGAAGCTACGAGAAGAATGCAAGAGACAGGCTGTGCAGATTGACAAAATCACCAAAAAATACAGGTGTGGTGTTCAGTGGTTCTTACACTAGGATCTTTTTTAAACTATAGTTTTGTTCATTGAATTGTGACACTCATTGTAATTAGAAGTTATTTTGTGTGTGTGTGTTGGAGGGGAGCTGTCCTTGACATAATCAGCATTAGTTTGCAGTTTGCTGATGAGTCGAGTCTTGTGATCTGGGCATAGTGAATGTTTATATTTCCATGTCCCAGTAAATGACTGGCATGAGTTGAGTTAGGGGTTGGAAAATTCACTGACCACTGTTATATCATAGGTCTTAAACATGCACATTGTTATCTTGTGCTTGCATATTCATAGAAGGGTGAGTAAAGACCTGCCTGCCGGTAAGCTGACTTGAAAGATTACTAAAATTCCCCCATCAATTCACTAAGTGCAACTGAGCTTCAAAGTAGGGATCTGAAAGCAGATGACAAATGCTAGATCATGTCTGCTGGTGTACTCATTTCCCTGTAATGCAGAACCATTCCAAATGCTTAGCTGTGAATCTGGACTTCAGCGTGATGGTAAAAAAGATTGTGTTTGAGTAAGTATGTTGTGAACAGGACAGAAAGAGAACACTTGTCTGCCAAACATCTCCGACACAATTTCACACGTTCATTTCTGAAATTGGAAATACAATTCCTTGATTGTTTTTCTTTTATATTTATTTTTTTTAATCGGTGTACAGGGCAGCAGATAACTATTATGACTGATGGAAAATGGTAACAACACCTTTAATGTTCGGTTATGAATATTTTAGTGAATTTATCACAGCCATCTTTCTGAATCCATTACCAGTTTCATTTTCACAAGGACGCACTCTCATTTCTATATTGTATGCACCCAGGGGATGGGATAGCTCAGTGGTCGGAGCACTCGCTTTCCCCCAGCCAAGTTAAGCAGCATCGAGCGTGGTTACCAGTTGGATGGGTGACCGTTTGCGCGCCTTGGCTTCAGTACAGTTCCCCCAGTTCACCCAGCTGTAAATGGGTACCTGCCCTCTTTAGGGTCAGGGAAGGTAAAGCAGCGAGGGAGATGAGATGGGCGCCACCCTCAATATGCTGGCCCTAGAGAAGTGAGGTCTCTGACGCCTCGTGCCTCTATGACCTTATAGGTTATGGGACTCCTTTACCTTCACCTTTATGCACCCAAATCTGTTGATTATGAAAAGGTGAAGCAGCAGCATCAGACATCTTTGATCTTGTGCATTCTTACTCTCTGGTTACTGTTGTAAAGGCACTATAGGTACCATTCTCAGTCAGTCATTAAGAAAGAAAGGGAAAAAGTGTGTGCATGCGTGTGTGTATTTTCCCTTGATTGCTTTCATAATTATGCATACCCTGTACCAAGACCATAGCAGAAGAAAAGAATAAGTATCCATCAATGTTTTTGTCATTGTGCAGGACTCAGAACACAAAGTTGACAAATGAGGCAGACTCCTCAAGGCAGCGCTTGGAGAGGACATTGACCCGACTAAACATGCTGGAAGAACAAGCAGACCAACACGGGCGTGTCCACAACAAGATGGCCGCTCGGGTCAAGGCCATGGATGATCATGCACAAAACCAAGCTTCTCAGGTAACTGGTTTTAGCTTTGATTTTTTTAGGGGGGGGTGTGTGGTGTGTGCGTGCGTTCATGCGAGCGAGAGAGAGCACAGAAACTTGTTGGAAAGTAATTCTACATTTATGCATGGAGTTATGGCAGACAGAACTAAAAAGTAAATGTTTTGCACATAATTAACCAGAAGTAGCAATATCAAAAAATCCCATGAAAACTTTGTCCTGGTTTAGATTGGATTTTTTTTTCTTTTCTTTATCTAGAATAGCTTTCATAACAAAATAATTTAATGTTAAACAAAAGTAAAATTGAGATTGTTACGATTGTTAACGGTCATCTCTTTTTTTAATAGGATCACCATACCTTGAGTTACTTCCAGAACTGTATTCCTTATACCTGTTTGGTTTTATCAGAAAATGGTCTGTAGAATAAGAGAAATGAGATTATCAAAATAATGAACTGTCATATCTTTTAACAATGACTGCCATACATTTTTTTACCTCCAGAACTGTATTCCTTGTACCTGTTTGATCAGAAAGTGAAATAGAGGGTCTATACATTACCAGCGCTACTATATGTTGCAGCTCATTGAGATTCTAGCCATCAACAGTCGACTCACACGTGATCGACAGCTGCTGGCAAAAGAAGTGGAGTTTCTACGCAACCAGCTTACCCGCATCAACACCACAGAAGTCATCCGTCTCAACTCTTCATCCAAACCTTTAGTCGACGATATTCTCAATGCCCTCACTAAGGAAGAGAGAAATGGCACTCAGATAAACGCTGCACTAAAACTGAGCGAATTGACCAAAACTCCTGCTGAGCTTGAGGATGACACGGAGGCTAAAGAAGACTTGGAAGAGGATGCATGAGTAGATGAGCTGAATTCAAAACTGCTGTGTGTGGTTAGTGGAAGCAGTGAACAAGAAGTTTGAATGTATTGAAAGGTACATCACAAATTTCATGTCGTTTCGAAACATATTTCGTTCTCAAGAAAGTGGACTGTAAATCGTATGGATGCTGTTGCGGTGTTTGTGAATACGGAAGGACTCAGTTTGCTGTTTTTGTTTCAGTATCTGTAACTATCAGCTGGATAGTTTGGATGTGTCTGAAGTAGTGAAATGTTTTGTTTTGCGGAAGAAAACTTGAATGTGATAAAGAACTGTTTTGCCTGTGATAATGTCCATTTCTTCACATGCATGCATACTCACACATGAACAGAAGTGTTCTTTCACACAAACATACAAGCATGCACAAACACATGCATGCATGCTTGCACACACAAACACACACACATGCATGCACACACCACACACACACACACACACACTATAAGAAATTTTGGTCATTTTTTTGTTTAAGACCCTGTTAGATGTTTTCCAGTTTTCAGGTCAGCAAGAATGTGACCAGAGTAGACATACATCCATGTCTATGTCTGCTGTACCTTGGTCAGGACTGACCACAACAGTATTGACAGATTAGAACTGCACTCTAATCTTTATATCTAGCCCTTCACATTTGTGTGGCTAATGTCTGATCAAAGTCATGCCTTGTCAGATAGGTCCTTCTCTTGGCAATTTTCTTACCTTCGACTTTGGTGTGGTTTTGTTCCCACAACATTAATTTAGTTCTAAACTTCATGGCACAAAATGGCTATGTGGCATTGTTCCAATAGCAAACTTCATAGCATAAAATTGCATGTGACATTGATTCAATAACAAATTTCATGGCACAAAGTGGCAATATGTATAAATTTACAAAAGTTGCTGCAGTAAATGCAACAAAATGAAGTCTGGTTGGTTTGTTTGTTGTTTTTCTTTCGATGGATCCAACAAATAAAACAAGAGGACAATGTTTTCACACAAAAGGAATCACAGTATTTATTTGCCGAGTCTACAAAACTTCATAACATATTGAAGTTTTAAAAGAATAACTATAGTGGGGGTTGTGATGGAATGAATAAAGGAAAAATTAAAAAAAAGAATCAGTCATAACAAATTGAACCTAGACTGAATTTCATTCATATCAAGAATATCATTTTCTTCAAAGAAACCCTGATCTTCAAATACATCCTTTAGTTGCCAAGTTTTCTGTCCCAACCTTGCCAGACCTTGGATAGCCTCTTAACTGATGCCATCCTGGATTTTTTTTTCTTTTAATTTTGATAATTTCATTATTCCCAAAGACGGAATGCGGCTACCTTAATGGTGGGAAGAAGAAACGTTTGCATGCGCAAAAATCTCACCATTGGTGAACCTCGGAGCTCTAGCTGAGGAACCACGTAAGCAAAACATGTTTCATAGTTTGCCCCAGTATGTATATGAGGGCACATAGTCACGCATGAAGAGACAAGCAAATCGTGCATGCGTGACTTGGGATGAAAGGGATGAGGTTAGAGTATGTTGTTTGAACTGACGAGCAGCATGTGTAGAATAAGTTTTCCAGATACATCGGTTCACTTTCTCTTATGGTTACATCTGATTGTCGCCTTGAAATAGGTATGTGCATTAAAAACCCCAATGGGGTAAGGGTGGGGGGGTATCTGAATCTTGAAAATCTTAATTCTGGTTTTTGTACATTTGTAATGTTCATCTTTGTCACACGTCTGTTTGTGATGAAGAGGAATTTGTTGAACAGTAGTTAAAAGCTGTATATCAAACAATAATTTATTATTAAACCTTTTTTTTTTTTGGACTTAAACATGGTTTGTGTGTTCCATTTCCAGTGATCAGCAGCTTGAAGTCAGCTGCGTGTGTGTGTGTGTGTGTGTGTGTGTGTGTGCATGTGGGTGGGTGGGTGTGTTTATTATTTCTTTTATTTCAAGAATAATGAAATAAGCACTCATGTGCTTTTTTACATCCAGTACACATCTGCATATGTGGACTGTAAATTTTATCATCCATTCCCACCAGCATGCAATGGCCTACTCTTCAAAAGGCAGAACGTGTTTTAACATGTGCACAAGATGTGTGTGTGTGTGTGTAAAATGCCTATTTGGCATTGTTTATTATCTCCTCTTTGTCCTGGAGGGGGCTGGGAGTGATCATTGCAACTACGACAAACATTACACAAAATCTGGGACTTCAACCTACTTCTTCCAAGACACATATGTTCAATTGGAGAGAAAATAAACCTATCCAGCACCACTCCCTCATGCATGTAAAAAAAACAAAAAAAACCAGAAAGAGTGCTGAAGTCATTCACAAAGCTAAAAAAAAAGAAAAGAGAACATCCTAAATCTTTGAACGCACTGGGTTCTTTGCATATAGACCCAAAAAAGTAAATCTTGAAGGAACACTTAGCTGTGCCTGGGATGATATCGCATATCATACAATGAGTGTCCTGTACAACCTTCACACACTAGAATTACTATCACATCACAAAGGTTCCTCTTCAGAGTTGTGGTGGAGCAGTTAAAGCTGCACTCACATCGTTTTTGGATAGCATAATGGTTTAGGGGTCAGAAATAAAATGTTCAGTGTGGCAACTACCGCTTTATTCCTCCATACATGCCCAAGGTCAGATTACAGCTACCTTGATGATGGCAAAAATAGTCACAAAAACAACATCCCATCATTGGTGAAACAGAAGGAAAAAAAACCTCCTGCATACCAGAGCTATCTGTAACTCTTGCCATTCTACTCTCTCTCTCTCTCTTTCTCTCTCTCTCTTTCACAGACACATAGAAGATGTGTATACGCATGCACACACACACGCGCATACACACACACGCACATGCACCTAGAGTTCTCTCATTACTTCCAGCTATTATTTTTTAGCAGCCTGTTGTACTTTTGGTGCAATGTGAAAATCTGTCATGAGCAGTATCACCAACAGTTCCCCATCCGATCCGCCCTCCTTCTGATACCCTCCTTCTGATACCGGCTGTGATAAACTTGTAACTGTTATAGACTGAGCAGGCACGCAATGTTTGGAACAGTAGCCTAATAAGATAGAGAGCTCTAACCTATTTGGACCTTGAGAATCCAGATACAATAAATGAGCAGAAGAGATGGTCCCTTCAATGTAATATCCCATACTGAGTGTATGCATGGGGTACTACTACAGTGTTCTTGGATTCATTGCCTGGGAACTGTTGAAAGAAACATTGATTCTGTTATTTGAAAAACAGAAATCGAAGAAGGCTCAGAACTGATCATAAATGTTTAATGTTCAGTTTCTAACCACTTCAACCTTGTGTATATATGGGGGGAGGGGGGGGAATGTGCATGGATGAAAGTCCTTTGGACAATAACAAATAAGGTAACTAAAGCATGCCCATAAACTTTCTTATATTTTCTTGTGAGATTTCAGTTTAAGCTTTGTTTATATCGTCTGATTGAAAAAAGCAACAGCAATCTAATCGGTAGCTAGGGTCACGTCCATCACACAACAATACCCTAGTACTTTTATGGATGGTGCTGCCTTTGTAGGGACATGCACTCCCCCTGGAGAGCAGCCCCAATTTTACTCAGAGAAATCTGCTGTGACTTTGTCGTATACTTTAAAAAAACAAAACAAAAAACCAATACAAATAACCAAGAGTTGTTGTGGGGGGCATGGCACTGTCAAGAACACCGGCTTTTGACAACTGTGGTGATGTTTTGCCAATGTCTGGGTCTCAGCAAAACTTTTTGGAGTCTATACAGAAATGTTATCTACCCATTTCTTTCTCTGCTTGGCTTTTTTTTATCCCTCCATGGACAATAACTTACAAGAAGGTCTTTAAAATGCTGTCCAATCTCATAACATGTCCAGTTTCTCTTCTTGACTCTTGTAAAGAGGTCTTCTTGTGATCTGTGATAACGAGCTGCTGCTCCTCATTCATTACATCTGTGGGTTTTGTTAAGACTTAGGTCTATTTTGATCCTTTGTATTTACTTGCTGCTGAGTGTACCCTTTACTAGTTTGCGCAACAACAAAAAACCAACAACAACAAAACCCTTACAGCTTACAGTTCAAGCTTCCCATGATCATTGAGATTTTATTTTCGTTTTGGGGGGACTTTCCCAGTGGATTCTAATTCTAGGTAGAATCTATTTAGGCTAGTTGTTGGAACCAGTTGCATAACTGGTAATCTGTAGAATGCTATCTGCTCATTCAATTCTGAGACATAGAAGTTCACTAGTCTGGGTCAAAATTGCGTAATACAGAAAATGTACCGATTACCAGCCCCCTCCGTACAGTGGTTAACACCTTGGGTTACGGATTAGTAGGTGGGCTCGAATCCCAAAAGAGTCATAGAGATATTTTGGACTCCGGCTGGCTCCTACCAAGAGTGAGTTTGCTATGCGCTCATAGTGAAGATGGAACCACTCATTCGAGTTTCATCCACTTTACAGATATTATTTTGACTTTTGTTCAAACTAAATGGGCATCACCGCAGTTGTCTGTCTCCAGGAATTGTAGGAATCATAGAGTACAGCCCTGACAAGAAGTCACAAAGCACATGCACTTCTATAGCAGCAACATTACATAATGTCATTGATCATCATGCAAGTAAAGCAAATTCTCTCTAATTCGGCTGCTCTCGTCTCACGGTGACCTCTGTTTCGGTTTTCCCATACAATTTTCATGCCTGTGGTATTTGTGTCAAAGCATTCCGGTCGGCGGTTCACGGGAGAGGGTCGTCGGAGGGACGACATGGTGGTCACCACGGCAGGAGGGCTGGTTCCACGACTGAACTATTACTGCTGTCAGTAGAGGGCTTAGTATGTGGTTTCCTGCGTGTGTTAGTTCAGCACTAGCACCACTGGACACTTACCAAATTGACCCAGCAGCAGAGCAGGGCCTGTCTGGCTGGTGGCCCTATCGCGACCTGACATGATAGACTCCCTGTAGACGTCTGACCCTGACTATGCGACAGAACGAATATGGGTATGGCTGGTGCTGAGAGATTGAAATGAACGGCATGGGAACAGCTGGATAGTAGACCTAACGTCATAGAAGATGAGGCAACACAAATTTTAAGAAAAACAACTACAAATCATACTTAGACCTAGATCTAAGATGTGGTATTTGTTCTTTGTTACAGATCTGTAATTAGTTCTTCAGTTTAACGTCCTTCCACTAATTAGTGATATCAGACGGGAAAGTGTGCGTGGGTGAATGAGTGTGAGTGTGTAGGGGGGGGGGGGGGGGGGGGGGGTTGGGATGTGCATATAGCTAATTGTGGGCATTAAACAACTATAAGAAACAAAAGATCTGAAATTGTTCACTGTGCGCAAACGTAGATCTAGCTATGCCTTTTCAATGTACAGCGGAGATACCCTTCTGATAAAATCTGTTTAATTATTCATGTTCACCTTAATATGTGTACTTTCTTATTATATATAACCTGATTACGTGCAGTTGTTCACTGTGCAGCAAATTTGGTTCTTGGTAGCCCAAACAGAAAAGTCCTGCAGGGGGCGCTTTTTTAAACTGAGCAGACGATTAACCCAACCAGCTGACACGTCGCAAGTTGGGAGGAGGGATCTGCTGGACAGGGAATTGCATTTCATCGGATATTTCTGTTGATTTTCAGCTCGGTGTATAGAAAAACTGTACAAGTCTTGTTTTTGATTTTTTGTTTTTACAATAGGTGACAGACGGATTCTACTGGCCTGATTTTGTCCGGCCTGGCTCCAGTTTGGTTTTTAGGGCCTAGCAACTCACACTAGGCTAAGTAATCGTTGGTGTTTCAACCCTAGGCCTAGTGGGTACACATTGAAAAAGAATGTTTTGTCAGTGACTGTGATTTCACACATGCTTCTTAATTATTTTTTTAGATTGGAAAAATAACGTATGCGGTTGTATTCGACTGTAACACAGACATTAGGCCTAACAGCTGATTGCAGAGGTTATCATGTCCATTGACCCATCAGGATGGGAAATTTTATCCTCTGAAGAAGACAGGGTATTTTCACAGTCGCCAGACGGATTTATACGTCAAGCACTGGTGCTTGATGATATTACCCAACGAAAACGACAGTATGAAAAACGTGGGGCTAAACCCAGATCTAAATCAAAGTTTTATGGAAGTCTTCGATCACCACCAAAAAAGAGAAAACATTGTGTTCCAAAGTCACCCACACAAATGCCAGTAAACATGTCGTTGGATTGCTTTTTTCATTCTACGCCAAAGAAGTCTGCCAAATCTCAGGTGAAACTGAATACCTTTTGGCAGAAGAAAAAACCCAGTGACTCGTGTTTTGTGGTAAAATCAAAGGAGATGAGGATGTTTTTCAAACTAAGCGGTGAGTTAATACATGTACTTGTCCATGGCATAGCCCTATACCTGTTTGGGCTTTCTTCAAGTTCCATATGTGTGTTCTTACGTTAATCTGCTCTCATCAGCCAAATTAATGAAAAGGAAATTGTTATGTTTACAAGAGAGAGAGAGAGTGGGTGTGGGTGTGTTTTCTTCAGTGTTTTGTATTTTTACTAGCTTGGCTAGAGATTAGACGAAGAGGGGAATGAGTGCAAGCGAGCATAACATTGTAGGATAGTAAAAGTATGCGTAGGTGCATATTCGTGTTTCTCTTTAATTTAAAGTTGTTTTCACCTACAATGATAGAAAAAACTTTTTATGAAGATCCCAAAATTGTTTGATTTTTCAAATTTACTATTTCATCTCAAGGATAATGGAATAAGCACTGATGCGCTTTCTTTTACATCAAGTAAAATGTGTAAAGTGTGTATGCAGTTTTGTAAATTTTGTCTTCTGTTCCCTGTGACATTACGAGAAATGTGTGTGTGTGTGTATGTGTATGCGAGCATATTTTTGTGTATGTGTGTTGGAAGAAAGATACTGCTCGTCCAAATATATATATATATATATATATATATATATATATATATATATATATATATATATATATATATTATATGGGGGATGTTGTAATGATAGGTAAGATTACAAATTAATGTTTGATTAAAAGCAAATTTTGCATGATTTGATTTCGATTTCTTTTCTCTTTTTTTTTCACAGTGAAAGACGGCAATAATTGTTTGCCGAATCTGGAGTCTTCCTCTCTCGTTGGCTTTACACCCTCAGATGTGTCTGGGGAAAGTAATGGCATGTTCTCTCGTGGGCCGTACAGCTTAGTTTGCAGAGTTATCTCCGTCAGCCACACTAGTCTTTCGCAGGTCGCTGTATAGTATGCATCTTTGAAGGATGTGATCGTCAGTCTGGTTTTCTTAACCATGTGCGCGCTGAGAAGGAATGAGTTTCAGCTTTGTAGACATGCGGTGATTTAGCCCCTTGTACCCAGTGCGGGAGTCTTAGAATGATGACCTGTTCTCTGAGATGATGGTAGTTGTCCTTTTCTACTCTGGGTCGGGCGATTGATTTGATGAGTGTTTTTCTTTCGTAGAAAAACTCAGAGTTAAACTTACTCTGACCTTCTAACGATACCTTCAGTATCAAATCAAAATTTCTACCTGAAAACAACAAAATTTCAAAGGAAGATAGACAACCATTTTCCTATGACTGATGACTGAATACATAAGTATTCCTAACATTTAGAACAGTATGTATGCCCTTTCTATCTGGTAAATCTATGTATTTAGACTTCCCTTAGAAGGCTCACGAAACAGCAGCTGCCTCGTCTGCTGTTTTGGAGGTCATCGTCGAACACGACGGACAAACATGCAATACAACATCGCCTGGGGTTTATCACAGTTCTGGATTAAACCATTGACGCTGGGGGCAACAGCAAAGTGAGAGGCTCTATGACCAGTGGCTTTCCCATTCATGGAATTCCATTTAACAGCTTAGTCTTTAGTGATCAATTATGACTCTCTGACTAGGAGGCTTGACTTACACAGTCCTTATGTGCTGCAGCCCTGGGGGCTAGATGGCCTTTGAAGAACATCTCCAACGCTGACTGCCCTTATGCCCACTTGGCCGAGAGAGTGGGGATGTACTGTGGGCAAGGCATCTCCACTATTTCTGACCAATTTCCGAAACAGCAGCTGCCTCCTCTGTTGTTTTGGAGGTCCTCGTCGAACACGACAGACAAACATACATACAAACAACAGAAGGCTCAAAATACACACACACACTCTCTTTCTGTGTCTCTCTCTGTATGTATATATATATATATATATATATATATATATATATATATATATATATATATATATATATATATATATATTATGTGTGTGTGTGTGTGTGTGTGTGTGTTTGATAGTATGGTTTTTCCATCGTGAAGGGAAATGAGTACTTTCTTTTTTTATTTGTGCAGAGGATGAAGTCATCAGTCAATTCCTATGTCATGACAGCTGCTGTAGAGTTGCTGACAAAGTAAGTGTCTGTGGAAAATATGTGCAGTTACTCACTATAGCCAAATGTGTATATAAAAAGCTACAGAAAACACCTGCACCTTTATTCCTGTACACACACGCGCGCGTGCATATAATTATATGCATTCAGACTCTTTACTATTAGAAAATCTTAAAAGCGTTGCTTGTACATTTTTCTGAAGAAGTCTGACCGCTGAAAATTGCACAAACAGTCAAAACCTCAAGTCTGTCAGAGATTTTCCAAAGATAGCAAGAGCAATATCCACAAATACAACACATCTAAATCGTTAATAAATGTCAGGGTTGAATCCAAATCCAAATATTGCTGGAAGAGATGAAATCCTATACTCGCAACTTGGGAGCTCAAAGAGCGCAATTTGACATCGACTGCATTGACTTTTAATAAAGAATAGTAGGCTAATATAGATTTAGTACATTCTCATGGAAAAATTCATTTGTTAGAAAAAAATCAAATCATTTAAATGTTTGTACAGATGGATTAGTCTGAAACAACAAAGTTGGTACTACATACAAGCTCTTTCTCTGTTTCTGGCCCATCGATCTGGAATGACCTCCCTCTCTCCCTTCGCCAAAAGCCTTATGACGCTTTTAAATCCGGCCTCATGACACATTTATTTCAAACTTAAGATACTCCCCTCTTGTTCCATCTCATTTTTTGTCCATGCCCTCAACAGCCAAAATCCCATCATCCTGCCGAAGTGTATAATGTTCATGTGTGTGCGTTCGTGTGCGTGCGTGCGTGCTTATGTGTGTATACATTTGAATTTGTAAAAAAACAACAACTATTGATTGTACCTGGCTGCATGTGAATGAGTGGGATGAACGAAAGCGCTTTGATTTGTTTTTTGCAAGATATGGTGTTATATAAATTCCATATATTATTATTATTATTATTATTATTATATATGTAGCCTACTAGACGAGATTTAAAAACTTAATACCCCCTCCCCCCCCAAATCCGTTGTTACAGCAGAACACGTGGCAATATTAATGACACTTGTTTTCTAAACCTTTTTTCCAAAAGTTGCTTTTCGAATACTGTTTCATGTTTATTAAAAACCAGCAATTCACGCCATCAGCTCTTTGCTAATAAAAGTTCAATCTGAACTAGTCACAAAAATTTTTCATGTGATTCATCTCCTCACCTGAAAAGGCTCGGCTATGACTTTTTGTTGGATTCCAACCCATTATGGTGTCTAGTATCATAAAAATCAAAAGACGAAGAAGAGCAAAGGGATTAGGACTAGAAGTTGTTCCAAATTTTCAACTCTATTTGTATTTGCAAAAATGCTGTCAAATCGTGCAAATAGCACAGCAAACATTATGTGCTGAGAGCAAAGGATTTTATAGATATTGGTTATGTGCTAAAACAGCAAGAGATTTGATAGAGGTTGCCTATCTCCTGCTCCTTGCCATGTAAGTGTTGCCTGGCAGATGGTAAGCAGCCTATATCATGTCTGTTGGGTTCAAAGATGGAGCGTTTTGCATGGTTAGGAATTCTTTGTTGGATGTCTATTTTGAAAACAATGAAGTTTAAGTGGAATGCAATTTTTGTGTGCAGTATCTCCTTGCCATGGTTTTTGCCTACTTTAAAAGGGCAAATTTGTCTTTGTGGGAGTACACAAGAATGAACTTCTTCATTGCACTGTGAGTACATGTGTTCAAACAAAAGAAGAAAATGAAGTAACCAGAAAGAAACAAAACACTATCAAAGTTTAAGAAGGCATCTTGGGGAAAATAATGTATTTCAGCAACCGATCAGTGATAAATATAAAACACCCTCTGTATGTATATCATCTAGGCTAGTGCATAAAACACTAGTACAGAAGTGTTAGTTACAGAGGGGCTGCCAAATGTTATAAGGTCAAGAAAGGAAGATGATGTGCATCAGAACTTAGCTTAATTATTCGCAGTCATTGCAGTATGTCACCATACTAACATCGTTAAAAAAAATCCTTTTAATCTGTTTGTATTCTTCTTTTTAATGAAGAAGATATACGAAAGTTAATACTGGACATGCATCATAGCCTTTTGCTCTTATGTTGTTGTGTTCTATTGTGATAGTACAAATACTTTTCACTGGCTTAGGTAAGTCATGTTCTTAAGTGTGTTTTAAGACAGTGATAATTTACCCAACTAAAGACTCATATGCCTCTTAGAGACAGGATAAACAAGACATTACACAGGAACAGGTTTTTTTTAACCTTTTAAGTCACAACATTGAATAGTTTTTAGCACACATTTACATGTATAGTGTCATGTAATTCAACGGAGGTAATGTTTGATGTAATACAGGTATTTGGCAAACGATGTAGAGGAAGATGAGGAGGAGCTGAAGTATGAAATCTTTCCCTGGGCTCTGGGCAAGAAGTGGAAGGACAAGTACCCACAGTTCCTTAAGAAACGGGACAGGCTACTGCGACTCATTGATTACAAAGCCATTGTCAGTCGACGATGTGCTGATGAGGTATTGCACAAATTTATACCGCTGGAATTAAATTTAGGTTTTGTTCCGCTGGTATTTTGTTGCATTCTCTTCGATAGATTGAAATGTATTGCTAATTTTGTGTATCTTTTTTCTTTGATTGATTGATTTATTTCATTTACTAAACCGCCTTGATTTTGCATATTATACTAATCCATATCAGACTTAAGCATTACCTGTTACGCCCTCTCTGTCTGCCCAAGTTATTTGATCAAACCTCTCTCGATGTTTGGTCATTGACCACATTCGAGAAACAGACTGGTATGATATTGATAGTCCCCAGAATGCAAGAAAGCGTGAATAAACCACTTACAGAACAAAATTAAGTAGCGGAAAAGAGGTGCAGGCGTGCCAACAACACGAAAGAAATCTGCTTTTATTCATCAAAAGTCATGAGGAGGCAATCAATGAATGTTTCAGTAAGACTAGTTCTATTTTTTGCAGATCCCAACTAACCCCTTCCTGTATCTTTAGCTGCGAATGTTACTTTGGAGCCTATACTCAGTACAACAAAAGAGCCTACTTTCATCGCACTTGGATATACCTTGACACTGTCATCCTTTGCTTTCTTTGTCTCATATTCAGATGAACAAATCCAAAGTAGGAACAGGGATCATTATATAGTTTTCTAGCTCCAGAGGCTTTGATTCCCATTCTCCGCACCATTTGTTTTTCAACCCTTGTCTAGATCTATAACTCGGTGCCAAAGACAAAGGCTGGAAATTAGCCACCCCTCCAGGCTACATGATAATAGCAAAAGCCAAGTAAACCAAAGGTATGTATGCTTCTCCAACTCCGTGAATGACGACATGCATTCCAGACAGGTGTGTCCCTTCAGGAATGGACGCCATATACAACAATATGGCGTTGTTCCTCAGGTCAGTCCATTACGTAACTCATTGAACTTGTTATTGGGAGAACCATTCCTTGCACCAAATCCTGAAAAAAGGCATTGATAAACAGGTTCCACTAAGCCTGGCATATCTTCAACAGCTATCACACGTCCGAAGTCGAAAGGCCATTCCAAACTGGAAGTTTGTCTGTTATGCACCTAATAGATGCCAGAAGAAAACACTACATTTTTGTCATTGGTCAGCTCTCCTCGACCACGAATTATCTTTAATATTTTAGTCAGCTTGTGTGCTTTCGCTCATCAGTAAATACATGCATAAAAGTGTATGAATATTTTATAGCGATTTTTTAAAATGAAATTGCTCCTGATTATCCTTGTTCTCCTGCAAAGATTTTTTTGAACATATATTTCGTTTGATTGATAAATTGTGTGCTTTGGGAGCGTTTGGTCTCCTTTTATCGTTTTGTTCTGTAGGGAGATGGTACTAAGAAACTCTACATTAGTCTTTAGTTTTCTTTCTTTTCATGTAATTCCAAGCTGATTAACCCTTTGGCAATGTACAATCTCTCTGTTTTTCCTCTTCCTATCCTTTCATTTTTCCCTATTGTCTACTTTTGAATGTGTTAATAACTATATCTTTACACAACTTTTTCCCCAACTGTTTATGTTACTTGCAGATTATGGCGATAGAGCCAGACCATCCTTTGTGGAAGAGAGAGAGGCCACAGCATCACGCAGGTGCTATTCGGAGTTACATGAAAGATCCTGATGATGATGGATACCCTAGGTATGAAAAACTGCTTCCAGTTGCTTTTAAATTCTCATAACAGGCAAGTGTGGTATGATATGCCAGGAGCTACGGTATGCACCAGAATTCTCAAGAATGTGGTATACATGTCTTATGGTGCGGGAATTTCAATACCGCAATATTAGGACACATGATGCTTGGCTGCCAGTAATAAGCAGTATGAAGCCCATGCATTGCTGCTGAAAACGACATCCATAACCATGATCAGTTATAATAACAGAATTAAAGAGCTTTTCGCTGCTATGAAGATTCCAACTTAAACGCATCATGCACTGATGCCATGTCACCTAATTGGAGCTCAGTGGAGTTTATTCTGATCAAAAATTATTGAACATTATCTACTCGGGTTCTGTTGATGGAAACAACATGATAGTCCAATGGCGTGAAAGATAAGTTTCAAAAGCAGGCTGGTAAGTGTCTTCTGGTCTCCTGTCATGGTAATGCTATCCCCTCGTGTTTTGTTCTAATAGAATGTCGTTATCTCCATTGGTAGCTTAAACAGTTTCCTGATTTGATTCCTTTCATGTAAACAGGGGACCAGACGCATCTCCACGCTACTGCCATCTTTGTGATGGACAAGACAGCCAGTACGATTCTGCCAGCCCCTCCAGCGTGACCTGGTTCATCAGCTCCGCAGCTTCTTCTCCAGAAAACCTGACGGAGGAAGCAGCTGCCTGGATGAGAGCTGTGGAGGGAGGTCGGGGGGTTGCAGGTACTTTTGATTTGAGAGGTAGGATGTTCTGCTAAAGGGAAGTTCTCAGTAGAATGGCCAATAAAAGAGAGAACTGGGTAGCTTTTTGTATTTTTCTTTAAAGTCATACACCTAATTTTTTGGAGCCATTTTCAAAAACGCATCTAAAAAAGTAGGGAAGAAATGTATCGAATAAAGGTTATTGTCAAATATATCAGGAACTGTCAGAGTAGTTTTGAATTGTTACATAAAGAATTTATCTGCAATAGTTGGCAGTATTTTTGTAAGACAATTGATATTTTTTCAGTGTTTTTGATGGAGTTGTGTATGTGCAAATAAGGCTATACTTGATATATTCACATGCAGTGCACATTACGGTTATATAGAAAGGAATCAAAAGGACAACCCGAATAAAGAAAAGTTGAATTATGGACAGGAGGCTGAATGAATACGGTGGGGTTGGGGGAAAAACAGCGATGCGTAATCTGTATTTCTAATTGATGTCCAAGCCTGTCATGGAGACATCTATTTCATAGAAAAATGACACTTACAAAAACTAATGTTCATCCTTTGAATAAGAACTGCAACTTCAATTTCATGCAAAAGGGAAAAATACAGTTTTCACGTCATTTTTAGTACTTCCCATCTAGCATAGAGATCAATTGTTAAACAGGAGATTTCTCCGAAAAGGAATCCTAGAAGTTATGTATATGCTCAACATTTCAAAGGAAGTGAAAGTTCCTTTTTTTTTTCTTCTTCGGCCTTTAATTGACATGTGTGCAGCCTTGATGAGCTGCGTAAATATCACTGGCCTCAAGACATGCTTTTGTCTCTCGACCTTTCTCAAATCAATATCAAACAGAGAGTAATGTTTGTTTGAATTTGTCTGTTTGATATTACAGTCAGTACAGTGTACAATTAAAAATTCAGTACAGATCTAAATAAAGTTCTACCCCTGTAAAAAACACCAGAAAGAGAGATAACAAAAGAGATAACAACCACAGAGATACAGAGGCTATAGATCTGAAAGTCCTTATGATATACTCGTAGTTCATACCAATCATTGAATTATTAAATTTTGTTTTTAAAAAGTTTGACAATGACCTGGTTTAATATTCTAATAAAATACCTCCTAAACATATTTTGATTTAGATATATAAAACATAAAAAATTAGCATGCAGTTTCTAGAGCAAATTCAATGCTAGCTGTGGATAAGTTTCTCTGCTGGTTGTTTGCTTAGAAGTATCAGCTACAAGAAAAAGGAGTATTTGTGTCAAATCAAACATTGTATATGTCGGCATTTATTGTAACCATAGCTACTACTATTCCTCTATGTCTCGAGGTTGCGCTGTGGAGATTCTCAGATAACTTATTACTGATGCAGTATCAGGCACTACACATAAGCGTTTCCTTTTTTTCAGGACTGAAAAGGACTTTACCAGCTCACGGTGTACCTCATGGCACTGAAGAATGAAACTGCTCAACTTGAAAAAAGGTATGTATTCAGTAACACGTAAATATGAGTGTTCTCTTGTAAAGTGTGAGTGTTCTCTTGTAAAGTGTGAGTGTTCTCTTGTAAAGTTTATGTGAAAGTAAGGTTTATGGGTTAGATGAATTCTTTGTCCATTATAGGAACGAGGTTGTCATTTCACTGATTGAAATATTGCAAGTTCCACACGTTTTATTCTTCTCCTTATGGTCATTGCTATTTGTGTGGGTGCTGATTTTGTTTTGGATATACCTATAAACCACGGAAATATGTGTATTATGGTTTTGTTGCGCATCTAAAAGAAGTCAGAACAGAAAGCTATTGTGTTCAAAGTTCTAGAGAAAAAGAAACTTGCATAAGACTAATAGATTAAAATATAAATGTGGACAGGTTCAGAAATAAAAGGAAAATACTGCCATGTGGTGGCGCTGGCTCTATGAGCACAGCAGTCAGAACTTTAAGCAGAAGAATCTTGGAACAAAACTGACATTTGCAATGTAATGCAGTACATAATAAAACTCAATATCATACACTAAAAATATACAAAACCAGAAAGACCTTAGATACCAGAGTTCTAACGCTCCTGCAACAGATTGAAGTCGAAAAGCCTTTTCCAGAAGAAACTTTTAACTAAGTATTTATAATAGATGTTTTAACCCTGTTACCCCAAAACAAGAGAAAATAAACTATCCTTAGATATTTGCAAAGATTGTGAGAGTTGCCATGATGAAATCTGCTCTTATAGACCTTGCTTTTGCCGGAGATAGTTTTCTTTTGAAAGATTGATGAGCTGATTAATTGCTGCATTAGTAGTGCATAACAATGCGAGTATTCACAGCAGCAGATTACCGCATCTTTTTCCCTTTTACATATGCTTTTAAAGTTAAATTAGTTAAGTAGACACTGGAAGATAAATGTCTCTGGCTACATTTTCACACTATCTTTCTTGAATAAAATTCAAGTTGAGCTCATGATCTGACGGCCTTGGTTTGAGTCACCACCAAGGCGCCCATTCATGTGGATTTTTCTCATGGAGTTAATGTCAGTACCACGACTCCTCTCCCCTGAAAGTCTTTCAGTTAAGACTATAAACCAAGGCCTCGTGTGCGAACGCACATTGAGCATCTCGCACACGTGTTAAATCCATTCGACCTTTCGCAAGAATAGGCCATTGCTTGCCGGTAGGAACGGATCACAAAACTTTAAACAAAAAACAATCAAAACACCCCATGCACACAAGTGTCGTGTCTAGAAATCATCCTGAAAGTCGAAATGTGAATACCTAGTTGGTGGGCAAAAAGGGTCGCAGAAGCAAAATCTCACTATTGGTGAACCTGGGAGCTCTAGCCATGGAATAAAAAGAAAAATCAAAAAGTTATTTCCACAAAATTCAGCGGGTCAGAATGGGTCAAAAGAGTCATTCTGGTACTCCATGGCTAGGGTATAAGCTTGTCTGTTGTGAACTGCATTTGTGTGTGCTTTTCACCAAAATATCAGACTGGTTGTTTGTTTAAAATAAACCTAGGTGTGTTGCCTGTGTGCAGATTCCGGTGATAAGAGTGACTGTGATGCAGGTGAACATCTGTGATACTCTTCAGACAAAAAGCAGGCCGAGAATATGGCAGTCTATCTTGACATCTTCGTTCCGTATTGACGATTACAGGGGTTCTTTTGGATGTGTTGCTTGGATAGGCTTTTTAAAAATTGACTTACCTTTGAAATGAAACATAGTTTCACCATTGCTGAAAGTAGGACAGGATTATAACACTAAAACCAGGTTGCTTCAAGTTATATGAAGGTCACTTTTGTACGTTTAATGTGAACATTGTTTAGAGATGAAAATGTACTTTTATAAGATTACTAGAAACTGTTACATTTGATATGGATCAATTCAGTTATTAGATTGGAGTTAGGAATGATGCGGGACGATGAAATGGTGTTGCTTTTCTTGAAAAAAAAAAAGAACAGTTATTTTCTGTGAAGTGCAGAAGAAAGTACTGCACTGTGTTCTACATGAATAATTCCTTTTTGAAAGGCTTTTGACCACACACACTAACACACACACACACACACACACACACACACACACACACACACACACACACACACCAACATGCTCGCTCTCTCTCTCGTCTCTCTGTCTGTCTGTCTGTCTGTCTGTCTCTTCTCTCTCTCTCCCCTCTCTCTCTCTCTCTCTCTCTCTCCACCACACACACACACACACACACACACACACACACACGCACACACACACACACACACACACACTCTCCCTCTCTCTCTTAGCTCAGCATAACATAGCGTAATCTCTGTATTGTTTGTAATGTATTCATGAGACAAGAAAGGTTGGTTGTGAAATCATTTAGGCAAAGGTTTGGGGGGGGGGGGGGGGAATTTACAATATAGTTTTATATCAGACTGCGACCAGCGGAGATGGTTTAAAGTTGTACTGTGTTTTTGATACAGCTTTATGATTTCGAGAAAGCTAATGTTTTAAATCCATGAAGAGTTTCAGGGTGTTTTTTTCAGTTGTGTTACAGAAGCCGTTGTTTTTATTCCAGACCGTGTTCTAGTGGGATGTCAATTTTTAATTCAATGCAGGACAAGTGTCGTCATGAAATGTGATAGCAAGAATCTGATGGAAGCCTGCAGTCTTAAAGCCAGCAGTTTTAAGTTTGAATCTTTAGATACCATATGCAAAGCTTCTGTGATTTTATTTCTATGGGTCTTGTTAAACAAAAGACGAGACTGGGACGTCCAGTTCTGGGTGTTGATATTTTCCCATTGCGTTTTGATATCTCAATGCCCTGGGGTCTGGTTATCCATTGTTGTTGTATTAGGTATTATGCTTGTAATGAAACAAACCAAGGTTGAACACTAGGATCAAAGAAAGTTGAACAAGGGGCCTTGTTGATAACTGTAGGAGCAACGTACAAATAGCTTCCATTGAGTTTGATCACAATAAAATCACAAAACATGAGATCAGTAGCCACGGATAGTTGCATACATTTACTAAATTAATGTCTGTGACCTAGAATAATTGCGAAAGTTAAGTTAGATTGCGTTAGACACATACATTTTTATAGTGTTCTTGGTCCTTATAAACAACGTAACAAAGAATACTTTAGAAAGATGAACATTTTAAAAAAGTTACAGACATGCATTTGACCGTTGCAGACAAACAAAAGTAAAAAGGTGTGCAGACACATTTGTACAAACATACTCGTACATGTTTTATGCATGTGCCATTTGTGCAGTTGCTCATATCCCCACCTGCGTGCGTGCACGCACATACACACACTTAAGAGAAGATTTGTTGTTAGAACTTTATAAATGCGAAAATTGATGAAGATGATTGCTGTTACTTTTCTTCTTGTTTGCTTGAAATAAAGTGGATTTGAACCATGTGTTGTGAATTCAAGCATTTTTGTCTGAGTAATTTTGCTATATTCTGAAGCATGAAGGCAGATAATAACTTAGAAGTTGATTAAACAGGACGTATCGCCGATATCGTGCGTCTCATTGTGCGTATATTTCACTCTGTATGTAGTAACTTTGGTGATGATTATGTTTCTTGCACTGTGGTATTTCCCAATGTCTTTATTTTCCTTTCTGAAACACCATCTGTTGATGCATCTTAAAATAAGTGTACCTTTCTCGTCCTGGAAGATGTGGAAGCATGTTAAAAGACATGATCAATATAAAATGCCACTCCTCATAGGCTGAAAAACTACATCTACCCAAATTTTGCGTAAAATAAATATTTAGCAAGAACTAGGCATGGGCAGGGCCTAGTCTCTTTGTGGAAGGGGAGATGTTCAATACTGCTGTGCACTGTGGCAGCTCAAAGAGCTCATTGTTATCAGAAAAGCCTTTCACACACACACACACACACACACACACACACACACACACACACAACCACACACACAAATATATATATATATATATATATATATATATATATATATATATATATATATATATATATATCACTGACATTGTCTCTTAGAAATAAGCTGCGAGTAACAGATAACACTGAAGCCGGCAGAAGTAAAAAAAAAAAACAAACAAAAAAACACCCAACCAAACAAAAACACGGCACAGGTCCAAGGACAAAGATAGAAAAGAAAATCACTAGAATCTATTCTAACTGAGTAAACCAATAGATTCATTGATGTGGCCATGTATACAGGATTTAGGTACAATGCTGACGTAGTATGCAGATTTTTAATCATGCATTTTTGTTGTCTTGCTTGGCTGGATACTACAGTGACCATGCACAAAAACCCTATCTTGATCTTATAAATTTGACTACTGTCATCTGCCCTGCTATTATGTATCACCTGCAGATACTTATCTTCATTGTTACTATGAAAGTGTGTTCATTACCCGCTGATTCGCAATTACTTATTTATTTTTATTTATTTATAAATAAATAAAATAAATAGATATGAAAGTGTTTTCATTACCAACTGATTTGCAATTACTGCTTCAAAGGAATAGTGTACAAATATAACAGTAAAAAATGTAGCTTCAATGAAAAGGGGTGAAAACATGCATCAATGGGAAGTCCAGAGTGTTGAAGGATATCTCTAGATCATTATTCAGGCCAGCTCTGGTAAAAATCCACTGGAACATCCTATCTTGAGTGCAGCTTCAGAAGTGCATGGATTTACTCCTAAACAAAGGTACATGCTTAGAGTCTCTCACTGTCTAACCTATGCAGAATAAGTTCAGTTGTTGTTGATGTACAAGCGTCATTCTGTTGATTATCAAAAAGTACTTGCAAGCCGCCAAATACTTTGTACATTGTTTTGATGTAGCTACGGACTGGGGGAGGGGGTCAACATGAATTCTTATATCACTGGAATGCCTTTTTCTAGCATTTTGAAAAACCCAAACATTAAATTAATTCATAAAAAAAAAACCGAAACACTATATGTTTGGAAAAAAAACCGTCTTGATGACATCCAAGTGAAGTCACATGCACGCTCATGAATGTACAAACCCGCGAGGGCGCACACGCAGGAAGTTTCTCAGATAAAAAAAATACACACAGAAATGCGTGTGCTCTCACTCATGCAGGCAGGTACACACATGCACGCACGTACCGATGCGCGGACGCGCGCGCGCACACACACACACACACAGGTCCTACAGAGTTCCTACAGCAGAATGACCAAGCCGAAAAAGCGTAACTGACGTCATGTATTAGCCAGAACAATGACATCTACAGTACTTTGTGTGCCCTTAGATATATCCCATACATTGACGCACTTTGTGTGCGCTTAGATATTTTCCATACATTAATAGCAATCACTGAACATCAAGTTTGCAAACTACCTCTGAAGGAGTACCATGGGCTCTTTTCATTATGAATAAGTTCCCTCCCCCTTGGAAATTCTGTGCCAGAAAAGTTTCCTTTTCTGTTACTCTCGTTGGGCTTTTTGTTTTGTTTGGTTTGTGTTTTTTTCTTTTACCTCTTTCATCTCTCTGGCTCATGTCCTTCTTCCCAGTCTAGTCTCCTGCCTTTCTTCAAGCAAGTTTTACAATACGTTATATGACATTGCTTTACCTGACGACCATATTATTATTACCATCCACTGACTTGATTTATAACAAATTACACAAGGAAATTTACATTCTCATATTAAAACAATTCTTTATTTAATATCAACAGTACACAAAATAAACTTGGATACGGAAATATAGTTTATCTGGTTTTATCAATCTTTTAATTTTTTGCTGAATTTTTAAATGCTGAGCTATACCTGAAGTTGGAGTGTGGCTATATTACTGGACCGGGAAAAAACTGTCCCATGGGCATAATCTCACCATAACTATTTATGAACCTCGGAAACAAAAACAAAAAATGACCAAAATAGCGTGTCAAAGAATAGCTATTAAAGTGACACCAACGAGTTTTAATGAACATATTTAGATCTTTTGCATGCTTATGAAGGGAATTAAGACACTGGCATAATTATCTTCTCTTTAAGTTAACCTGATAATTTTTTTATACAAAAATTCCCACCTGCGATAATTCACCAGCGGCTGTTGAGATTTGAACCCACGAAATAACTGACCCACAGGGATGGAAATAATTAATGTACTCAGCTAGAAAGCGTCTGTAATGTAGTCTAGTGGCTCGAAATGTAGTAGAATGTTAGGCCTATATCAGTACATTATTCATTTCCAGCTTTTCCTTGCCAAGGCCTACAGCAATTTGGCTTAGAATCAATACTAACCATAATAGGCTACTTTTTCAAAAAATCACCTAACCTGAAAACAGGTAGGTCTACCATCAAATCATGACAACCATAAGGAGGTAGTTGTGTTGCACTGTCTTATACTGCATGGTGCACCAGATTTCTCTGTGAAATTCGGGCTGCAGTCTCTAAGGAGAGTACGTAGCCGCATGAGCAGTATCACCCATTAATGATTTTTAAAAAAATCTGTGTGATTGTGCAGTTGTTTCCCTTTGAGTCTCTCTCTCTCTGGCGCGCTCCCCTATAATTATGTGAATGTTTATCTGTAAACTTGAAAAATAAAGATCATTCATTCATTCGTACATCTCTCTCTCTCTCTCCTCTCTCTCTCTCTCTCTCTCTCTCTCTCTCTCTCTCTCTCTCGTCCGCTGTACTTAAGTTTTAATGAGTGTCCTATTTCAATATCTTATTGTTATATGTAACAAGTATATGTACCATTTGACAATGTGTGGATGTTTATCTTTATGACTTATTAAGTTTGGTTGTTGTTATTTTTCTTGGTTTTGTTGTTGTTTTTGTTGTTGTTGTTGTTTGTTTTTCTCTTTTTTTTTCTTTTTCCTTCTTTTGTTGATTTGGTTTTTCTTTCTCCTTGTTTGTTTGTTTTGGTTGGGGGTTTTGGGGAGTGGGGGGTGGTTTTTTTTTTAGGGTTTTCTTTTTTTGTTTTGTTTTTTGTGTATTTTGTTTGTTTATTTGTTTGTTTTTGTTGGGGGGGCTGTTTTGAAAAGGGTTATTTCCCCTTGTTTCTACTGTGAGAGTGTATAAGTGTTGGGTTATTGTTAAGATGTATCCTTTCGGGCGGGGACTGGATGTAAAAAAGCACATGAGTGCTTATTCATTATCCTCGAAATAAAAGCATTGTCATTGTTCCTCTGAAGTCGGAGTATGGCTGCCTATTTGGCGAGGTACTTGAAAATAGTCATACACGCAAACTTCCATCCGGTGTGCTTCCTATCTCACAGTGATTCCCCGGTGGGATGAGTGAGTCAGAGTGCACGTTCTGGGTGACCCCCTGAGTGTAAAGCTGGGGAATGCACAACAGCAACAACAACAACAACATTGTCATTGTCTCTCTCTCTCAGCGAACGCACGCAGAACATCTTGCGCGCACGTTAAACCCTGTTCCGCTTTTCGTAAGAGTAGGCCATTGTGTGCCGGTGGGA
>CM054137.1:29225553-29283053 GCA_028751875.1 Rapana venosa | reverse complement strand
GTATGGAATTTATATAGTGCTGAATCTTGTAAAGCAACAAATCAAAGCGTTCAGATGACTTTTTTTTATGTCAAGAATAATGGAATAAGCACTCATGTGCTTTTTTTTAACATCCAGTCCCCGTGTGTATGCGGTTTTGTAAATTTTGTCATCTGTTCCCACCAAGTGAACAGGAATGAAAATGTGTATACACACACAACACGCATACACAGAAAACTTGCTTTTAAAGACACAAATGTCATTGTATTCCCACTATTGTTTTATGTTGATCAGATACTTCCACTGGGGGCTTCTACTCTTTCCGTGCAGTATCCTTGTGTTGAACCAAAAGACTGGAAGGTGGCACTGAGAAAAAGCCCCGCACCTTTGAACACCTTCCACTCACTACTACCCAAGATTCCTGGACCCATGTGCACACTGAGTGCTTTGCTGAGGATGCAGTGCAGAATGCAGGAATCGACATCCAGTACCCTGAGGGCAGAAATCGGCCTCATGACTGGTCTGCTTGATGAAATACAGAGCTGAAGCAGAAGCCATGAAAACTGCAGAAAGCCACACCATGGTCAGCCCAAGTGCTCCACACAGTCATCTTGAACTTCAACAGAAATGCTGACCTCAACTGTCAACACTTTGTTCTTCAATCTTGCCTCTCTCTGCAAAAGTTATACAATAGTCATGCAGTACATCCCCTCCCATTCCAACACGAGACTGCAGACTTTGAGACATAGGAAGATAAAGCAAGAGCAGGTAAATTATGTCTACCAGCTATTCTACAGCCCAAACCATCAAGCCAAGCAGCAAAGGAAGTGGATGCAGAGACGCCCACACAAGAAGCCAAACCCCTGTTACCTACTGACATGAGGGGAGCAGGTCTGTATCAGTCTAAGGACAGGCCACAACCACTTTGATTACCATGTATGTACATGAAACTGTGCATAGAACACACGAGAGTATGCCCTTGCAAGACTGGCAGCCCTACAACAGAAAATGTATTGCAGCCCTGCAGACTACATGAGGCAGCACTCTGAAAGAGGATCTGGCCTGACCCTTCCCTGATGGCCAGGAAACTCTAGAATACCTGCAACGTACAATGCCTTCATTCCAGAGACTAACCTGCCTGTTGATGAACGCAAAAGATACCTTCCATCAATCATTTGCCTCACCACAAACACCATGTTGACAGTACTGTATGATGCAGTATGACTGACCTTACCACTCTTAGACCCCTATTAGAAAAGGATAGCGATAGAGGAAAACGGGTATTTCTCAGCAAAGCCCTGAAGAGCTTTTTTCTGGGCCTAGATCTAGGACATAGAAATATGTGTCATAGTCTTCAATGCTGGGATATTCTGTTGTTCCATAGCTTCCAGTTTCCATTACGACCAATTCATGCTTCCAGGGATACTCGGTTGTTCCATAGCTTCAAATTTCAGTTAAGACCATTGCATACTTCCATGTCCTTTGGAGCATACTGAGATAGAGCGCTGATTATATGACACACTTTCAACACAGGAGGCTGTATATGACCTACCACATCTGGAACATTTCAGGGGAAACGGGGAAAGGGTTGTCAGTAGTTGTAGGAAGTCCATTGTTCAACATGAAGTGAGCATTTAGAGAAGTACAGATGCAAAGTCATCAGTCATGTAGCTGCTTTCTGGCATAGTTCACAGGCAGGCAGGTCTGGAATTGGACAATCTGTAAAATATGTTTGCGATTCTCTTACAGGAATTTACTTCTAAAGTTTTACATAGTTTTTTTTCCTGCTCTAGTTGATTTTCATCTATGTAGTTCTATGTTTGACTTGGTTGCCATTGTGCGATCACCTGTTCACTTGTTGGTGACATTCTTGATGACAGCTGCTGATTCATTCCCAGTGAACTCTCTGTCCCATTGTCTTAAGTCCTTCTGTTGTATATATCATCCTTCACCTTCACCAATCCTGTAGTCCTTAGCTGTCTCTGTCCCCATAAGTCCTTCCGTTGTTCGTATGACCTTCACCGTTACCTATCCCCTAGTCGTTACCTGTCTCTGCTCCCTTAAGTCCTTTTGTTGTTCATATGACCAACACCTTTACCTATCCTGTAGTCGTTAGCTCTCTATCCCCTTTAAGTCTTTGTTGTTCATAGGACCCTTCACCTTCATCTTCACCTTTCCCATAGTCGTTAGCTGTCACTGTTCTCTGGTCTTAAGTCCTTCTGTTGTTCATCTGACCTTCACCGATTCCGAAGTCTAGTAGACCACCAGGGCACAACTAAAGGATTTTCAGCCAACTTCCTCCACCCCTCAGTTTTCAGCTTTCCACAGTAGGTTGTCCCACTCGAGGCCAGTCCACTCTCTGATGATGTCATCCCACCGTTTTTGCTTTCATTTGATCACTGGACACCAAGCTTCTGATTGCATCCTCAGTCTCAATTAGAAAAGATAGGATGAAATAGTAAAGTAGAATAAAAAATAAAAATAAAATAAAATAAATAAAATAAGATGAATAACTTATAATTGATAGGAAATGACAGTCTAAATGAAATAAAACTCAAAATGTAGAATACAGGAATCAGATAAAGCAGAATAGAATTAAATAAAAGTGAGCAAAATGGCGGTTAAAAAACCCAACTAAAAGTAGACAAAATAAAATGAACGAAAACCTAAACAAAATAAAATGAACTAAAAACAAAACAAAATAAAACGAACTAGAAAAAGACCGCCCAAACCAAAGCATAAAACTCATTGCAAGAGACGAAAGGATAGCGGTCCTGGTGACAGTGATCTTGGTGGTTGAAAACATATTATTAAGTTATATTTTTTTCCTCGGCTAGAACTCTGTGAGGGGTTTGCATATGCGACTGTTTTTTCCCCCACCATCAGGGGTAGTGTCAAACACAACACCTGTGTGCATGCATTTTTGAAATTTTTGAAATAGTCTACTGTTCCTTTCTTTTATTCTTCCCCTTCACATCCTAGAGCATTTCCTTAGTCCCTCCTCCCTCTCCTTTCTTCCTTCACTTTCACATTCTACAGCATTTCCTTACTCCTCTTCATATCCTTTATTTCTTTACCATCACATCCTATAGCATTTCTTCAGTCCCTTCTCCTTTACTTTTATTCCTTCACCTTCACATCCTATAGCATTTCCTTCGCGCGCCCCCCCCCCCCCCCCCCCCCCGTATCCTTTGTTCCCTCACTTATTCTTTTGTCTGACCAACCGTTGGGCACCACTGAAGATTTTGCAACCAGTTTCCTCCACTCTTCATAGTTCTCAGCTTTTTGTAGCAATTCGTTCCACTCAAGACCAGTCCACTCTCTGATGTTGTCTTCCCATCGTTTTCTCTGTCTGCCTCTTTGTCTCCCTCCTCGTACTGTTCCCTAAAGAACAGTCTTGGCCAGTCCAGATGTTCTTGTCATTCCAGATGATTTTAATTTGGTCATTGTAGCTGTGGTCTGGGATATCCTGGAGAATACGTTGGGCTTTGATCCTGCATCCGGTACTATAGCTCCCATATATTGAAAGCTATGGACAGCCTTAGTTACTTTGTCTATGGTAATGTTGGTGCTTACGCCATTGGTGTGTAGATGGTATTTTCTTGTCTGTGGTAATGTCAGTGGTTAGGTCATTGGTGTTGTAGACAGTCTCAATTATTTTGTCTATGGTAAAGTCAGTGCTTAGGTCATTGATGGTGTAGACAGTGTTTTCTTGTTGTCTGTGGTAAAGTCATTGCTGAGGCTATTGGTGTTTTAGACAGTGTCTATTTTCTATCGTAATTGGTCATGTCAGTGCCTAGGCCATTGGTAGTGTAGACGGTATTTTCTTGTCTATGGTTATGTCAGTGCTTAGGCCATTGGTAGTGTAGACAGTATTTTCTTGTTGTCTATGGTAATGTCAGTGCTTAGGCCATTGGTAGTGTAGACAGTATTTTCTTGTTGTCTATGGTAACGTCACAGCAAAGGCCTTTGGTGGTGTCGACGATGTCAAGTATTTTGTCTATGGTAATGTTAGTGCTGAGGCTATTGGTAGTGTAGGTGGCCTTAGTATTCTTGTCTATGGTAATGTCGGTGTTGAGGCATTGGTGTTGTAGACAGTCTCAAGTATTTTGTCTATGGTAGTGTTAGTGCTGAGGCTATTGGTATTGTAGGTGGCCTTAGTTTTCTTGTCTATGGTAATGTCAGTGTTGAGGCATTGGTGTTGTAGACAGTCTGTTGTCTGGTAATGTCAGTGCTGAGGACATAGGTGATGTAGATGGTATTTTCTTGTCTATAGTCATGTCAGCGCTGAGGCCATTGGTAGTGTAGACAGCCTTATTTTTGTCTTTGTTAATTTCCACAGGAGGCCTAATGTAGTGGCTAAGGTCATCATGTGTGTCGTGAGGACTGTGGCTGTGGTGTGGGGAATGTGCTGCATGAAGACCTTGCATGGCCTGTATAGTCAGTCTCGGGACAGGCCAGAACACCAATATCACCATCTGTACATGAAACACCGTATATGGCATAGAAGAGCAGAGCTCTTGCAAGACTGGCAGCCAGACAACAGAAGATAAATCTGCAGTCATACCTGCTACATAAGGCGCGACAAGGAGGATCTAGCCTGACTCCACCTCAGTGACCCAAGCTCAGCAGTGACTTTGGAGGACCTGCAGCGTTTTGCTGCCTTCATTGCAGAGACTGAGCTGACCATCTGACGAATGCAAAAGTGCCTGTGTAAGTAGACATTACAAGCTTAACAGCTACAGTTGAACTATTTTATCATACAAGCATCATATTTGTTTTTGACCATAAGCCAGTATTATGTTTTTAACTTCTTAGGCTATGTTTGTATTTTGTTGTTGACTTTATATCACAAAATGCAATGTTTCTGATATGTTTAACACTGTTTAACACATGAAAACAAGTTTGTTTAAATTGGTAAAAGAGAAAGGCTCAGTAAAAAAAAAAGCTGATAAATATGTTAATGTGTTGAAATCTATTAATGTAATGAAATCTGTTAATGCAGCCAAATCTGTTAACATAGTGAAATCTGTTAATGCAGTGAAAATCTGTTAATGTAGTGAAGTCTGTCATTGTAGTAAAATGATATGTAGGTGTAGTGAAATGTTTCAGTGTAGGGTCTTGTCAGTGTAGTGGGATCTGTCAGTGTAGTGGAATCTGTCTTTGTAGTGAAATAAAATCAAACTGCAGTTGGCCCAGGCCAAAAGCTTTGTGAGGTGCAGGTGGTAAGCAAACCAATTGCCTACATTTTAGTCTTATACTACAAAGATGCTATTTCTTCATCCATAACAATATCTTACACAAGTCTGTAGTACCCATTAAGAAAGAAAAAATCCCCAGAATTAAGACTATGGCAGCCAATGTGGCAAGTATTTAAAAGCAACTATACACACAAACTTCTTATCCAGCATATTGAAGTGGTTTTCAGGTGTGATGTGTGAGAGTACATAATCTGGGTGAGTTCCAATATATTAAACTGGGAAACGCCCAACTATTTTTTTTGGGGGGGCGGCAATGGTACTATTGCGGTTTCAGTGTTGTCCTCATTTTCTGGTTTCAGGGCTCTGGGACTGGAACCGAGTGGCAAGAACCAGACGTGAGGGGGAAGTCATCATGAACTGATTGGGTTAGAAGGTGGGAAAGTTTGGCACAGGAGACAGAGTGCAACACCTTCTGGAGTTTGCCAGTTACTGCAAGCTTATCTTTACAAACGCCTTACATCCCCCTCAAACTCGAAAACAACCTCTAGTGCTCCTAATGAACTGTTTCCCAACCAAGGTGATTGTTTTGGCACCATGACACTTTCAAGTCCAACATCAAGGCTCAGACAAGAACATTCCCCAGATCTGACATCAGCATCGATTATGACAAGAAGAAAAACCATCCATCAGCCAACCCTTGCACTAAGCTCAATGTGGAAAAACTGGAAGATACTGTCAGAACTTTGAAGCACAGATAGCAGGGAAATTTACAGCACTGAAATGTTATGGTCACCAACACTCTTGCTGTTGGCTTCAAGCAAAAGTCATTTTTAAGGCAGCAAAATTCTGGAATGACAAAAACAGCCATAGATCACTGACATCATGGGCCTTTGCAATAAGAAAAGGAAGCTGCAATCTATATTTTCAAGTACAAAAGGTAACAACTACCACAAGATAAGCAAGGTCATGCAACAAACGAACAAAAGGAAAAGCTATATTTCAAAAGACATCAACTGAGGAAGCAGACTTACATCATGTAAAAGCTCACCAAGCAACACAAGCTGAACAGTCAATTATCACAAATCTGGTATACAGCTCCCTGACAGCACTGAGGTGGTCAGCAGATGGTGAGAACACTGCCAACAGATGTACAACAGCCAGGTACCAGCTGGTAGAACAAACATCGACAACTACACCCAATACCCATGCTGAAAAGTGGAGGAAGTGATACACTGCTGAAGGGGGTAAACTGCCTTGACCTGGCA
Organism: Rapana venosa; assembly: GCA_028751875.1. Lineage (NCBI taxonomy): Eukaryota > Metazoa > Mollusca > Gastropoda > Neogastropoda > Muricidae > Rapana > Rapana venosa. Next base: position 29,276,608 of record CM054137.1, on the reverse strand, counting down.
ACGCTCCAGTGAAAATCTGGAGACAGACCAGTCTGGAGAAAACCATCAAACTGACATGGCAACGCTACAGTGAAAAGCTGAAGACAGACCAGTTTGGAGAAAAGCATCAAACATGGCAACGCTACAGTGAAAAGCTGAAGACAGACCAGTGTGGGGAAAACCATGAATCGACACAACCTTTGCATCCCCCCCACCACTCACCAAGGTCAAATCCTGCATCACTGAACAGAAAGCAGGGCTGCCAGGTATGATTTGTATTCTTTGACCTCATCTGTGTCTTTGTATAATACGATTCTCCTCTGCCATCCACTCTGCCTATGTTTCTCTAGCTGTATAGTGTATTAAATTGTGTTGTATTGTATACCATCTTTAGTCACAGCAGCTTTCTCTATATGAAATTTGGGCTGCTCCCACTGGGGAGAGTGGGGTTTTTTTCCTTTTTTTTGCGGTTGGGTGGGGGGGGATGTCACTGTAGTATTGAAGTGGAACCTGTTATCCCAGTTTGACGAGGAATCAGATTGTCAAAGTGCTTTTGATGAGACTATAAATTGGGACCATGCGTGCAAACACACACAGAACATCTTCAGCATGTTAAAAACCGTTCTGCCATTTGGAAGAGTAGGCCCTTTTGTACTGGTAGGAACAGATGACAAAATCTTTAAAAACGTGCATTAAACACCATCCTCCAAGTCGGAATGTGGCTACCTAAATAGTGGGAAGAAAAAAACTGGTTGCATATGCAAAAATCTTGCCATTTGCGAATCTCGAATCTCGTAGCTGTAGCCAAGGAACACCCCACCCCAAACAAACAAAAAACTGACTTGATCTTTTCATGGTCCAGTCTTTGCTATCTGTTTTGTCCATATTTTTCTGCTGCCTCCTTTTATAGTAAGGCACTCAGTGGTTTTTCCTACAGAGCAGTTTTTTTGTTTTTATTTTAGTTTACCCCACCACAGCTGTACCAAAGCTAGTCGTGTCCTGCCTTCAGAGCAAGATACTCTTAGAATTCTCAATAATTATTAAGTTACAATTAAGCCACTGACCTAAAGGCCCTGCATTGCAGGTACTGGGTCACTGTGATGGTGTGTGGTGCCTGTTCCCATTCACATGCATGAAGTCACAATTTAAACTTTTTATTTGCGATATTAGCTTTGTCGCAGTGCCCAGAGTGTTTGTGATTTTTTCTTTAAGAAAACAAAAACTGATAGACTTGGCTTATTTCCCACCATGCTCTTAACCTTATACCAAAAAATAATGAACCCTTTGTTTGTGCTGCTTTGAGCTCTGCTTGTTCTAAGTCAGAAGCTTAGTGAACAACACACTCTCCTTTCATCAGCTGCAGCATTTTGTTTACTTTTTTGTACTCCCTCCTCGAGTGTTGTAGTTAAGTATATAGTTGCACGGTTTAAATCTGAGATTTAAAATTCTACAGTGTGACAGCCCTGATATGGCCTCTGTGGTCGGCGGGGCTATATAACAAGAAGATTAGATAAATTAGTTATGTTTTCCAGCTTGGCCAGTTTTACAATTTCTAGTTGTGAATGATGTCTTTGTTAGTGCCATTAGCAGGACATGTGACTCGCTGATTAGAAATTGATTGGATGTCGAGTTTTTTTTAGTATTGTTAGAAAGTTACCTTGCATACAGTAATGCTGCATATTTCTGAATAGTACTTTTTCTTGATAATGATTTTGTATTCAACATATCTGTTAAATGTTTAATAAAATGTGAAGAGTTCTTAAAAATCATTCTCTAGATTTAGAACATGATTTTTACATTCAATAAAACAAAATACACCCATTAAATTTCAAACAAACTATCTTTTACAGAAACTTCAGAAAAAAGCTGCTGTGGTCATCTCCCAAAGCCATTGAAGACACTCCGGTTTCTACAAGAAGATGAGCGCCCATCACTATTGAAGGTACAGATAACATCCGATTTATTTTCAAGTATCTGTTGTGGGCAGTTGCATTTTTGACCAGTACTGATTAGAGAGAAATGATTGACTTGACAGGCTATCATAACTTGTCCATAATGGTACTGAAAAAAATGAGTCTAACTAGTCTGTATAGTTTGAAAAATGCAGCTGTTGTGTCATGAAAAGAAATTACACTCATTTTTTCTTCAGTTTTAAATCGGTTTTACATATATTCCAAATTTGCTGTACTTCATTCAGAGCAAAGTTTTAGCTATAAATCTCAAAAGAGATTTTATTAGGGATAGTCAGTATATCATGGTTGATTATCCTTCTGTTTTAACCCTTTAGTCCCCGATCCGGCCGCAGCCGACAGTAATGGAGGCTGCCGCTAGATTCCAATCCGACTGCAGCCGACAGTTGGTGCTGCCCACGTGGGCAGTACTTTTCCATCACACACAGACCTCGTGGTTTTCACACTGTGTGTCTGAAAATTGGTGGGGCGATGCAGGGAGGGTGTCAGAGGAAGCCAGTGATAAATTTAGACCACTAACATGCGTGTAGTGGGGAGGGAAGGAAGAAATAACGGTCAGCGACCGGAACGCTTTTCAGTGGTGCAGCGTGGCGAAAAAAAATCACGTTTTCTTTAGTAGCACACGAATCATCTGATTAGCGAGACGATAAATTGAATGTTATTGTCTTGGAAGTAGAAACATTTGAACGAGAATTGTTAAGTGAGTCCGATATTAAACGCTTACGAGGAAGAGGAGGAAGGAAATGCTGCAGTTAGGGAGAAGTGAGCCTGAAAATAATGTGCTACAGGGCACATTCCTGACCTGTGCTACACACACGACTGTGGAGAAATTTGACCTCCTGGCCAGTCCGCGGCATAGACGCCTGAAAACGATGCCTTTTGACTGTTTTCTCATTATTACCACACTTTTGCTTTGAAACTGCAATGGCAGAAACGAACAGATATGCCGATAATGAAAATAGCAAGAAGGAAAAGAAAATAGGTCTCCCGTCTACCAAGGTTCGACAGGTAAGAGCAATGGGTACACAACCCCCATCCCCCCCCCCCCCCCACACACACATCCATAATTTGTACTTTTTGTGGGTTTTTTTTCCTTTTTTTTTTCGGTTGGGTGGGGTGGGGGGATGTCACTGTAGTAATGAAGTGGAACCTGTTATCCCAGTTTGATGAGGAATCAGATTGTCAAAGTGCTTTTGATGAGACTATAAATTGGGACCATGTGTGCAAACACACGCAAAACATCTTAAGCACACATTAAAAACTGTTCTGCCTTTTGGAAGAGTAGGCCCTTTTGTACTGGTAGGAACAGATGACAAAATCTTTAAACACACATGCACACAGATGTCGTATTTAAACACCATCCTCCAAGTCGGAATGCGGTCACCTAAATAGTGGGAAGAAAACTTGTGGCATATGCAAAAATCTCATCATTGTCGAATCTCGAAGCTCTAGCCAAGGAACACCCCACCCCCACCCCAAACAAACAAACAAAAAATCTGACTTGATGTTTTTCATGGTCCAGTCTTTGCTGTCCGTTTTGTCCATGTTTTTCTGCTGCCTCCTTTTATAGTAAGGCACTCTGTGGTTTTTCCCCACAGAGCAGTTTTGTTTGTTTTTATTTTAGTTTACCCCACCACAGCCGTACCAAAGCTAGTCGTGTCTTCTCTTCAGAGCAAGATACTCTTGAAGAATTGTCAATAATTATTAAGTTACTATTAAGCCACTGACCTAAAGACCCTGCACTGCAGGTGCTGGGTCTCTGTGATGGTATGTGGTGCCTGTTCCCATTCACATGCATGAAGTCACAATTTAAACTTTTTATTTGCGATATTAGCTTTGGCGCAGTGCCTAGAGTGTTGTTCTTTTTTTTTTTTTTTATCAAAGAAAACAAACTGATAGACTTGCTTATTTCCCACTGTGCTCTTAACCTGAAAAAAAAGAACCCTTTATTTGTGCTGCCTTGAGCTCTACTTGTTCTTTCTAGTCAGAAGCTTAGTGAACAACACACTCTTCTTCCATCAGCTGCAGCATTTTGTTTACTTTTTTGTACTCCCTCCACGAGTGTTGTAGTTAAGTATACAGTTGAACAGTTTTAATCTGAGATTTAAAATTCTACGAGGTGACAGCCTTGATATGGCCGCTGTGCTTGGCGGGGCTATAAACAAGAAGATTGGATAAATCAGTTGCTATGTTTTCCGGCTTGGCCACAGTTTTACAATTTCTAGTTGTGAATGTCTTTGTTCGTGCCATTAGCAGGACATGCGACTCGCTGATTAGAAATTGATTGGATGTCGAGTTGTTTAGTATTGTTAGAAAGTTACCTTGCATACAGGAATGCTGCATGTTTCTGAATAGTACTTTGTTTGCTTGATAATAATTTTACATTCAAGAAATCTGTTAAATGTTTAATAAAATGTGAAGAGTTCTTAAAAATCATTCTCAAGATTTAGAACATGATTTTTACATTCAATAAAAAAACACTAAACATTAAATTTCAAACAAACTTATCTTTTACAGAAACCACAGAGAAAAGCTGCTGTGGTCATCCCCCAAAGCCATTGAAGACACTCCGGTTTCTACAACAGATGAGCGCCCATCACTATTGAAGGTACAGATAACATCTGATTTATTTTCAAGTATCTGTTGTGGGCAGTTGCATTTTTGACCAGTACTGATTAGAGAGAAATGACTGACTTGTTGACAGGCTATCATAATTTGTCTATAATGGTACCGACAAAAAATGAGTAACAAGTCTAACTAGTCTGTATAGTTTGAAAAATGCAGCGGTTGTGTCATGAAAAGAAATTACACTCATTTTTTCTTCAGTTTTAAATCAGTTTTACATATATTCTAAATTTTCTGTACTTCATTCTTAGCAAAGTTTTAGCTTTAAATCACAAAATAGAATTTATTAGGGATCGTCAATATATCGTGGTTGATTTTCCTTCCATTTTGAGTAGAATTCCTTGTTGGGAATTGTTAGAATTCTTTTTTTTCTTTTTTTAAAAGAATATTGGATTCAAGACTTCGAATCATGTTAAAAATAGCATCCTGCATCCTGTGACAAATACCTTGAAAATCCTTGATAGTTCTTGTCTGTTTAAAGTATTTTCTTTAATGGTGACAATGAAGATATATTTTTGTGTTAAAAAATAAGTAGATAAAAGTTAAATGCGTGCAAGTGTCTGGACAAAATGGAATTGCAGGTGGCAGTGTCCAAGAGAGGTAACTGTTAAGCATCACAATAAAATTGTGCAGTACATCATTTTGAACAAGCTTAGTGCTTATACCATGCTTGGTCTAATGGAAACATTTTTTAATATTTATACAGCAAACCCTGTGTAATTGACGAAAGCAGAGCTCGGAGGCTAGATTAACAAAGAGGTAAACACAAGTGTTTTCACTGTGCATGTGATAAAACGCTTTAGCCTGCAAGCAATGGTGGGCAAGAGTTTTAAGCTGAAGCCAACTTCCAAGAGCTGATGTGGTCTGATCAAGATTTGGTGTTTTGTTGTTTGGACTAAAGTTGTTGCGAAACAGATACAAGGTAGCAAAATTCTATGCAACTAGTGCCCAATGCTCTGCTGTAAAGAAATTACATGCTGATATTGAATTGTACTTGTAAAAAATGACATGATTAAAAGGCGAGTGATCCTTGTACTTTGTTTTCACAAGTGGACGTTTCGTTTCAAGTGCGACATTCTTTTAAGGCGGTAGATGTGGCATCCAGCTTTATTAAGAAATAGTTGTGGACTTCACAAGTTTCTGTACTAGGTAATCTTAACTTAGAAATTCACAGTAACTTGGATGTAATGCCCAAAAGTATTGTAAGTGAATCTACACACACACACACACACACACACACACACACACACACACACACACACACACACACACACACCACAATGTTAACTGGGATGGGATAGGGGCTCAGAAGAGGAAAAAGTCCTGGTGTGTACATGTTTCTACAGAGTCAGAGAGGGTGATTGAACAACTACACACAATTCTACATGAATTTTACAGAATCGGAGAGTGTTGAACAACTGTTTTACACATTTCTACATTAATTTTATGATTATACAGAGAGTGATTGAACATATACACACATTTCATTAATTTGAGTCGGAGTGAGTGATTGAAGCACTACACGCATTTCTATATTAATTTTACAAGGTCAGAGTGATAGAACAACTGCCCACATTTCTACATTAATTTTAGAGTCGGAGAGGGTGGTTGGACGATAACATACATTTCTATATTAATTTTACAGAGTCAGAGAGGGTGGTTGGACGATAACATACATTTCTATATTAATTTTACAGAGTCAGAGAGGGTGGTTGGACGATAACATACATTTCTATATTAATTTTACAGAGTCAGAGACAGTCAAATTCTTAGACTGTGCCTAGCTTAGATGGGTTGTAACAGAGCAATGAAAGCAGAAAATAAATCAATAAAAAATATAAAACGACAAAAACCTGATACACCTATGTCCATTTTTTTGTCACCAGGATCTATGCACAGAGGATCACCAGGAATTGGGGCAACACCAGCGTCAACTGGATCATCGTGGACTTCATCATCGTCGACTTCATCATCGTTGACTTCATCATCGTCGACTTCATCGATGTGGACTTCATCATCATCGTGGACTTCGTCATCACCGTGGACTTCATCATCAACGTGGACTTCATCAACGTGGACTTCATCATCAACGTGGACTTCATCAACGTGGACTTCATCATCAACGTGGACTTCATCATAAATGTGGACTTCATCATCAACGTGGACTTCATCATCGTGGACTTCATCATCGTGGACTTCATCATCGTGGACTTCATCATCAACGTGGACTTCATCATCAACGTGGACTTCATCATCGTGGACTTCATCATCAACGTGGACTTCATCATCGTGGACTTCATCATCAACGTGGACTTCATCATCGTTGTGGACTTCATCATAAATGTGGACTTCATCATAAATGTGGACTTCATCATAAATGTGGACTTCATCATCGTGGACTTCATCAAAGTGGACTTCATCATCGTGGACTTCATCAACGTGGACTTCATCATCAACGTGGACTTCATCATCAACGTGGACTTCATCATCAACGTGGACTTCATCATCAACGTGGACATCATCATCGTCGTGGACTTCATCATCAACGTGGACTTCATCATCAACGTGGACTCCACCATCAACGTGGACTACATCATAAATGTGGACTTCATCATCAGCGTGGACTTCATCAACGTGGACTTCATCATCAACGTGGACTTCATCAACGTGGACTTCATCATCAACGTGGACTCCATCATCAACGTGGACTACATCATCGGCGTTGACTTCATCATCAGCGTGGACTTCATCAACGTGGACTTCATCATCGGCGTTGACTTCATCATCAGCGTGGACTTCATCATAAATGTGGACTTCATCATCGTGGACTTCATCATTGTCATGGACTTCATCAACATGGACTTCATCATCAACATAGACTTCATCATCGTCGTGGACTTCATCATCGTGAAGTTGATCATTGTGAACTGGATCAACATGAACCGGATTAATAGGACTGGATCAATGAAAACCAAGCCAATATCGACAGGATCAACAGTGACTGAATCAACATGGATCAGATAAACAGCGACTGAATCAACATGGATCAGATCAACAGGGACTGAATCAACATGGATCAGATCAACAGGGACTGAATCAACATGGATCAGATCAACAGGGACTGAATCAACATGGATCAGATCAACAGGGACTGAATCAACATGGATCAGATCAACGGGGACTGAATCAACATGGATCAGATCAACAGGGACTGAATCAACATGGATCAGATCAACGGGGACTGAATCAACATGGATCAGATCAACAGGGACTGATCAACATGGATCAGATCAACGGGGACTGTGTCAACAGGGACTTGTGGACATGAACATCAACATAATACATATACTGACATACAAGAAGATATGGACTAGATCACGAAGACTTCATCCCACAGTGGGTCACCTGGAATTAATTTTTCATCAGTGAAAATTTTGCACCATCACTTAAAAAAAAAAAAAAAAAAAAAGAAGAAAAAAATATTTAAAAAAATAACCAAGATGAAAAAGAAAAAAATTAAGGCTAAAGAAAAGTATCCCCTCAGAAAAGAAGAAAAATGCTACAAAAGAAAAAAAGAAACGTTCCTCTATAAAATAAAATAAAAAGACGAAAAAATGGTGCTTTACAATCTAGTTGCAAATAAGACAGCTAAGTAGAGTATGGTTTGTAACTGTGTAATAAGTCTAAGATATATATATGTGTGTGTGTGTACAGAATGTACAGGGGAGGGGACAGATCTAGTTTGTATGGAATTTATGGAAAGATGTAAGGAAAGATGTATGGAATTTATATAGTGCTAAATCTTGTAAAGCAACAAATCAAAGCGCTCAGATTTTATCTAGATCTATCTATCTAGATCTAGTTTTGTAGAACTGAGAGGGACTCTGAGATATTAGGTAGAAAGTATGTTCAGGTCAGTGAAAATTGTGGAAGAGAGCTGGCTTATGGAAATTTCCTAGATGTCTATTTTTGTTTCTTAAAGAAAAAGATTGATTGACATTTGAACAATACTTCAATATTTTTGCTCTTCCCTTTTTTTCTTATTCCATAGCCTATGTTATCACAAAAGCAAAAAAACCCCAAATGAATAGGAATGTTTTAAACTTTTTTCTTAGTTTCTTTCTTTTGTTGTTGTTGGATACTGTTGTAATGAACTTGTATTAAAAAAAAAGAAGAAATATGTGCAAAAATGCTACAGTCCTCCCAATCATCTTTTTTTAATAATAATAATAATAATGTATGGAATTTATATAGCGCTGAATCTTGTAAATCAACAAATCAAAGCCAGACTAGAAATTGGTAATAAAATCAGTCTGAAACAAACCTTGCTGATGAACACAACGGAAATTTGTGACTAGTTAATGTTTCTGGAATATTTTGCTGTGAACAGGGTTTTATTTTGTAGTTAGAAACGGGCCACGAAAACCTTTTTGTTGGCAAGACAACGATTTTTTAAACTAGGCTTTGGAACAAGTGATTTTGGCAGAACTTGAAATGTGCCCAAAGTATTTTAAAGAAAAACTGATTTGAGATTCAGATGTGCATTTTATAAAGCTGCATGTGTAAAATCCAGGAAATTTTGAGAAAGGAACTTCAAGAGCAGCAGTATTGAGGGAAGAGAAGAGTATGAATTATTTTTGTGCCTGCCTTCTTTTGGTAGAAAATTAATTGCCTGTAATTATGTTTGATGCTGATGCTATATGATTTACAGTGTTTTTATGATTTTGTGTGTGTGCGAGAGATTATTTTAAAAAGCTGTTTTGGTGCTGCAGACAAAGCTGTTTGCTGGTCTGTCACTAGTGTGCAATTGCAGATTGCCTTGCATTGTAGGAAAATACTCAACTTGGTCTAGTGATTGCATTTTGGGGGTAAAGTTTTGTTCAAAGTAGGCAGTATGTTAGTGCTTTTATAATTTGTGTGTGTGTGTGTGTGTGTGTGTGTGTGTGTGTGAGAGAGAGAGAGAGAGAGAGAGAGAGAGAGAGAGAGAGAGAGAGAGAGAGAGAGAGAGAGAGAGAGAGAGTGTGAGTGTACTCTGATGGGGACATCTCATTGTGTAGGAGAGATATAGGAAAGAAGTCTTTGGAAGGAGGGGGTGGAATACATTTGCAAATCACTAGAAACAGGATAAAGAGGATGGGTGAAGGAAAGACCAATTGTTTCCCCTCAAATATGATTTATTTTCGACTTGATTCAACTTGCTATTTATCCATTTTCAAGCAGACACGATTCAAATGAGCACTTTGATTTGTTGCTTTACAAGATTCAGCGCTATATAAATTCCACACATTATTATTATTATTATAAATGACTTTTGATCTGCAATTACAGTAATTTTTCTCTTCATGGAACACATAACAGCAACTACTATTGTTAGCGATATGAGCAAAAATGGTTTGCACTGCTGTTAAGCACCTGACAAGTCGGGGCAAGCACATCAGAAAATTGTAATGATAGTGGGAGTAGAAGTTTGAGTAAAACTGCCAACTTCCATGGTGCCTGTATGCCCTTGTGTCTATATGCTGTTGTGTCCACATGTAGTCAGACCGACCGTCTGACCAACAGCCCTTGCCTGCTTTAATTAATGCCTAACTGTTCATACTAACTCTAACACTAACCTGGTTTCTAATCCTTGCCCCACATGTGGACATAGAGCAGATGGACACAGAGGTAGCTCGTGGCACAATATCTTTTTCAAGCCTTTGGGGAGGGGGCGGAAGCAAAAAAAGATGTAAACAAAATTCAGAATGTTTGTTTGGGTCTCCTGAGACACCAGACGTAGCCCAGCCCGGTAAAGCTCCAGGAAAAAATGTCAGGATCGGCGGGGTCTTTATGTCGGACTGCAGACTTTGCCATCCAGACCAGATTAACACTGTCCCTATGTTAAGGGAGAGATCCCCTCTTTCCCAGTACATGTGCACTGTGCGCATTTGTATGCTACGGTAACCCAGTAGTGGGTGATACGGAGGGAAGGGCTTGTAGATGGTTGGTTACCCTCTGGTGGGTTACCCTTAAGGGAAAAGGTTGCAAATTCAGCTTAGCCAGGGAACTCAAGAAGAGGTTTAGGTCTGAGGGGATTTGGTCAAGGGCGGGAGGTCAGGGGGCAGAAATGGGGGATGGGTGTTGTAGAGATTACTGCAGGAAAAAAAGTGATTAATGGGCACATTGATAGGTTGAGACAGATAAAACATTGATAGGTTGAGACAGATAAAACATTGATAGGTTGAGACAGATAAAACATTGATAGGTTGAGACAGATAAAACATTGATAGGTTGAGACAGATAAAACATTGATAGGTTGAGACAGATAAAACATTGATAGGTTGAGACAGATAAAACATTGATAGGTTGAGACAGATAAAACATTGATAGGTTGAGACAGATAAAACATTGGTAAGTTGAGACAGATAAAACATTGATAGGTTGAGACAGATAAAACATTGATAGGTTGAGACAGATAAAACATTGATAGGTTGAGACAGATAAAACATTGATAGGTTGAGACAGATAAAACATTGGTAGGTTGAGACAGATAAAACATTGATAGGTTGAGACAGATAAAACATTGATAGGTTGAGACAGATAAAACATTGATAGGTTGAGACAGATAAAACATTGATAGGTTGAGACAGATAAAACATTGATAGGTTGAGACAGATAAACATTGATAGGTTGAGACAGATAAAACATTGATAGGTTGAGACAGATAAAACATTGATAGGGTGAGACAGATAAAACATTGATAGGTTGAGACAGATAAAACATTGATAGGTTGAGACAGATAAAACATTGATAGTTGAGACAGATAAAACATTGATAGGTTGAGACAGATAAAACATTGGTAAGTTGAGACAGATAAAACATTGATAGGTTGAACAGATAAAACATTGATAGGTTGAGACAGATAAAACATTGATAGGTTGAGACAGATAAAACATTGATAGGTTGAGACAGATAAAACATTGGTAGGTTGAGACAGATAAAACATTGATAGGTTGAGACAGATAAAACATTGATAGGTTGAGACAGATAAAACATTGATAGGTTGAGACAGATAAAACATTGATAGGTTGAGACAGATAAAACATTGATAGGTTGAGACAGATAAAACATTGATAGGTTGAGACAGATAAAACATTGATAGGGTGAGACAGATAAAACATTGATAGGTTGAGACAGATAAAACATTGATAGGTTGAGACAGATAAAACATTGGTAGGTTGAGACAGATAAAACATTGATAGGTTGAGACAGATAAAATGCTATGGTAAAGTTCTGCAAGTAAGAAGATGAGAGTAGGGGGTTAGGGTGCATTCTGTTAGGAAAATAGTTATAAAAGGGAGGAGGTGGGCAGCAAGTGAGAACAGGGAAAGAGTGATGTGTGTGTGTGTGTGTGTGTGTGTGTGTGTGTGTGTGTGTGTGTACATGAGTGATTTATATGCCAGGCAAATTCATGCACTTGCACACTTCTGATAGTCTCCAACAACCATTACAGAAATTGTGTACTTGTGTGCAGGTGTGGTTTTTTTTGGGGGGGGGAGGGGATACTATGAAGTTCAAAGATAGTTGCAAAAATGGAAGCTTTATGCTTAATGGCTATTTAGTTTTGTGATGGGCTTTTTTTTTCTGAGAGATGCTAAAAAAACCAACAGAAAAACAGACAAGGAAATTTTCAAGTGGAAATATTTTTTTGTTTTGACCCATAGTCATGCGAAGCACTCCATAAAGAAAAAACAGAAAAGAAGAAAAAAAGAGGAAAAATGTTCTGTGATCTGCTTGCAACTGAGGCTTCCAATTTTTTCCTTTGTGTGTGTGTGTGTGCGCGCGCACAGTGATTTGTGTGCATGAAGAATTTTTATGTTGAAGAAGTAGCAAGAGAAAGATAACAAATATATGGGACTAGGGGTGGGGTGATATATGTTTATATCGGTAGAAATGGGGCAAACACACACACATACATTCAAAGTGGAAATATAATATTGAAGTAAAGTGGAAGGCGTGATGCACGCAAAGTGAAAGTTGTCAGTATATTACTCTAAGATTGATATTGCAAACTTTATAATGTATTTTGATTTGATTTTTGCATTTGATTCATTTTGCTACTCAAAGTATGTAAACTCCAGTTCGTGATCAGTTGGAACTGTGTGCATTTTACCAACATTCAGTAACGAGCCGTCTATAAATAATGGGGATTTTTTTTCTCCTTTTTAGTGGTTTGTTTTGTTACAGTGCGTTGTTTTGCAATAGACTGCATTCCAGCTTTGAAACTTCATTCATTTCTGTCTTAAGCAAATGAAAAATAGCATTTGATATTCACTTAGTGTTGGGATATTTTAGTGTCTTTCTTTTCTTTCTTTTTTCATTGCATTATGCAGATGTATGTGTGCATTTTGAGTCAGTAGAAATATGTGTGTGTGAGAGAGCAAGAGAGAGAGAGAGAGAAGAGAGAGAGAGAGAGAGGAGAGAGAGAGAGAGAGAGAGAGAGAGAGAGTGTGTGTGTAGTATGTGTGAGTGTGTGTGTGTGTATGTCAATAGGAGTTGGCAATCCTGATTTTAGAGACGGCAAATGTGGGGTTTACTTTTTTCTTTTGGTTTTTGTTTTAAACTGAAAGAACTGCACTGTTCTCTTTAGTGTTGTTCCAGTAGAACTGCTTGCTGTACAAGACTACTTACTACTCGTAGAAACAAGTATTTATGTGTTTGAAAGTGCTCTATGTGTGCGCGCGTGTTTGTGTTCTTTGGAATTGGTCGGGGTGTGTCTTAAATTTTACGTCTGTTCACTTAAAGTTATATTAGACGAATTGGTGGGGGTGGTGGTGGGAGATATGTAAATGTAATAAATGGATAGATATATGAAGTTTTGATGATTGTTCAACAGCGTGCATGTGCGCGTGCGCAAGAATGTGAGTGCAATTGTGTGTGCATGCATTTGTGTGTGGTGAAGTTATTGAAAGAGTAGGATGGAGAAAAAAGAGAGGATCTGAGATGTCAAGAAAGGAATTTTTGTAATTACTTGTTCTCACACACACATACACACTTGCACTAACACACTCATGGAAACACATACACTCACACACTCGCACTCACTGACAAACACACACACACACACACACATACACACACACATACACACACACACACACACACACACCGATACCCTCAACATACAGAGTGAATCAATCAACTTAACTGCATTATTTATACTGTGGATGTGAATGTAAACTATTATCTTTGACGTCTTGGGGTTTATTTACCATGTAATGTGTGGCTGCATTGTGCAGCTGAGGATCTCTATGCTGTAAATGATAATGGATTTATAGTAATATTGCCTGTTGGATCTGATGTCAGTCATGTCTGCCAAGTGGCCTTACTGATTGGTATTTCATGTGCACATTTTTTGTCACATAGATATGTTACATGTATTTATGTATGTAAAACCCATGCACAAACAAGCACACAACATTAATGCATATCGATCTCTCCTGACATGTACACACATGCATGCTCATTCTCGGTCTAGACGTATGTGCAGTTGTACACATAAATATACAGAAAGGCTGTTTTCTTGTGCACTTTGACAATACTTTTTCACATACACAATTCATGATTACACATGCATGATGTGCACAGAAACGCACGTGCAAACATGCACACACAACACACACACACACCACACACTTGCTCGCATTCTTTTTTTAAAATCTGAGATAATGTTTGTAATAAGCCAGGATTGGATCATATTTTCAAATAAAAACTTTATTTGTGAATATGTTTTTAAATTTTTGCCTAAGTTATTGTGCTTGATGTATGCATGATCACAATGAAAGGATAACGTACGTATGATAATGATAAATTTTTGTACAGAAACAATATTGGTAGATTTATATTAGTTTTTGTTGTTCACATTAAAATATGATTGCACAGGTTCATCCTATTTTGTTTTCTTGAGAAAGTGTTATGTGTGTTTGTAATATAGATGCTTTAAAACAATGAGGGCGCAATCCATAAATACAGTTTTAATATGTTGAATGATATAATCGGCGAGGTTGGAACGCTGCTACCTTAATGGGGGTGGGTGGGGGACAGTCATGCACAAAAATCTCACCTCATACTTCTAGCCCCCTTCAATCAAACAAATGCAATTCCGAGTTTTAGGTGTGACGACCTTTGACTGCAGTCAGCAAACTTTATTGTCTACTCAACTGCAGTTTTTAGGTCCCATGTTAGGTCGTAGATCACTTCTCATGAACTGGATTTTTTATTTTATTTTAAAGGTAAACATGTTTTCGCTAAATTAGAGAACACTAAAGAAGGTAACCTTAACCACACATTATTATGGATCTGTCTCTTTGGGCCGTTACTTGTCAACAAATTGAGAGACCTCTCTTAAATTCTTCCCGATTGTGAACATTAATTTTTTTCTTCTTCATTGAACACTCAAACAGCAACTATTGTTGCCTTTTATATGATTGAAAATTGGCGACAAACATAAACAGTAGCATAGTTTATGCTTAATCATTCATTATCTCTCATTATTTTGTGTAATGTCGGTGGAGAATGCAATGTTGGGGGAAGTACATCACTGCAACCGTGTAACTGTGAGGTCAGATAACATTTTTAAATGCATGCCGACTGGTGTTGTGTTTAGTGGGAATGCGACAACTATGATAGGCAAACGGTCACATACAGATGCACAAAATCTCACCTATGGTGAACGTTGGGAGCTCCAGTTGCACAACTTTTTATGTATAAAAATTGAAAGATTGTGAAATGAATGGTAAAGCATGAAACGGACACCTAAAAGCTTACACGCATAAGACAGACATTTACTAAAAAAAAATTTTCATAGAGACAGACATAATTATGTACTCGTGCAAGCAGCTCCCAACTCGCTCACCTACCTATCTATCCATCCGTGTGGATTCAAAAATATATAAAATAGATGCACAGAAACAAAGTGAATGAACAGTCAAATCGATGAATAAAGTGTTACACACACACACACACACACACACACACACACACACACACACACTATATATATATATATATATATATATACATACATACATACATATATATATAAAATAAATAAACTGAGGAAGAATGAATCTAAATGTTGATCGTACTTATGTACTTATCTCCTTATGTTATTGTTCACTCTTGTTTCCCACCCATCGTCCAGCATCAGACAGTCACTGCTGCTGTCTTCCTCTGCTTCTGGTTGTTCTCTTCTTCTAGCAGCCACACACAACCCGATCAGTTTTTCCATGGAAGGCCTTGAATTTCTTCGCACTAGTTCCCACAAACTGATTTTCAGTGGAAAAATCAGCATTGGCTGTTGAAGTCGAAGGCTGATAGATCGCCCAAAGCGGCTGAGTTGGGAAAGCCCCATCACGGGCCTCAGTCACTTCATGTTCTACGAGAGAGAGAGAGAGAGAGAGAGAGAGAGAGAGACAGACAGACAGACAGACAGACAGACAGACAGACAGGTGAAGGGAAAGGGCAGATAGGTAAGGGCGGATATATAACTTTGTTTTAAGGCTATGGACTGTGGTTTGTTATTGTTGAACTATCAAGTGAGTTGATAATTGAGTTTTGTAGATTGTTATTGATTGATATTGTTTAACTGAATCAGGGAGTTCCACAGCACAGGGCCTGAGTAAAGTTGGTGTAGGGGGAGAATATTTAACTGAGTATAGTCGGCTTCTAATAAGCTTGTCTTCTTTGAAAGGACCAGTTTGAGAGCACGTTTATACAGACTCAGTAACGGCTTCATAGTGTTTGCACTAGCAGAATCCCACAGGGTAGAAGCATAGTCTGTTGAGGATTGTATGTACCATTGGAAGAATAGTTTCCTTGAATGAAAGTCAAAGTGCTTTATTTTAGACAACTAGTATACTCTTGGGACATGTATTTGCATCATTGAGATATATGGTAGAACCAACTGAGATTTTCATCAATTGTTACTCCTAGAACTTTGTGGTGATAGGTTTGTTCAATGACTTCCTTTTTAATTTTGATCGGAGTAAGTTTATGGGGTAAGTTTTGATGCTTTTGTCTGGTGGTAATAAGCATGCATTTTGTTTTTTTTGGGGTGTATAGACATATGGTTTAGTTCGGTCCTTTATCTATCTATCTATCTATCTATCTATCTATCTATCTATCTATCTATCTATCTATCTATCTATCTATCTATCTATCATCTATCTATATTAGTGTATGAACTAAATGATAATCCTTAAAAAGATATTTGACACATATGCAACCACCCCCATCCCCCCAAAAAAAAACCCCCAACAAACAAAAAAACCCCCAAACCATCACCAATAAGAACAGTAACATTTTTCATAGTAAGGAATTTCTCCCTCACAGACACAAAGATTTAAGATCTAATTTCTTTAACCACTTTTGGGGTATGGAAGATTACAAATATATTTAACAGGAGGATACTTCAATTAAATGTATTACCAGTGCCAACAGAGATTGAAGTAAAAAACAAGCATGGAAGGAGCAATTATAGTAAAATAATCAACAAAACAACATACACAAGGGGACTGGATGCAAAAAAGCACATGAGTGCTTATTCCATTATCCTCGATATAAAAGAATAAAATAAAAATAACAAATTGCAAGGCATTTTAAACACCTCTACATCCACTTCATTTTAAATGCGTGCACACACACATGCACACCCACACATGCGCGCACAGACAGACACACAGACACACAGACACACACACACTCTCTCTCTCTCTCTCTCTCTCTCTCTGTGTTCCTGTAAATTTTTGTGAAACATTTAAGAATAATCTAGGTTGGGTCAACATTAATGTAAGGGACACTACTAAGTTCAAACGCTAGTGTTGAAGATAACGAGAGTTGTGTACCTTTACTTGTCTCCCGTGTCCAGTTGTGAATGGGGTTGGTTCAAGATCTTTGAAAATTTGATATGAACGCAGCACGAAGCATGCATGCACGCACTCATACGCGCGTGCAACCCCTACCCCCACACCCCCACACAGAGTAAAGCAGGCCGGAGTGTAAGGAATTGAATAAGCTGCCTGTGGTGCCGGTTCAATTAATCAAAACATAATTATTCCTGGAGGTTTACATGCACCTGAAGATCATAGCACAGTTAGTGCTGAAAGAACAGCCATCATAAAATTAATCTTTTCATAGCAGATGACATTGAGCGCCTAACGCTCACTGCACAAGAACTCACACAGCTGGTCAAAGACAAGATGAAGCATCAGTTTTTAAATTAAAAATTATTTTAATTTTTTTATGTCGAGGATAATGAAATAAGCACTTATGCGCTATTTTTACATCCAGTCCCCGTGTGTATGCAGTTTTGTAAATATTGTCGTCCGTTACCACCGGCACACAATGGCCTACTTTTCCATAAAAGCGGAACTGGTTTTGAATATAATTGTTCATGGGCACCCCCTAAAACACCCCCTCCAAAAAAAACAAACAAACAAAATACCAAACAGAAAACAACCAACAAACAGCGACAACGAAAAAACAAAAAACCAAACAAAACCCCCAAACAAAATCAAGATAAAAAACAAACCCAAAAGCCCAAAGCTGCCAACCGACGGGCACACAACATTTTAATGGTCTGCTCTTCCGACAGACGGAACGCGTTTATTTATTTATTTATTTATTTATTTATTTATTCTTTTATATCGAGGATAATGGAATAAGCACTTATGTGCTTTTTTACATCTAGTCCCCGTGTGTTTGCGGTTTTGTAAATTCTGTCATCTGTTCCCACCAGCACACAATGGCCTACTCTTTCGAAAAGCGGAACAGGATTTAACGTGTGCGCAAGATGTCCTCCGTGCATAGGCACACGGGATCTTGGTTCACAGTCTCATCCGAAGGACTTTCAGAGCAGTGGAGTCGGCACTGATTCGGAGGAGTGGAGTCGACACTCTAGGTGGAAAATCCCCTTGACCAGGCATTCTTAGCGGCATCTCAGACCTGGGAATCGACCCCGGACTGTCAGATTGCGGAGCGCAAAAGCTCTAACCACCAGGCTATCCTGTCCTCAGAGTGAAAAAGGAAGGCAACTCTGGGGGATGGTGGTGGTGGTGGTGGTGGTGGGGTGGGGGGGGGGGGGGGATATCCCTCCACCCTTTTCAAACGGACACAAGGGGGCGGGATAGCCTGGTGGTTAGAGCTTTGAGCTCGAGATCTGTTTAACAGGGTTCGAGCCGCCACTGAAACATCTGTTCGCGGGTTTGTTCGTTTTTCCTGAGTTCAACATCGGTACCGACTCTACTCCTTTGACAGTCCTTCGGATGAGATTATAAACCGAGGCCCCGTGTGTACACACGTGCAGAACATCTTGCGCACGTTAAAATCTGTTCTACCTTGCAGAAGAGTAGGGATTTCGTGCTGGTAGGAGGTGTTTTACAAAAATTAACCCAAATCCCAAACCACACGCACACGGGTATTGTGTTAAGACGTCATCCTGGAATTCAGATCGTGGATACCTAAATGGTGGGTTAAAAACAGTCGCATACGTAAACAATTCACCACTGGTGAACCTCAAAGCTCTAGCCAGCCGAAAAACGAAACAAAACGAAGACAGACAGAAAGAAAAATGGACACAAGTTCAGAAACTGTCGCCAGGCTCCTTCAGATTTTGAGTCCAATGCTCTAACTTCTGAGATGCGCAAGAACCCCCGCCGCCCCCCCCCCCCTCCCCCCTTAACCCAAAACAAAACCGAAACCCCCAAAATAAGCGAAACAGACACTTAGGATTCAGCAGAGCCAAGTGTAATCTCAGACTGACATCGTGTAGAACATGATGATATGGCGTCACTCTTGTCATTACTGCCAGGCAAAGTAAGGAAAGTAAGACAAAATGTAGGCTACACAGGTACAGGTAAAGGTGGTCCCATAACCTATGCAGTTGTTGAGAAGGTGAGGCGTCAGAGACCTCAGTTTCTCCAGGGGTCAGCATATTGAGGGCGGCGCCCATCTCTTCTCCCTCGCTGCTTTACATTCCCGGACCCTAAAGAGGGCAGGTACCTAATCACAGCTGGGTGAACTAGGGGACTAAACTGAAGCCAAGATGCACAAACGGTCATATCACCCGTCCACTTGTTAACCACGCTCGATGCTGCTTAACCTTAGTTTGGGAGAAGCGAGTGCTTTGACCACTGAGCCATCTCGTCATCCTGTGAACATACAATTTCTTAAAGCCCCCCCCCCCCATCCCCCCCTTCACCCTCTAGATGACGTCATGACAGTATATCATGTCATACGGATGGATCGGTGGTCTAGAGGTAACGCGCCTGTCTAGAAAGCGAAAAGTCCGGGTCTGAAGTGTGCGGTGGTTCGTACCCCGTTTGGACCCGAAACTTTTCCCCCATCCATTAGACCATGAGTGGTGGTCTGGGCGCTAGTCTTTCGGATGAGACGATAAACCGAGGTCCCGTGTGTTACACGTAATTATTTAGCGCACGTTAAAAAACCCACGGCAACAAGAGAGTTGTCCCTGGCAAAATTCTTAGAAAAAAGCCACTCTGATAGGGAAACAAATACAGTTGCAGACATGAAAAAGAAAAAAAATGGGTGGCGCTGCTCTTGTGGCGACGCGCTCTTCCGCTCTCTCCGGGAAGAGCAGCCCGAATTTCACGGAGAGAAATCTGCCATGACTTAAAGTGGTATGAAATGAAATCTGAGCGCTTTGATTTGTTGCTTTACAAGATTCAGTGCTATATAAATTCCATACATTATTATTATTATTATTATTATTATTATTATTATATCAAGACTGGGTGGTGTTAAAAG
Organism: Rapana venosa; assembly: GCA_028751875.1. Taxonomy (NCBI): domain Eukaryota; kingdom Metazoa; phylum Mollusca; class Gastropoda; order Neogastropoda; family Muricidae; genus Rapana; species Rapana venosa. Next base: position 29,256,230 of record CM054137.1, on the reverse strand, counting down.
GCTGGGTTGATCGCAACCTGCCTCTTTAGGGTCAGGGAAGGTAAAGCAGCGAGGGAGAGGAGATGGGCGCCGCCCTCAATATGCTGGCCCCTGGAGAAGTTGAGGTCTCTGATGCCTCGCTCCCCCACGACCAAACCGTTCACTGCGTCAGTCTGGCAAGAGATGACGTCACAGCCACCACGTTGCCAAGAAATGCGGATACGTGAGATAGTTATTCCCCTGACACTTGTCCTGTCCAGAGCAAAATATGGGTCTGAAGGTCAGTCTGATTTTTTTCTCGTTCTAAGTGATAATGGCAGACATCACTATAGTTAAAAACAAAACAAAACAGCAGTACGAGCGCACGCGTATGCGCGCACACACACACACACACGCGCACGCACGCACGCACACACACACGTACACACGCACACATACACACGTTCCGCTTTTCGGAAGAATAGACCATTGTGTGCTGGTGGGAACGGATGACAAAATTTACAAAACTGCATACACACGGGAACTGGATGAAAAAAAGCACACGAGTGCTTATTGCATTATCCTCGAAATAAAAGAATAAAAAATAAATATAAACACAACACACAACGAAACACACAAAACACACAAAACACACACAAAACACACAACACACACACACACACACACACACACACACACACACACACTCTCTCTCTCTCTCTCTGTTTTTTCTGTCTCTGTCTCTCTCTGTCTCCTCTGTCTCTCTCGAAATTTTTTTGTTTAAATTGCCAAATAAACCAGCACCATGCCAGTTGTCGGTTACCAACAACGCTGGAAGTGACGCTAGGTGCCCTGCTGCAACAACACGCATCACCTCATGGAAGGTCTGTGGAGAAGGCAGCAAACGACTGTTGTGCTTCGACTGAAGGCTGGCTCAAGTGAGGGGAACATGGCGGTCAACAAACACCTGTGTATTTCCGCAAAAAGCCTCCCAGCAGACCAACAGGGACCGACGAAGGACAGAGGAGAGGAGACAGGCAGAGGAGAGGAGGCGGGCAGAGGAGAGGAGGCGGCAGAGGGGAGGAGACAGACAGAGGAAAGGCAAGAAGACAAGGCAATGCATTGTTCCCATTCCAAACTTTCGCCAAGTTTGTTTATGCCAACACCCCCCATCACCCAGTCTGTCTCACACACCAACACCCCACCTCTCCAAACCACATGCCTTCGCAATCGTTGCTTTCCCACACATGATTATCGCCGTGCGTCAGGGGCTGTCACAGTGTTGGAAGCTGACACAGTGGCTGAACAACAAGGGGAAAATTTACCTGGTTGAGGGGCCTGTAAACCCGACATTACAAAGGAGGGGGGGGACTGTGACGAATATCTAGATCAGATTCGGGGTGCAGGGTACATGGAGATACTATAAAGAACTATGTGGGTGGGCTGAGAAACAGATCCCGCAGAGAAATCTCAGGGGCGTTTTTTAGAAACAAGGACTTCTTAATGTGTATACCACTGATGAAATACCTGAAAACTATCATTTGTGAAAGTGAAGATATATTTTTCAGTTTATCTGGACAGATACACTCACAACCCTGCTGATTACTTTGGTTTGCAAAAAAGAACACCAGGCAACTGACTCAGGAAAAAAGACATTATTTCCAAGCTGCAGCTGTGGACACCTTGCCGATCGTGACAGAATCAAAGACAGAATTAGTGCTGGACTGGATGTTTTACATGTTATGATGGATGCTATCAGATTTTTTTCTGGGTTAGAAGTGACTGTGGTTGCCTGTATATGTGCGTGTGTGAGTGTGTGTGTGTGTGTGTGTGTGTGTGTGTGTGTGCATGCACACCCTCTTGTGCGTGCGTGCGCGCGTGTGTGTATGTGTGTGTTGTGTATGTTCGTGCGTGTGTGTGTGCGTGCGTGTGTTTGTGCGTGCGTGTGTGCGTGTTCGTGCGTGTGTGTGTTCGTGCGTGTGTGTGTGCGTGTGTGCATGCATATGTGTGTGCATATGTGTGTGTGTGTGTGTGTGTTGAAGAGAGAGAGAGAGAGAGAGAGAGAGAGAGAGAGAGAGAGAGAGAGAGAGAAGAGAGAGAGAGAGAGAGAGAGAGAGAGAGAGAGAGAGAGAGCAAAACAGGAGGTTAGGCATATTGTGAGTTAGGTTTTTCATGTGTTGGAAAGAGCATGAGTTACCGGATCAGACGGAATGTAGGGACAGGAACCCTGTCACAGACTCAGTGTTTAAATGATGTTTGTGGTTGTTGTTACCCTCCCCCCCTCCCTTTCCCCATTAGCAATGGGCGAAAGTGTTAGGCACCAATTCATCTGAATCGTAATGTAAAACACTTCACCATGTTGTGGAATCCATGCCATGTCGACCATTTGGGCTGTAGAAATGATACATCTGTATCTCTGAAAATACGTGTTTTGTGCCCAGTCCCCTTCCCACTGTCCCCTTGTAAATGGGCTTTAACAGCTTATTACAATAAAATATTGTCATTGTCATTGTCATTGTCTCTGTCTCTCTCTGTCTCTCTCTGTCTCTCTCTCTCTCTCTCTATCTCTCTCTCTCTCTTCCTCTCTCTCTCATCTCTCTCTCTCTCTCTCCTCTCTCTCTCTCTCTATCTCAGCGGAGCATACATAAACTCAGCGGCAACAGAATCAATAGCACTCAGAAGAAGAAAAAGAAGAAAAAAAAAGAGATATACGCACACAATGTTTCCCCATTAACACAACTATTGAACTTCTTGGGTAAAAAAAACCCCAACCAACCAACCAAACAACCAAAGAAACAACCCCCCCCCCCCCCAAAAAAAAAAAAAAAAAAAAAGAAAAAAGAAAAAAAGAAAACCCCCAACCAAAAACAACAAAAACAACAAAACAAAACAACAAACAAAATAAAAAAACCAAACAACACACAAGTAGCCGACTCATTTTTTTTCTTCCTGAAAGTGAAGTAAAAAAAAAAAAAAAAAAGAAGAAAGCACGAATATGATTTTTTTTCTCATTAAGAACAGAAATCGAAAAATGAATACCATAAAAAAAGAATCCACACATATGTTTTGATTTTCGTGTCTTCTCTCTCTCTCTCTCTCTCTCTCTCTCTCTCTCTCTCTCTCTCTCTCTCTCTCTCTCTCTCTCTCTCTCTCTCTCACTCTCTCTCTCTCTCTCACACTCTCTCTCTCTCTCTCTCTCTCTCTCTCTCTCTCTCTCTCTCTCACAACTCTCTCTCTCTCTCTCTCTCTCTCTCTCTCCTCTCTCTCTCTCACTCTCTCTCTCTCTCTCTCTCTCTCTCTCTCTCTCTCTCTCTCTCTGTTTATTTTATTGGTTCTGTGAAAGCATGGTAAAAAGAAGCCCTGTGCTTATCCACTTATTCTCAATAAACATTTCTAGTTTGAGTTCGAGTGTTCTCTCTCTCTCTGTGCCTCTGACTCTCTCTGTCTGTCTGTCTGTCTGTCTGTCTGTCTGTCTCTCTTTTCTATTCATTCACATTTTATTTACCTAGGTTTTCCCTCACAATTTGAATCTCTGCTGCTGCGGAAAATGTTTCTTGTTTTTTTCGTTTCTTTTTTGTTATGGCGGTTGGGGGTGTGGAGGGAGGGGTGGAGGCGGTGTGTTGTGCGTGTGTGTGTGTGTGTGTGTGTGTGTGTGTGTGTGTGTGTGTGTGTGTGTGTGTGGTGGGGGGGGGGGGTCTGGGGGCTGTAACTAGGTCTGTGTTGATCAGACAAGAGTTGCGATAGAGAAAAAAAAAAGGAATGGGGAACGGTAGGGAGGGTGTATGGGTGGATGGGAAGGGGGTGGGGGTGTGGGGGTGTGGGGGTAGGGGTGGGGGTGGGGGGATGTACGCCATAGATTTTATGCTCATGCTGATGATTCGTTTCCCTCCACCCCATTATTGTCCTTTATAGAAATTTCTTTATTGAGGTTTTTTGTTTTGTATTTTTTAAACCGTAGGCCTATTTTTCTTTTTCTTGCTTTTCCACTTTCGTGGCGTACATCTTCCTTCCTGTCTTTTTCTTTGTTTGTTTCTTTGTTTTGTTTTTTCTTTCTTTAGTTCTTGATTTTTGGTTTGTTTGTTTGTTCGTTTCTTTCTTTCTTTCTTAGCATGAGGTCCTTTTATCTAAATTTAATCCTTTCCCCACTCTTTTCAGTCCCTCTGACTGATTTTCTAAAAGCTCACTTAAAAAAAAACTTCAATGTTCTACATTTTTTCCTTTTTCTCTCATTCTACCTTCCTCCTTTTAAAAAAATTATTTATGTTGACACTTTTCTCCATTTCTTCCTTTGATTTTTTCTTTGTTCCTACTTCATTCTGTCTTTTTTTTCTTTCTTCACTCTAATCTTTGCTTGTCTGAGCACATTTTATGAGCCCAGCGTGAAAGAAAGGGAATGTCTTTACTGCCTTATGTACACACACACACACACACACATCACACACACACACACACACACACACACACACACAGAGGAAGAGAGAGAGCGAGAGAGCGAGAGAGAGAGAGAGAGAGAGAGAGAGAGAGAGAGAGAGAGAGAGAGAGAGAGAGAGAGAGTTCTTTTTCAGCTTTCATACTGGGTTTTTTTTGGATAGAAGTTTAGCTTTGAATGTATCTCTCCTTCACTGACTATTAAGGAAAAAGGAGTATCTGAGCAGTTTTTGTTATTTTCTCTTGAAGTATTTGACGATGCAGCCATGGGCACTGAAGGGAACCGTTTAGTCTCCGTTGTTCAAACAAGGTGTCTGCTGGAAACTTACGATTTTCATTTCATGCTGTTTATTGCCTCACCAACCACGGAGGCCAAATAAGGGCTGCCGTCACCTTATTCAATGTCAGCAGCTCCAATAACATTCACCTCAAGTTCAGCATCAACATCATACAATCCCTTCAAACATTTAACACCAATATGATACCATCCCCCCCTCCCCCACACACTTAACATTAAATGACAAAAAACACCTTGATTTCTTCATTCTTTAAGGTCAATAAAACCAGGCCACGCGCGATAACAATGCCAGCCATTCCGTTTCATTTGTCATCCCCAGGTTATAAAAAAAGAAAAGACAAAAAAGATAACGAACATTTCAATGTACAAAAACAAGACATAAGAAAAAAACGCAATATAGGCAAGTAGCACTGCAAAATGAAAGTCCTGTGCCTATCTCGCCGTTTACAATATCACCACATAGTCGCCAGAAGAAAACAGTACAAGCACAATTTCATAGAGAATAGAACACTACCCCCTCAGCGTTGGTCGACCCCGTGCATGCATATTGCGGTAAGGAAGCTAGCAGACATCAAAGGACTGAGGGGGTACAATGTTTTGCTGAAAAATATAGCAAATTTCAAACTTACCAAATTTGTTCAAAATCACATGAGTTTTGAGTCAGAGGCTAGCCTTTCACAAAAAGTTTTTATTTTTTTATTTTTTAAAATTTCTGTGGATGCCTTAGTACATGCGGTATGAATATAAGAGTCACATAGAAAAAACAGAGGGAAAAGAGTGATTTTTTAAAACTCCAGTGTGCGACCTTTGCTGGCTTGATCAAACACGACGAGAGTTCCTTCCCTCTTCTGTCCGCAAGTTCTCTCCCTTAGCAGCCGGAGGCGCAGTGGACATGGACCAGAAAGAGGATGATGGGGAGGATGGTGGGGTTGGGGGAGAGGGGGTGGGGTGTGAGGTGGGTGGGATGGGGGACTGGGGTGGGGTGTGAGGTGGGTGGGATGGGGGACTGGAATATTGGGTGACGGTCTAGAATAATATTCATTGACAGATGACAACTGTCAGTCCACCTGCATCGCTTTTCTTTGGATTGAAAGACATCAACAAGTTTGAGTATGTGTGTGTGTGTGTGTGTGTGTGTGTGTGTGTGTGTGTGTTTATTTATTCTTTTATATCGAGGATAATGGTATAAGCACTCATGTGCTTTTTTACATCCAGTCCCCGTGTGTATGCGGTTTTGTAAATTTTGTCATATGTTTCCACCGGCACACAATGGCCTACTCTTCCGAAAAGCAGAACAGGATTTAACGTGTGCGCAAGATGTTCTGCATGCGTTCGAACAGGGGCCTCAGTTTATAGTCTCATCCGTGTGTGGTGTGTGTGTGTGTGTGTGTGTGTGTGTGTGTGTGCGTGCGTGCGTGCGTGCGTGCGTGCGTGCGTGCGCGCGCGCGCGCGCGTGTGTATGTATAGGCCTGTGTGTGTGTGCGTGTGTGTGTGCGTGCTTGCGCGTGTGTGTGCGTGTGCATGCATAGGCCTGTCTGTGTGCGTGTATGTGTGTGCGCGCGTGTGTGTACGTGTGTGTTCGTAAGGAAATAATAATAAGGCCGGGAAAAAGGTGTAGGGTGGAGTAGAGGGGGTGAGACATGTGAATAATTGTACATACAGCACTTAACATACGTCAAAGCCACGACAGTCCACACACAGTACCACTTATTTTCCCCCCTGATATTTCCCCCAGGAGTTAACATCAGTGCAGACTCCACTCTCCCCAAAAGTCCTTTGGATGAGACTATAAACCAAGGCCCCGTGTGCGAACGCACGCAGAACATCTTGCTTACACGTTAATTCCTGTTCCACTTTTCGTAAGAGTAGGCCATTGTGTGCCGGTGGGAACAGATGACAGAATTTACAAAACAGCATACACATGGGGACTGGATGTAAAAAAATCACATAGGCCTAAGTGCTTATTCCATTATCCCCGATATAAAAGAATAATAATAAAAAAGTTTTAAACAAAATTAATAAAAACTGTGGTAGTTTTTATCACCAAGTAGCACACCACGACAAGTTAAATTCTCTCCCCCCCCCCCCTAACCAAAGACATACCCCTTGATCTTAAGCCTCTCCCCTCCCCCTCTCCCCTTTCTCACACACACACACACACACACACACACACACACACACACACCACACACACACACACACACACCACACATACACATACACACACACACACACACACACACACACACACATCCACAAAACCACTGAACATGAAAATGTTTTTCCACAAGTTGCGAACACCACAGTTCATTAAAGAACACTTTGCTTTACTGCAACAACTACAACGTTCTTCCACGGACAAAATAACCCACAAGATGTTGGCTTTACCTTTCATCGTTATCAACAACACGTGTGTTCGAGTGTAAAAGCAATGATGATGTACTGACTCAGGAGACAGAGAAGTCCTATTACAGAATTTCTCGAGGGGATGCCAGAGGCTCTCGTCAGTATAAGTAGCATCCCCACCGTCTGGAAATTCTGTGCCAGGATTTCCCTCTTTTCTATCCCTCTCTTTCTCTCTGCCTTGTTCCTTTTTCTTCCTGACACCTCCTTCTTGTCTGTTTTCTTCCTTCCTGGTCCATTCTCTTGCCGTTTTAAATTTTTTTTTTAAAATACAGAAAGACTTAAAATGTAACAATTCTCTCACACGCGGAAGTCGGATGTGCTGGGCCTGACTTGTTAGGCGCTTTAAGGACAACACAGCGAATTTTCGCTCGTATGACAAACAACAATTTGTTGCTGTCTGAGCGTTTGAAGGAGAAGACTATTACAGATGGCCGAGCAGTTAAGGCGAATGGCTTGTAATCCTAGTGCCCCTGAGCTCAAAGGGTCGAATCTTAGCAGCGTCTGTCGCCTGCCAACAATTAAACCGTGAAGTTGTGGGTTCGATTCCCAGCATCACCCTTTCTTCCCAGTTTGAAAAAAAATCGAACCGAATGTCAAAGTCCTTCAGATGAGACTATAAACCGAGGTCCCGTGTTCGAACGCATGCAGAACATCTTGCGCACACGTTAAATCCTGTTCCGCTTTTCGGAAGAGTTGGCCATTGTGTGCCGGTGGAAACATGAAAAAAATTACAAAACCGCATACACACGGGGACTGGATGTAAAAAAGCACATGAGTGCTTATTCCATTATCCACAATATAAAAGAATAAATAAATAAATAAATAAAGCTGTGGAATTTTGAAGATCTCCCAGACCAGGCAATTTACGTACACACCTGACTTGCAGAACCTTACTGCCTTTTAATGCATACACATACACCACATACACAGAATGACAGGATAGCCTGGTGGTTAGAGCGTTGAGCTCGTGATCTGACGGGTCAGGTTTGAACCCGGGTTGGAGGGCCACCACCCATTCAAGGAAATTCCCCCACCCCCACCCCCTTGAAGTTAACATCAGTGCTGACTCCACTCCCCCGACAACCTTTCCGAAGAAACCATAAACCCAGATTCTGTTTGCGAATGTACGCAGAGCATCTTTTGGACATGCTAAAACCTGTCCCGCCCCTCAGAAGAGTAGGCCATGTGTTTGAGGATGGGAACGGTTGACAAAGTAAAAACAAAAAACTTGTGCACATGGGAGTCTAGATATTTAAAAAATAAAAAAAAAGGACACCAGTGCTAATTCCATTATCTCCGAAATTAAAGATTGTTTTCGTTCCTCGCCTAAAGATCCGAGATTCACCATTGGTGAGATTTTGTTTAAGCGACCAGTTTTTGCTCACCACGAAGGTAGCCGCATTCCGACTTCAGGGGATAAAAAAAAAGAATGATAACAGAAAGATAAAGCAGGTCTAGCTATGGACGTTGAAGTAGAGTTTCTCCAATTCTTGTCAGCTTTCGGTGGGTGGCAGAAACAGAGCCATTATTATTATTATTACTATTATTATTGTTATTATTATACCCCGCATGAACCACAGGCTTGGTCGCAACACACCGGGTTATGTCATCTTTCTTCTTCTTTGCGTTGCCTGGGTTATGTTGTGAGACCAGATCTTCTAAGGAATTCAGCAGTTGCCTGCAGGTCATCCACCGTGCCGTACAGTTTCTGCTCCAGAGGCGTGGGCTCAGGCCACACTTCCAGCCTTAGCGTCTGGAGGGTCCTGCAGTCTTGGGGTTATGTCATCATTCAAGCATCCCTTAGCTGAGGTTTTTGTTCGTTTGGTTGGTTGGAGGGTGGTGGGGGGGGGGGGGGGAGGTTCTTGGGAAGGGGAGGGGGGGGGGCGCAGAAGTGATGTAGCGGATATAGATAGAATGGTTCGCACGTGGTGACACTTTCCTGGGAAATGGAAAGGAAAGTTGAACCTCAGAGACTTCCCCCACCCCCTCCCCTAAATAATCATTATTTGTCAACAGCCAATGTTTCTCAGGCCAGGGAAGGGTGGGTGCGTGGGAGGGGGAGGAGGGGGTGTTGGAGGAGAGGATGGTGACGAGTTGGTGAGGGTGAGGGAGGGTGGTGAGGGAGGTCATGTCACGTGACAGCCCAGAATAACCGTGTCATCGATTGGTCAAGAGACAGAGCCAGGCTATTGGCTGGAGAGAATATGGGCAGTTTAGAGGAAAGGGGTGAAGATGGGGAAGGTGGGGGAGGGGAGGTGTGGAGATGGTACGGCAGTGCACAAATAAACCTTTTGTTATCAAAGACAGTCTGATGCGTGGAGAAAGAAAAAGGAGGATGCAGTAAGAGTGCTGGACATTGTGCTGGGCAAGACAGGGTTCGTGTAGGAGTTGGAATGGGGGTGGTGATTGTGTGGTGAGCCCTGGATAATGTTCGCTAAGTGTAAGACAATGATAACGATGATAATGATGATGATTATCATGATGAGGATGATGTTTGTAGGAGGTAAGGGGTGTGTGGGAGTAGGGGTGTCAAATGACATTGAGCCGAGAGTAACGAACATTAATCCCTCCCATTCAATTAAGCCAATGACGAAGAAACTTGATGAATCTTCTGAAAGAGTAACAGTTTCGACATATAACTATTGACATTTGAGCCGCAGCCACCCATCTACCCCCTGTACTTCCACACCAACCCAACCGGAGTTGATAACTGATAACAAACAGTTTCAAACAAAACCATCACAAGCAGTGGACAAGACCTGCAGAGAGTGAGGAAACTCAAGATACCTTGGCTCCATCCTCAATCAGTGAGGAGTGATTAATTAAAGACAGTCTAAGCGAAGTTCAAAGACCTGCGCATCGTCAGCTATGAAAGACTGAAAAAACAACATTCTGAGGATAAATGCTGAAAATGCTGCATGCTTCGGGTAGTTCTGTCTTCCTGTGCTCACACACATGCCAGACCTGGACTTTAACAGCAAACCTGTAGAGAGGCGTTGATCGGGACGTAATAATAGCCAGGTGGTGATTAGAGCAGTGCGCTCGCGATCTGAAGGCTCGGGATCGATTTCAGGTTTGGGCTACCCCCGAGACGTCCATTCAAGGGATTAAAATTTTATTTTTTATCCCCGGAGATAACGCCAGTACTGACTCAATTTCCCCCCCCCCACCGCCCACCCCCCAGAAAGACCTCGGATGAGGCTATAAACCGAGGTCCCGTGTGCGAACGTCTTACAGACACGTTAAAAGCCTTTCCACATTTCGGAAGATTAGGAGGCCATTGTGTGCCGGTGGGAATGGATGACAAAGTTTTACAAAACGCATGCAGATTGGTGTCTTGTTTAGACGTCATCCCTGAAGTCGGAATGCGGCTACCTTAATGGTGGGGGGAAAAACCAGCCGGGCGTATAGGCCTACACAAAATCTCATTATTGGTGAACCTCAGAGGTCTGGCCCAGGAACGGGAAAAAAATCCATTTGAAAAGCCATTCTACAAGAGAACTCTTAGCATCTTCGTTTGGAGCCTTCTGTCTGTCTGTCTGTCTGTCTATCTGTCTGTCTGTCTTGTCTGTCTATCTGTCTGTCTGTCTTGTCAGCCTGTCTGTCTGTCTGTCTGTCTGTCTGTCTGCCTGTCTGTCTATCTGTCTGTCTGCCTGCCTGCCTGTCTGTCTATCTATCTGTCTGTCTATCTGTCTGCCTGTCTGTCTATCTGTCTGTCTATCTGTCTGCCTGCCTGTCTGTCTGTCTGTCTGCCCGTCTGCCTGTCGTTTTATCTCTTGGAAGTCACTAAGGCGTCACACTCTGCTCTCCTCCTGTTTCTTCCAGAAATATTTTTCACGTTCGAAAACATTTACTCTTCAAGCAGACAGACACAGTCTATAACCTTTTTTCTCCAACATATCCTTCCTTCGATCAAACGCAACCCCTCCCTCCTACCCCCTACCCCCCCCCCCCCCCCCACCCCCACCCCTTTGTCCCCCTCACTTCACCATCCCTTCTTGTTCCTACTTTTTGTTTTTTAATCTGAAGGAAAAGTGTTGTTAAAGGTTTTAAGGCCCCAAACCAGCAACTCAAACAAAGTCTCAGTCGACCAAGTTTAGGACAGTGTTGTGAAAGGGCTGTCAGATCGCCTCCCTTGTCTTTCATCATTACATCCTGTCACCGCTGGTGCGATGTTTTTTCTCTCTCTTTATCTTCCGTTCTTCAAGTATACCATCGATGTTCACCGATGATGCGATTTTTGTGTATGCGACCGTAGGTAGCTACATTCCGACTTCGGGGATAATGTAGCGTGTATTCGTTTTTATTTTATTTTATAAATTTGTCTTTTATTCTTACCAGCACGTAATGGCCCAACTTTTTTTGGAAAGGCAAGACAGACTTTTTTTTTAAAATCATGAGCGCAAGATAGTTTGTGGGGTCTCGGTTTACGCACCTCATCCGAAAGGACTTTCAGGGGACTCGAGTGGAGTCAGCACTGATGCTAGTAACTCTAGTGGTGAAAACAAAAAAATCCCCATCAGTAAGGCTGCACACCGATATTAATTTGGGGGTCATGTAGTATCTTGTATAGAGTGCGAGTGGAAAACAATGTTGGTGATTTTCACAGATTTTTTTAAGCATGAAAAAATGGACTGTACACTTGTTTTGGGGATTGAGGACATAGAGCAATACCAGGTAGTCACGAGAAAGTTGGAAATAATCATCAAATGAGGATTGCCTGTATTCCTACAGCGTTGACCCCGCGCATGCATATTGCGGTAAGGAAGCTAGCAGACATCAAAGGACTGAGGGGGTACAGTGTTTGCTGAAAAATTAAAAAAATTCAAACCTGCCAAATTTGTTCAAAATCACATGAGTTTTGAGTCAGAGGCTAAGTCTTTCACAAAAAGTGGTTTTTATTTCTGTGGATGCCTTAGTACGTGCGGTATGAATATAAGAGTCACATAGAAAAACAGAAGGAAAAGAGTGATTTTTTAATACCGGTGTGCGACCTAACTGCCTTTACCAGCAGTAGGATGGGCCAGGCTACATCAGGAACAGGCACTTATGAGGCCAGCCATCAGCTATAGCGTGTTGGCAGACATGGCAGCAGAGAGACTCAGAGCCTGCTATACTCAGCGGCCGAAAGGTCCCTGCTACTGATATGCAGCAGAGCTGTCAGCCGCCTCGTGGTGTTTCTGTCTGCCAAGTCAGGCTTGGCTAGGTTGAGGGGAAAAACAAGATCACTTCTGCTGGTGCAGACAGTCATGGGGTTGCTGTCTACGTTCGGGATAGCCTAGTGGTTAGAACATTGCGTTCGCAATCTGACGACCCGGGTTCGAATCCCGTTCATAGGGGGACTTTCTCCCTGGAGTTAACATCATCAGTGCAGACTCCATTCTCCCCAAAAGTCCTTTGGAAGAGACTATAAACCGAGGTCCCGTGTGCGAACGCACGCAGAACATCTTGCGCATACGTTAAAACCTGTTCCGCGTTTTGGAAGAGTAGGGCGTTATCTGCCGTGGGAACGTTTGACGCAATGGGCAAAACTGCATACACACGGGGACTCGATGTAAAAAGAACACATAAGTGCTTATTCCATTATCCTCGAAATAAAGTCCAGGTTAGAAGAGCGCGGTGGTTCGATCCCCGTTTGGGCCAAAAATTGTCCCCCTATCCATTAGACCATGAGTGGTGGTCTGGGTGCCAGTCTTTTGGATGGGACGAAAAACCGAGGTCCCGCGTGTAACACAATATTATTTAGCGCACGTAAAAGAACCCTCGGCAACAAGAGAGCTGTCCCTGGCAGAATTCTGTAGAGAAAAAATCCTCTCTGATAGGGAAACAAATACTATTGCAGACAGAAAAAAAAAATAATGGGTGGCGCTGCTCTTGTGGCGACGCTCTCTTCCTGGTGAGAAAAGCCCGAATTTCACGCAGAAAATACTGCGTGACTTAAACTGGTATGAAAATGAAAAATAAAATAAAACAATAAATAAACATTTTAAAAATACGTCCCTGCTACCGACGCAGCAGAGCTGTTATCCACCTTGTACCATTCTTGACTGTCCGGTCAAGTCAGTATTAGAAAAGTTGAGGGGAAAAAAGGTCACTTCTGCTGGTGCAGACAGTGATAAGTTTGCTGTCTACGTCATCATGTACGCGAAGTGCTGCGTAGTTTGAAGCTTGACGTCATCACCGCCTAATGGCTTGTTGAATGCCAGGAAAGATGAAAGCAGAAGAATGATTGCAACATTATATGTGGTTTTCTTTTCTTCCTCTGACATCTTTGATCGTGGTAAAAAGCTGTGATCGATTGGAATAACATGATTTACTGTCAGAAGTTGAAAACGTCAGAGGCGCAGATGGATAGAGGAGACAGACAGACGGGTATACTTACATAGTTAGCATAGCCGCGGGAAGAAACTTGACGTCCATCCATCCATTCATTCATTCATCCATCCATTCATCCATCCATCCATGCAATGGAGTGGAACAGCGTTGTGGTCAGAGCGCTAGCCTCCTGATCTTACGGTTATCGGAAAAAGTAGGTTAAACATTTTTTGACCCTGTGCTGTCTAAATAAAATTTTCCTCCGGATTTTACACTGGTTTTGACACCATTCCCCTGAGAGAGATGGAGAGAGAGAGAGAGGAGAGAGAGAGAGAGAGAGAGAGAGAGAGAGAGAGAGAGAGAGAGAGAGAGAGAGAGAGATTTGATTGATTCATTGATTGATTGATATTCTTTATTCCCAAGGGTTACAGGTAAGTATTGATATACCTTTTTCTTTTTTCATCCGGCCCTTGCCCAGATAAGGGACTATCCTTAACAATAAGAGCTAATAGTTTCCAGTAAACGTAAAATCAATAATAATAAAAAAAAGTATAACTAAAAAACAGATTTTAAAAAACTAAATATTTCCCATAAGATAGAGAGAGAGAGAGCGAGCCAGAGAGAGAGAGAGAGCGAGCCAGAGAGAGAGAGAGAGAGAGAGAGAGAGAGAGAGAGAGAGGAGAGAGAGAGCGAGAGAGAGAGAGAGGACTATTGCAGGAAGGTCATGCTGATGCTCATCATTCCGAGATAGGCATCTCACAGTCTTGCATTGGTGGCCAAGCGATGAAGGTTCTCTTCAGAGGTTAATGGACAGTGTCACGGTTTGGGATGTTCAGAACAGGCACCATTGAACGCTCTCTGAAGTAAGTAATCTAGAAGAAGGGGGGTGGGGGGTGGGGGGAGGGGGCGGGATTTTAGCTTAGTAGTAAGAGCGTTGGTCGCGTGATCTGACGACCTGGGTTCTAGCCATCATCGACACGCCCGTTTAAGGTTGGTTTTTTACCCTCCTGAAGTAAACATCGATTCCGATTAGACTTCACTCTCCCGGTAAACCTTAAGGTGAGACTCTAAACCAAGGTTCTGCGTGCAAACGCGCGCTGAACATCTTGCGCACACGTTAAGCAAATGTTACACCTTTCAGGCGAGTAAGTCATTTTGTGCTAGTGGAAACTGATGACAACATTTACATCAAGCGCCTACACACTGGTGTCAAGTAATCACTCTTAAGTCGGAATACGGGTACCTTAACGATGGGTAAACGGTCGCATTCGCAAAATCTGACCATAGATGAACGTCGGAGTTCTAGCTGTGGAACGAAGTACAGAAGCAAAACGAACAAACACCCCCCTCCCCAAATAAAACAAACAAACAACAAAACCAACAACAAATAACAACAACAAACAAAAAAACAACAACCCACCAACCAACCCCCACCAACAAAAACACACCACAAAAACAAAACAAAACCCAAACCCACAACAACCAAAAGCAACAACAACCAACAACAACAAAACAACACACACACACCAAAAAACAACCAGCCAAAAACAAAACCAATGATGAGATTTTGCGCGTGTGGCAGTTTTTTGGCCACCATGAAAGTAGCTAGCTGCATACCGACTGCAAGGAATCTCAGTAGATAGATAAAACAACAGGCCTCAAAGCCTACCACATACCAACAAAAAACGTTCAAAACCTCAGCAGCACGCCAGCATTTCAAGAAACGTGTGTAGCAGACGTGGAGTAGCACAAAATGGACTGCTCTTGAAGTGCTGGACGTCTTACGAAAACTGATCATCCTAACAACTTAATTAATTTAAAACGCTATCCCTACGTTAAGGGAGAGAACCCCTCTTTCCCTGTGCACGAGCACTGTGCGCATTTGTATGCTTCTGTAACCCAGTAGTGGATGCTACGGAGGGAAGGGTTAGTAGATGGTTGGTTACTCTGTAGTGGGTTAACCATAGGGTAATTAATGCTACCCCCCCAAAGAAAAACAACAACAACAACAACAAAAACGAAACAACAAACAAACAAAGCCCAAACAAGAAACCTCAAAGCAAAACGCTAAAACCTTAGCCATCTGTAGTCAGTCTAACTATACAGTCTCTGTCTCTGTCTGTCTGTCTGTCAGTTAGTTTGCTTATCCGTATCCATCTGTCAGTTTTATTACCTGCCTATGCCCCTACCCACTTACCTGCATATTAACTCTTTACACACGTGTATACGTTCGTATGTAAGTACCTTCCTACGTACGTACCTGCCTTCCTACCTACATACTCACGTACCTGCCTTCCTACCTACATACCTACCTACCTGCCTTCCTACCTACATAATTTCCTATATACCTACCTACCTACCTTCCTACCTACATACACATACACACCTACTTACCTACCTACCTACTTGTCTACCTAATTTCCTATCTACCTACCTACCTTCCTACACACCTCCCTACCTACCTCTCTACCTATCTTTCTACCTACCTTCCTATCTACTTACCTACCTACCTCCCTACCTATCTACCTTCCTACCTACATACACACCTACCCACTTACCTACTAACTTTCCTATCTACCTACCTATCTACCTATCTACCCACCTACACACCTACCTACCTACCTGCCTGCCTGAGTGCTTGTACCTTTTCTGTCTGTGTGTCTTTCTGTCAGTCAGTCTGCCTGTCTGTTCATCTGTGTCTCCATTTTTCTGTCTAGCCTTTTTTTTTTTTTTCGTTTTTCCTAAAATCCTGACATTAAATTTTGTTATTCCAAGGAATTTACCTGCTTCCATGATCAAAGGCATCAGAAAATACCCCCTCTCTCCTTTCCTTCGCCCTCCTCTCCCCTCTCCCCCACAAACCCTCCCCCTCCCCCCCTCACCAGCCCCCACCACCCCCAACTCCTTTCCCGCTTTTATCATCTCCCCTTGCAGTCTTCAGGCCAAGAGGTGGAGAGAAAAATGTTTATGCAGAGAGAGAGAGAGAGAGAGAGAGAGAGAGAGAGAGAGACAGAGACAGAGACAGAGACAGAGAGGGAGAGAGAAAGAGAGAGAGAGAGAGACAGAGAGAGAGAGACAGAGACAGAGTCAGAGAGACAGAGAGGGAGAGAGAAAGAGAGAGAGAGAGACAGAGACAGAGTCAGAGACAGAGAGACAGAGAGGGAGAGAGAGAGAGAGAGAAGAGAGAGAGAGAGAGAGAGAGAGAGAGAGAGAGAGAGAGAAAGAAGAAAGAAGAGAGAGAGAGAGAGAGAGAGAGAGAGAGAGAAAGGAGAAAGGAGAGGAGAGGAGAGAAGAGAGAGAGAGAGAGAGAGAGAGAGAGAGAGAGAGAGAGAGAGAGAAGAGAGAAAGAGAGAGACAGAGAGGGAGAGAGAGAGAGAGAGAGAGAAAGAGAAGAGAGAGAGAGAGAGAGAGAGAGAGAGAGAGAGAGAAGAGGAGAGAGAGGAGAAAGAGAGAGAGAGAGAGAGAGAGAGAGAGAGAGAAGAGAGAAAGGGAGAGAGAGAGAAAGGGAGAGAGAGAGAAAGGGAGAGAGTGAAAGGGAGAGAGAGAGAGAGAGGCACAGAGAGAGAGACAATGACAATGACAATGACAATGACAAATTCTTTTATTTCGAGGATAATGAATAAGCACCCATGTGCTTTTTTACATCCAGTCCCCGCCCTTAAGGATATATATGATAATAAAATAAAATAAAGCCCATAGCAATACACTTACACAGCTTACGGAAAAAGTATCTACATAAAAATCCCCACAAAAATCACCGAAGAGAGAGAAAAAAAAGTAGCAACAAGTAAGAAAGAAAGCAGAACAGAAAACACAGAAACAACCGAAAAAATAGCAAGAACCAAGAGCAAAACAAAAACGGCAACAACAAAGGGAGAGGGAACAACCGAATAGTCCCTCCTCAAAAAAGCAACAACAACCCCAAATCCAAACCAAAACAGAACCAAACAAAGCAAAACCTCTATAAAAATAAAGGAGAACAAACCACATAAATAGTTTAGAGAGAGAGAGAGAGAGAGAGAGAGAGAGAGAGAGAGAGAGGTCACGTGACAGCCCAGAAATAATTGTCATTGGTCGACAGCGACAAGTCTATCACGGTTGCTGTTCTTGGCCTCTGAGACTTTAACCAGGAGCCTGCTGCTGCCTGTCGCTTGGGGAATGGATGGGAGAATAGAAAGTATGACGAGGGATCTGACAGGGAAGGGTAGGGTAGGGTAGGGAGGGGTAGGGAAGGGTAGGGTAGGGTTGTCCACGGGGTAAGGTTGCGGCTGGTTCTGAGGCTTTTAGGGGATTTAAGAGAGAGAGAGAGAGAGAGAGAGAGAGGAGAGAGAGAGAGAGAGAGAGAGAGAGAGAGACAGAGACAGAGACAGAGAGACAAGGAGACAGAGACAGAGAGAGATAGAGAGAGAGAGAGAGACAGAGAGAGACAGAGAGAGAGAGACAGAGAGACAAGGAGACAGAGAGAGATAGATAGATAGATAGATAGAGAGAGAGAGAGAGAGAGAGAGAGAGAGAGAGAGAGAGAGAGAGAGAGTGTGGGTGGGAAAGGGGGGTAGAGAGGCGCGGAGGTGGGGGTTTGAAGGCGAGGAGTGTGGGTGGGGGTGGGGGGAAGGGGGGGGGGGATGAACTAAGAGATGAGGAGGGGAGAGGAGTAAGAAGTATGTGGTGATAGGACGAATGAGAGTTTGGTCCTTGTGGTTGAGACTGTTGAGACAATTTTGATGCTACTGCGTCGTAACTTAAGTACTATCTCCATGAAGATGGAGTTTGCGCGCGCGCGCGCGCGCGCGTGTGTGTATATATATATATGTGTGTGTGTGTGTGTGTGTGTGTGTGTGTGTGGCGTTTGATGCTACTGCTTCGTAACTTAAGTACTATCTCCATGAAGATGGAGTTGTATGTATGTGTGCGCGTGCGTGCGTGCGTGTGTGTGCGTGCGTGTGTGTGTGTGTGCGCGCGTGCGTGCGTGTGTGTGTGTGTGTGTGTGTGTGTGTGGAGGAGGAGGAGAGTTAATTACGTTTGATTGTTGGTGCAATGAAGAACGTTTCTGACAACTGCTTTCCGTATACAGATCAAAGAAGGATCATCCAAGAGAAAAGATCAAAGGTGCATTACGGAGAATGAGTTATCTTTCCCTAGAAGCAACTTGCTTGATGGTCTGGCCACAGACTCAAGGATTTTGTCTCGGCCTTTCCGCTTGTCTCGTTTTTCTGTTTTTTTCGCCCCGTTACTGTCTGTCTGTGACTCTTATGTATTCTGTAGGGATGCTGGAAGCTCTTTCAGCATCCCCATCTTTTGGGAATTCTGGTGTGGGGGGAAATTTCCCCTTTTCTATCACTCTATTAATTTTGTTATCGTCTTTTTTCTTTTCGTTTTCTGCTGTCTAAATTCTCTCTTGCTTGTTATTTTCTGCTTTCCTAGTCCAACCTCCTACCTTTAAGTTTTAAGTATATCTGACTAAATATTGTCTGGCATCTTTAATTGGTGGTCTAGAGGTAACGCGCCTGTCTAGAAAGCGAAAAATCCGGGTCGGAAGTGTGCGGTGGTTCGAATCCCGTTTGGACCGGAACTTTTCCCCCATCCTTTAGACCATGAGTGGTGGTCTGGGCGCTAGTCTTTCGGATAAGACGATGAACCGAGGTCCCGTGTGTTACTCATAATTATTTAGCGCACGTAAACGAACCCACGGCAACAAGAGAATTGTTCCTGGCAAAATTCTGTAGAAAAAAGCCACTCTGATAGGGAAACAAATACAGTTGCAGACAGGAAAAAGAAAAAAACAAATGGGTGGCGCTGCTCTTGTGGCGACGCGCTCTCCCCGGTGAGAGCAGCCCGAATTTCACGGAGAGAAATCTGCCGTGACTTAAAGTGGTATGAAATACAAAATAAAATGAAATGAAATGCAAAATGAAATGAAATGCAAAATGAAATTAATAGAGATTATTTTCGAGGTTCTCTGGAGTGGGAATGTGTGGGCTGAGGCCAGCAGGCAGACCTCCTGCAAAAGTTTCAAGCACAGGATGAGAAGACCGGGCACTGCATATCCCACTCAATAAAGAGAAGAGGAAGAGGTGTCGGTGTGGAACAGTCACACGCGTAGGTGTGAGATATGAAGCACAGTTGTTGTTTTTTCCATTCACGTGCTATTATTCGTGTTTCGCTGCTGCAAAGCTAAAGGTGCTTTTGTGTTCATTTGGCTTAGGGATGTTTATATTCTTGTTACTTAAGTCATCAAGGAACAGCTAGCCAGATAGACATTGACATTTCTTGAAAAAAAGTGGAAGGTTCTTTAAAAGAGGTAAAAACGCTTCTCTGATCTTAAATTCATGATTCATCACAGGTTTCCCGATTTAGCGGTTGGAGGCCTGAAAGCACTTTTTCAAATTAGCTCGTAGTTATTTAAATACCCCCCGCCCCCAACACACACACAATCCAAAATGTAGCTTGCATCCCCAAACTGGCTGATGTGTTGTAAAAGAAGTTTAAAAAATAACAAGTAACCTAAAAAAACCCCAAGTCTTTTGTTAAAGCCGTGACCTGATGTGATTAACAAAATGTTCTTAGATGATTTCATTTTGCCACCCGATGAAAATCTCAGCAGGAACTTGCGAATGTTTTAGGATTTCCAGTTCTCGTGCTCCTTCTTTTCATTTTTTGATTTGAGGGGGGGGGAAAAACCCTGTTAGCGACATTTTAATGAGAACGTGAAGAACAAAATCAAGGGAGAAAAAAAATATCAGCATGAACAGGAACGACAATTATACCGAGAAGAACAAAAGACAAGAAGTCCGGCAATAATGACAACAAGAAGACAGAAGTTTTTCGTTCCCCCTAAAATCCAGTTCACCTTTGGTGAGATTTTTTAAAAGCGACCATTTTTGCTCACCACGGTAGCCGCATCCGACTTCGGGGGGAAAAAAAAAAGAATGAAACAGAAAGATAAAGCAGGTCAACAGGGATTTGAATAGATTTCCCAATTCTGTAGCTTTGGGTGGTGGCAAAACAGCCATTATTATTATTTTATTTTATTATTGTTATTTTTTAAACCCCGCTGCCCACGGGCGGGCGCAACACCCCGGGGTTATGTCATCTTTCTTCTTTTTTGCGTTGCCTGGTTAGTTGTAAAGACCAAACTTCTAAGGAATTCAGCATTGCCGCGGGTCATCCCCCGTGCCGACATTTCTCTCCAGACGGGGGCTCAGGCCACCCCCTTCCAGCCTTACGTCGGGAGGGTCCTGCGTCTTGGGTTATGTCCCCTTCAAGCACCCTTAGCTGAGGTTTTTTTCTTTGGGTTTGGTTTGGGGGGGGGGGGGGGGGGGGGGGGGGGGGGGGGGGGGGGGGGGGGGGTTCGGGGAAGGGGAGGGGGGGGGGCGCAGAAGTATGTGGGAATAATAAAAGGGGTTCCAGGGGACATTTTCCCCGGGAAAAAGGGAAAAGGGAAAAATTAACCCAGAACTTCCCCCCCCCCCCCCCCTAAATAATCTATTTGTCAACACCAATTTTCCGGGCCGGGGAAGGGTGGGGCGGGGGGGGGGGAGGGGTTTTTGGGGAGAGGAGGGACGATTGGGTGGGGGTGAGGGAGGGGGTGAGGGGGGTCATGTCACGGACAGCCCAAATAACCGTGTCACGATTGGTCAAGAGACAGAGCCAGGCTATTGGCGGGAAGAATATGGGCATTTAAGAAAGGGGAAGAGGGGAAAGGGTGGGGAGGGGGGTTGGAGATGGTACGGCTGCACAAAAAAACCCTTTTTTGTTATAAAAAGACAGTCGATCGGGGGAAAAGAAAAAGGAAGCGTAAGAGTGCTGGACTTGTGCGGGGAAAGCGGGGTTCGTTAGGATTGGGAATGGGGTGGTTTGGGGGTGAGCCCGGAAATTTCGCTAAGTTAAACAATATAACGATGAAAATGATGAGATTCATGATGGGGATAAAATTTTGTAGGGGGTAAGGGTGTGTGGGAGAGGGTGAAATGACTTGACCGAAAAAAACGAACATTAATCCCCCCCATTCAATTAAGCAATGACAAAAAATTTTGTGAATCTTCTGAAGAGTAACAGTTTCGAAAATATCATAATTATTGACATTTGACCCACCCCACCCATCTACCCCCCCCCCCCCCACCCCACCCCTCTGTCTCCACACCAACCCAACTGGAGCTATAACTGAAAAAACATTTTCAGTTTCAAAAAAAAATCATCACAACAGGGGGAAAAACCTCAGAAGTGGGGAAAACTCAAGATACCTTGGCTCCATCCCAATCAGTGGGGAGGTTTAAATTTAAAGACAGTCAAGCAAAGTTCAAAGCCGCCACGTCACTATAAAGAGAAAATAACATTCTGAGGCAAAGCTGAAAAGCTGCTGCCCGGGTAGTTCTATTTTCCTGCCCCACACCATGCCAGTCCTGGATTTTAAAACAGCAAACCTTAAAGGCGTTGACGGGACTAATAAACCAGGGTGATTAAGCAGTGCGCTCGCAAACTGAAGGCGGGGTCGATTTCCATTTTTGGCTATCCCCGAGACGTCCATTAAAGGGAATTTAAAAAAAAAATCCCGGAGGAAACCCAGTACCGACTCCAACCCCCCGAAAGCCCTCCAATAGGCTATAAACCGAAACTGTGCAAACGCACGAAAAACTTTTTACACCCCTTTAAAATCCTTTCCCTTTTGGGGAGTTTAGGGGGCCATTGTGTCCGGGGGGAATGGATGCAAAAGTTTTACAAAACGCATGCAGTTTGGTGTCTTTTTTAGACGTCACCCCCGAAGTGGGAAATGCGGCTACCTTAATTGGGCAAAAACCCCCCAACCCCCGGGGCGTATGGGCCCTACCCAAAAATCCATCTTTGGGTGAACCAGGGGGTCTGCCCGGGAGGGGAAAAAAACCCTTTTTAAAACGATTCTACAAAAACTCCAGCTCTTCTTTTTTAGAGCCTTCTTCGCCCTTCACCTGTCTGCCAGCCTGTCTGTCTAGCTTCTGTCTGCCTGCTGTCTATCTTTGCCTGTCTGTCTACTGTCTGTCTGTCACCTGCTCCCTGTCTTCTGTCGTTTTATCTTTGGAAGTCACTAGGGGGTCACACTCTCTCTCCCCCCTGCTTTTTCCAAAATATTTTTCATCCGAAAACTTTTTACTCTCAACAGACGACACAATCTATAACCTTTTTCTCCAACATATATTTTTTTCGACAAACCAACCCCCTTCCTCCCCCCTACCCCCCCCCCCCCCCCCAACACACACACACTTTGTCCCCCCACTTCACCTCCCTTTTTTTTCTACTTTTTTTTTTTTTAAATTGAAGAAAAGTGTTGTTAAAGGTTAAAAAGGGCCCCCAAACCAGCAACCAAACAAAGTCTCAGTCACCAAGTTTAGACAGGTTGTGAAAAGGGCGTCAATCGCCTCCCTGCTTCTCTTTACCTTCACCGCGGGTGCGATGAATTTTTCTTCTTTTCTTCTCTGTTCTTCAAAGACTCTGAATTCCCGATAAATTTTTTTGCGTATGCGACCGTGGGTACTGCTTTCCCCCGACTTCGGGAAATTTTTTAAGCAAACCCCACGGTTTTCTTTTTTATTTTTTTTTAAAAATTTGTCTTTTATTCTTACCACACGAAGGGCCCAACTTTTTTGGGAAAAGCAAAAAATTTTTAAAAAAAAAAAACCCATGACGAAAGATTTTTGGGGGGTCTTTTACGCACCCATCCGAAAGGACTTTCGGGGACCGAGGGGAGTGCACTAGCTAAAACTCCAGTGGTGAAAACAAAACAAAAAATCCACATCACAACGCCTTAATAATAATAAAATAATAATAACGAGATGATATATTAAAAAATAATAATAATAATAATAACAACAACTATAATAAAATAATAATAATATAATAAAAATATATTAATGTATGGAATTTTATAGCGTGAATCTTGAAACCCTTTTAACCACAGTAGGGGGGGCCCCAGGTACACAGGAACGGGAAATTTGAGGCCACCATCACTATGGGGTTTTTGGCAACAGCAGCAGAGACTCAACCTCATCTCCGCCGAAAGGCCCCTGCTACCGATATGCACAGAGCTTCACCGCCCGTGGTTTCTGTCTCCAAGTCATTTGCTGGGTTTTGAGGGAAAACCAAGACCCTTTTAGCTGGTGCAACGTCAGGGGTTTGCGTCACTTTCGGAACCCTAGGGGTTAGAAATTGCGTTCGCAATCTGACGACCCGGATTGAATCCCGTTCATAGGGGATTTTCTCCCGGAGAAAACAACATCGGCAGACTCCATTTTTTTTTTCCCCCCCCCAAAAAGTCCTTTGGAAGAGACTAAAACCGGGGTCCCGGTGCGAACGCACCAAACACCTTGCGCATACAAAAACCGTTCCGCGTTTTGGAAGAGTGCCTTTTTTTGGGCCGGGGGGAACGTGTGACAAATGTAAAAACCATACACAGGGGGAGGATTAAAAAGAGCACATAAATACCTTTTATTATTCTTGGAAAAAAAGTCCAGGTAAAAGCGCGGGGGTTTCGATCCCCTTTTTGGGGCCAAAAACTTTCCCCCTATCCATTAGACCATGAGGGGGCCCGGGTCCATCTTTGGGGATGGGACGAAAAACCGGGGTCCCGTTTTTTAACAAAATTTTTTAACGCACATAAAAAACCCTCGGCAAAAAGAACGTCCCTGGCAGAATTCGTAGAAAAAAAGCCACTCTGATAGGAAACAAACTTTAGACAAAAAAAAAAAATACTAAAGGGTGGCCTGCTCTTGAGACGCTCTCTCCCCGGGTGAGAGCACCCAAATTTCACCAAGAAATCGCCGTATTTAAATGGTATAAATAAAAAATGAAAAATGAAAGCAATAAAACAATAAATAAAACTTAAAAACAAACAAACCAACATCCCTACTACCGATATAGCAAGCTGTACCACCTCTGATGTTCTTGACTCCCTGTGAATGGGGCTTGGCTATGGAGGGTAAAAAGTCACTTCTGCTGGTGCAGCAGTGAAAGTTTGCGTCTAGTCATCATGTACGCGAATCTGGATTTGAAGCTTGACTCATCACCGCCTAATGGCTTGTTGAATGCCAAAAGATGAAAGCAGAAGAAGATTGCAACATTATTTTGGGGTTTTCTTTCTTCCTCTGCATTTTGTCGGGTAAAAAGCGTGACGATTGGAAAACATTTTTAAAACTGCAAAGTTGAAAAGGGCAAGGCGCAATGGATGAGGAGACAGACAAGGGGTATACTTAATAGTTTAGCATAGCCGGGGGAAAAAAATTTGACGTCCATCCCCATCCATGCATCCATCCATCCATGCAATGAGTGGAAAAAGCTTTGTGGTCAGAGCACAGCCTCCGACTTAGGGTTTATCGAAAAAGTAGGTTAAACATTTTTTGACCCTGTCTGTCTAAAAAAATTTTTCCCCCCTTTTTACACGGGTTTTTTTGACCCCTTCCCCTGAAGAGATGGAGAGAGAGAAGAGAGAAAAGAAGAGAGAAGAGGAAGAGAAGAGAGAGAGAGAGTTTGTTTGTTTGATATTCTTTTTTCCCCAAAGGGGTTTACAGGAAGTTTGAATACCTTTTTTTTTTTTTCACCCCGGCCCTTCCCAATAAGTACACCCTTTAATAACAGAGCAAAATTTTTTTCCATAAACTAAAATAAAATAAAAAAAAAAGTATAACAAAAAAAACAGAGTTTTAAAAAACTAAATATTTCCCATAAGATAGAGAGAGGGGGCCGAGAGAAAGAGAGCGGCCAAGAGAAGAGAGAGAGAGGGGAAGAAGAGAGAGAGAAAAAGAAAAGGACTATTGCAGGAAGTCTCTGATGCTCACATTCCAATGCATCTCACAGCTTGCTTTGGGTGGCCAAGCGATGAAGGTTCTCTTCAAGGTTAATACGTGCACTTTTGGGGATTTTCAAACAGCACCATTAACGCCCCTTTGAAGTAATGACTAGAAAAGGGGGGGTGGGGGGGGGGGGAGGGGGGGGGGATTTAGCTTAGTGTAAGAGCGTTGGCGCGTGACTACACCTGGGTTCTAGCCAACATCGACCCCCCCTTTTAGGTCCCCCCCCACCCCCCTCCGGGAATAACATCGATTCCGATAGACTCCACCTCCCCGGAAAACCTTGGGAAGACTAAAAACCCAAAGGGTTCTGGGGCAAACGCGCGCTGAACTCTTGCGCACACTTAACAAAGTTACACTTTGGGTGGGGAAGCATTTTGTCTATGGAAACTGATAAAACATTTACAAAGCGCCTACACACTGGGCAAGAATCACTCGTAAGTCGGAAAAACGATCCCTTAACGGGGGGTAAATGGTCCATCGCAAAATCTGACCTGGTAAACGTCGGATTTTTCTAGCGAGTAAGAAGTACAGAACAAAACGACCCCCCCAAAAAAAAAACAACAACAAAAAAAAAAACAACAAACAAAAAAACAACAAACCCACCACCAACCAACAACAAAACCAACAAAAAAACAAAAAAACAAAAACCCCCCCAACCACCCCCCCCCCCCAAAAAAACACCCCCAACAACCAAAAACAAAAACAACCAACAAAAAAAAAACAACACACACACACCAAAAAACCAACCACCTAAAAAAAAACCCAAATTGAATTTTGCGCGGGGGGCATTTTTTTGCCCCCATGAAAGTAGCTAGCTGCAACCGACTGCAAGAATCCATTAATAATAAAACAACGGGCCCTCAAACCCTACCCATACCAAAAAAAAAACGTTCAAAACCCAGCAGCACCCAGCTTTTCAAAAAAACGTTGTAGCAACGGGGTGCACAAAAGGGACTGTTCAAAAGTGCTAAAAGTCGTACGAAAACGAAATCCTAACACTTAACAATTTTAAAAAAGCTATCCCTACTTAAGGGAGAGAACCCCTTTTTCCCCGGCACGAACACTTGCGCATTCCATGCTTCTGTAACCCAGTAGTGGGTGATAGGGGAGGTACGTTAGTGGAGGGTTTGGTTCCCTATAGGGGTTTTAACCAAGGTAATTAATCTACCCCCCCAAAAAAAACAACAAAAACAACAACAAAAACGAAACAACAAACAAAAAAAGCCTCAAACAAAACCCAAAGCAAACGCAAAAACCTTAGCCATCTGTATTTTTGCTAACTATACGTCTCTGTCTCTGCTTCGGCAGATCTGCTTATCCTATCACTTCAGTTTTTTTTCCCTGCCTATCACCTACCTACTTACCTGAAATTTTAACTTTTTAGCACGGTATCTTCGTACAAAGTCCCTTCCTACTACGACCCCTTCCTACCTACATCCTACCTACCGCCTTCCACCTACATCCCTACCCCTGCCTTCCACCAAATAATTTCCTATATACCTCCCTACCCCCTTTCCCTACCACATACACATACACACCTATTTACCACCACCACTTTCACCTAATTCCCTATCTCCTACCTACCTTCCTAACACCTCCCTACCTACCTCTCTACCATTTTCTACACCTTCCTACTCTTACCTACTACCTCCCTCCCTATCAACCCCCCTCCTACATACACCCACCCCTTACCTACTAATTTTCCTATCACCTACCTTCTCCTATCTCCCACCAAAACCCCCTACCACCTCCTACCTGCCTGCCTGGTTTTGTCCCTTTTTTCGTCTTGTGTCTTTCTGTCACAGTCTCCTGTCGTTCTCTTGTCTCCTTTTTTTCTGTCTAGCCTTTTTTTTTTTTTTTTTTTGTTTTCCTAAAATCCTGACAAAATTTTGTTATTCCCAAAGGGAAATTTTCCCCTTCCCGATCAAGGCATCAGAAAATACCCCTCTCTCCCCCCTTTCCTTCGCCCTCCCCCCCTCTCCCCCACAAACCCCCCCCTCCCCCCCCCCACCACCCCCCACCACCCCCCCCCCCCAAATCCTTTTCCCGCTTTTATCATCTCCCCTTTGGGAGCTTCAGGCCCAAAAGTGAGAGAAAAAATTTTTTTGCAGAGAGAAAAGAAGAGAAAAGAGAAGAGAGAGGAAACAGAGACAGAGACAAAAAGGGGGGAAGAAAGAGAGAGAGAGAAACAGAAGAGAGAGACAGAACAAGTAGGAGACAAGAGGGGAGAAAAGAGAGAGGACAAGACAGTCAAACAGAGAAAAGAGGGGGAGAAGAGAGGAGAGAGAAGAAGAGAGAGAAAAGAAGAAGAAAAAGAAGAGAGGGGAAAAAGAGAGAGAGAGAGAGAGAAAAGGGGAAAGGGGGAGGAGAAAAGAAAGAAAAAAGGAGAGAGAAGAGAGAGAGAGGAGAGGGGAAAAGGAAAGAGAGAAAGGGAGCGAGAAGAGGAGAGAGAGAGAGAGAAGAGAGAGAGAGAGAGAGAAGAAGAAAAGAGAGGGGAGAGAGAGAAGAGAGAGGAGAAAAGAAAGGGGGGGGAGAGAGAGAGGAGAGAGAGAGAGAGAGAAAGGGGGAAAAGAAAAAGGGGGAGAGAGGAAAGGGGAAAATGAAAAGGGGGAGAGAGAGAAGGGGGCACAAGAGAGAGCAATGCAAACAATGACAAAGCAAATTCTTTTATTCGAGGGTAATGAATAACACCCATGTGCTTTTTACATCCTCCCCCCCTTTAAAGGGTAAATATATAAAAAATAAAATAAAAGCCCATGCAATACCTTACACAGCTTACGGAAAAATATCTACTAAAAACCCCACAAAAAAACACCGAAGAGAAGAAAAAAAATGCAACAATAAGAAAAAAGCAGAACAGAAAAAACAGAAACAACCGAAAAAATACAAGAACCAAGGCAAACAAAAACGGCAACAACAAAGGGGGAAAGGGGAAAAACCGAATAGCCCCTCCTCAAAAAAGCAACAACAACCCCAAATCCAAACAAAACAAACCAAAAAAAGCAAAACCCTAAAAAAAAAAGGAAACAAACACATAAATAGTTTAGAAGAAGAAGAAGAGAGAAAGAGAAAAGAGGTCATGACAGCCCCGAAAAATTTTCATTTGGGCGACAGCGAAAGTCATCACGGTTCGTTCTTGGCCTCTGAACTTTAAACCCGAGCCTGCTGCGCCGTCGTGGGGAAAGGATGGGGGGAATAGAAAGTTGACGAGGGATCTGACGGAAGGGAGGGGGTAGGAGGGGTAGGAAGGGTAGGTAGGTTGTCCACGGGGGAAGGTTGCGGCGGTTTTTAAGCTTTTAGGGTTTAAGAAGAGAAGAGGAGGAAGAGAGAGAGAGGGGGAAAAAGGGGAAAGAGAGAGAAAAGGGGAAAAAGAGACAGAGACAGAGACAAAGACAAGAACAAAAGACAGAGAAGAAGAGAGAGAGAGAGAGACAGAGAGAGACAAGAGAGAGAGACAGGAACAAAAGACAGAAAAGAATAGAAATAAGAGAGAGAGAGAAAAGAGAAGGAGAAAGAAAGGGAGAGAGAGAGGAGATGTGGGGGGAAAGGGGGGGAAAGGGGGCGGGTGGGGGTTGTGGGGGGAGGGGTGTGGGGGGGGGGGGAAGGGGGGGATAACTAAAAGATAGGAGGGGGGAAGATAAGAATATGTGTGAAGGACGAAAAGTTTGTCCCTTGTGTTTAGACTGTTGAGACAATTTGTCTACTTTTTGCGCGTAACTAAGTACTATCTCCATGAAAGGATTTGCGCGCGCGCGCGGCGCGCGTGTGTGTATTATATAATGTGTTGTGTGTGTGTTGTGTGTTGTGTGGGTTTTGCGTTTTTATGCTACGCTTCGTAAAAAGTACTATCTCCATGAAGATGGGGTTGTATTATGTGTGCGCGTGCGTGCGTGGTGTGCGGGGTGTGTGTGGGTGCGCCTTCGTGCTGTGGTGGTTGTTGTGGTGTTGGAGGAGGAGGAGAGTTAATTACTTTTTATTTTTTGGTGCAATGAAGAACTTTCTGACAACGCTTTCCCTATACAGATCAAAGAAGGGCATCCAAAAGAAAAATCAAAGGGGCTTAAAAGGGGAAGAGTTATTTCCCAGAAGCAACTTGCTTGATGGTCGGCCACAGAACAAGATTTTGTCTCGCCTTTCCCCTTGTCTCGTTTTTTTTTTTGTTTTTTTTTTTGCCCCGGAAAAAGTCTGCTGTGACTCTTATTATTCTGAGGGGGCTGAACTCTTTCAGCAACCCCATTTTTGGGGGAATTCGGTGTGGGGGGAAATTTCCCCCTTTTTTTATCACCATTTGTTATCGTCTTTTTTCTTTTTTTTTCTGCTGTCTAAATTTTCTCTTGCTTGTTTTTTTTTTTTTCTGCTTTCCTAGTCCAACCCCCCCTTTTAAATTTTTAAGTATATCGAACTAAAATTGTCTGGCATCTTTTAAATTTGGGGGGTCTAGGTAACCGCCTGTCTAAAAGCGAAAAGCCGGTCGAATGGCGGGGTTTGAATCCCGTTTGGGCCCAAAAATTTTCCCCCATCCATTGACCATATGGTGGTCTGGGGGCTATCTTTTTGGGGAGACGATAACCAGGCCCGGTTTACACATAATTATTTACGCACGTAAAAAACCCCACGGCAACAAGAGAGGTTTTTCCTGGGAAAATTCTGTAGAAAAAGTCATTCTGATGGGAAATAAATACATTCAGACAGGAAAAGAAAAAAAAGGGGGCCTGCTCTTTTGGGGAACGCTTCCCCGGTAAGCAGCCCGAATTTCACGGAGAGAAATCTGCCCACTTAAAGGGGGATGAAATACAAAATAAAAGAAATGAAATGCAAAATAAAAGAAAAAGCAAAATAAATTAATAAGATTATTTTCGAGGTTCTCTGGATGGAAGTTGGGCTGGCAGCGAGCCTCCTCTACGTTTCAAGCACGATACAAGACCGGGCCTTACAAGCCCCCCTCAATAAAGAGAAGAGGAAAGGGGTCGGTGTGGAAAAGTCACACCTTGGTGTGAAATAAAGACAGTTGTTGCTTTTTCATTTACTGCACAGTTTTGGTTTCGCTGCTGCAAACTAAAGGTTTTTTGTGTTCATTTTGGGTAGGGGTGTTTATATTCTTTTTTACTTAAATCCCCAAGGGAAAAGCTAGCCAGATAGACATTACATTTCTTGAAAAAATGGAAGGTTCTTTAAAAGAGGTAAAAACCTTTTCCCACCTTAAAAATTTTGATGCATCACATTTTTCCCCCATTTAGCGGTTTAGGCCTGAAAGCACTTTTCAAATTCTCAGTTATTAAAAACCCCCCCCCCCCGCCCCCAACACACACTAATCCAAATTAGGCTGCATCCCCAAAATGGCGATGGGTTGTAAAAGAAGTTAAAAAAAAACAAGTAAAACCTAAAAAAACCCAAGTCTTTTTTTAAAGCCGTGACCCGATGTTTAACAAAAGTTTCTTAGATATTTTATTTGCCCC
>CM054137.1:29195553-29223053 GCA_028751875.1 Rapana venosa | reverse complement strand
GTATATGCAGTTTTGTCAATTTTGTCATCCGTTCCCCGCCGGCACACAATGGCCTACTCTTCTAAAAAGCGGAACGTGTGCGCAAGATGTTCTGCTATCGTTCGCACACGGGACTTCGGTTGATAGTCTCATCCGAAGGACTAAGAGAAAGAAAGAGAGAGAAGAGAGAGAGAGAGAGAGAGAAAGAGAGAGAGAAAAAGGGGAGAGAGAGAGAGAGAGAGAGAGAGAGAGAGAGAGAGAGAGAGAGAGAGCAGTAGTATTATCCTTTTCGATGATTTTGTTTAAATAGAAAAAAAGAAAGAAACTGTTATCTTGTCTGTGTTCTTACCTTTCTTGAAGTTTCAAACTTTACTGTGTTAGTGATCTGCTTCAAGATACAGCGTGTAACTCTCACGTTTTGCGTCAGAGATGTGCTTCAAGATACAGCGTGTAACTTTCAAGTTTTGCGTCAGAGATGTGCTTCAAGATACAGCGTGTAACTTATGACGTTTTGCGTCAGATATGTGCTTCAAGATATAGCGTGTAACTTTTGACTTTTTTGCGCCCAGAGATGTGCTTCAAGATACAGCGTGTAACTTTTGACGTTTTGCGTCACAGATGTGCTTCAAGATACAGCGTGTAACTTTTGACGTTTTGCGTCAGAGATATGCTTCAAGATAAAGCGTGTAACTTTTGACGTTTTGCGTCAGAGATATGCTTCAAGATACAGCGTGTAACTTTTGACGTTTTGCGTCAGAGATGTGCTTCAAGATACAGCGTGTAACTTTTGACGTTTTGCGTCAGAGATGTGCTTCAAGATACAGCGTGTAACTTTTGACGTTTTGCGTCAGAGATGTGCTTCAAGATACAGCGCGTAACTTTTGACGTTTTGCGTCAGAGATGTGCTTCAAGATACAGCGTGTAACTTTTGACGTTGTGTGTCAGAGATGTGCTTCAAGATACAGCGTGTAACTTTTGACGTTGTGCGTCAGAGATGTGCTTCAAGATACAGCGTGTAACTTTTGACGTTGTGCGTCAGAGATGTGCTTCAAGATACAGCGCGTAACTTTCAGTGATGTGCTTGAAGATACAGCATGTAACTTTCAAATTTTGCGTTAGTGATGTGATTCAAGATAGAGCATATAACTTTCACGTTTACGTCAGCGATGTGCTTCAAGTGAAGAATAAGGAAGAAACGAGACCATGCATAGAACTCTGTTCCATTTAATGGCGACCAGAACAGCCATAAAATCGGCGGACAGAGGCACTACTTCTCACTTGCACATGTGATTAAACCAAAGGTCAGCCGGCCAAGGAAGTGTGACTGAGAAAAGACCTGTGTGTAAAATGTACGTGGTGTTGGGTTACTGTAGAAAGGTCAGAGACCAGTACAATACAATAAAAGGCAGGAAGGCGATCGGAGCACTTCCTATACTAGACGTAACGAAACGAACAGTCCTTGTGTAATGCAATTGAATTGAACTTGAAATCTGCAACTCCGACTTCCATCCATTCTACACAAACTTTTGCGTTTCCACCCTCCCCCCCCTAACACCCCAACCTTCTCCCTCCCTCAACTGATGCAGTTAAAATGTAGATGAATGTCGTAAGTGTTAGATAAGTTTCATTCCTCCTGGCTCTCTGGCTTGAAACTTTTGGGGAAAATGTTTCCTGTTGAAGCTCGCAGAACCTAGTGACGAACCTACTGTGGGGGTGATAGTTTTTGTAATGCTATATCTTTAGGGACGGGACAGCTCAGTGGTCGGAGCACTCGCTTTCCCCCAGCCAAGTTAAGCAGTGTCGAGCGTGGTTACCAGTTGGATGGGTGACCGTTTGCGCGCCTTGGCTTCAGTACAGTTCCCCCAGTTCACCCAGCTGTAAATGGGTACCTGCCCTCTTTAGGGTCAGGGAAGGTAAAGCAGCGAGGGAGAGGAGATGGGCGCCGCCCTCAATATGCTGGCCCAAGAGAAGTGAGGTCTCTGACGCCTCGCTCCCCTACGACCTTATAGGTTATGAGAATCCTTTACCTTTTTATCTATATCTTTTTATCTTGCGTCCCCGAAGTCAGGATGTGGCTAGCATAACGGTGGGCGAAAACGGTCGCACACGCAAAATCTCATCACTGGTAACCCTCGCAGTTTAAGCCGTGGAACAATTAAAAAAAATAAATCTTGCCTTGAAGGCAGCTATGCTTTGTCATGAAGTGAGTTTCCTTATACTTGACTTGATGATTATCTCTGTCAGTTAAATCTTGAAAGGCATATAAATCAATATCATGTTTGACAGGACCAAGGTCGGAAGGGGGGTGGGGGTGGGGTGAGGTGGGTGAAGCAATTTCTTGCTATTTTGCTTAATCGTAGAATGATACTTGATGTATGCTGTTTCCGTAAGGTTGGTCGTGCGCTCACAGAAAAAAACCCAATAGTTCAACTGCAAACATTATGCCCTTTCAAAAGCAGTACATAGACTAGCTGACAAAAAAGTCGCACTTTAAGCGTTTTTGTCTATGTAAGCAACAGACAAAAAAGCGTGGTGGTATGACTAGCTGGTTTCGGGAGCAGCACAGCAGCAGCAGCAGCACAGCAGCAAGCACAGAGCACAGCACAGCAACAAACAACAACACAAAAAACAACAACAACAAAAAACAGCAACAACAACAACAACAGCACAGAAGCAGCAACAACAGTAGCAGCAGCAGCACAACAGAGCAGCAGTAAGCGGCAACGAAAGCGGGAGCAGCACTAATAGCAACACATAAAAGATATCTTTACTCTCTGAAACCAGACTTAAAAAATAAACAACCGTCCTAAAAAACCCCCCCCCCCCCCCCCCCCCCCCCCCCCCCCCCCCCCCCCCCCTTCCTCGCCTCAACTACCCCCCCACAAATTTTTTTCGTCTGATCAAAATTCCAGTAGTCAGAGACGTCATTTCCTGCAAAAGAGTGCTTCCGGCATAACAAGGGAGAGAACTCACGCCCACCGCAGTTTCTTTCCTCGCTGGAGCAAAAGAGCAAATAATCAGAAGACACTGCTGAAGCTCTCGATATTTTTTTTCTCTTTATTTTTTTTAAAAGGTCCCTTTATACTAATATACTTGTGCGCTCTACATGTCAATCACCCCTCATTTCTTGTTCCATTAATTTTTGTCTTCTTTTCTTTTCTTGTTGAGAGAGAGAGAGAGAGAGAGAGAGAGAGAGAGAACTCGAACTCGAACTCGAACTCGAACTTTTTATTGAGAGTAAATGGATAAGCTCGGGGCTTTTTTACACCATGCTCTCAAAAAAACAAAAAAAAAACCAAAAAAAAAACAAAAAAACAAAAAAACCCCCACCAACAAACAACAATCAAAAACCCACAAAAAAAAAAAAAAAAAAAAAACAACACCCCCCCCCCCCCCCCCCCCATCCCCAAACAAACCCGCAAACAATCATTATCAACAGTTTTAAAAAAGACACCAAAATGAAAATTCAAAATTGATTATTATAAAATCAAACACTAATAAATAGAACTAGATACAATGACGATGAATGTCATACAAGGGAGACAATGGAGAAAGAAAGAAAAGCAAACAAACAAACAAACACAAAACAAACAAGTATATAATATATATAAAATTATATAAAATTTAAAAAAAAAAAAAAAAAAACCAAAAAAAAAAAAAAAAAAAAACAAAAAAACAAAAAAAACACCACCACCAAAACACACACAACCACCGACCAGAAACCACATTACAGAGAGAGACAAAGAGACAGACAGGCAGACGGACATACAGACACGAAAAGAAAAAACAGCAAAGGATATAGGGGTTGAGGGGGGGGGGGGGGGGGGGGGGGGGGGGAGTTGCTTACAGAGTTAGGGAAAAGTGTGAGGACAGAAATAGATCAACAGGGAAAGGCAAAAAAAAAACCCAAAAAAACAAAAAGCAAAGAGACGTGAAGAATAAAATCGCATTAAACATGAATTGTGTGCTAAGACTACTACAGATAATTAAAAAATGAATTGTGTGCTAATTATACTACTAGAGATAAGGATTTCGAACACAAAAATGAAATTCCAATCATAACATTTCAAAAAGATGTCTGGATACCCTTTTTCTTAAATGAAGACAAACTAGGCTTTCTGTTTAAGATAATCAGGGATATTGTTCCATAGCTTACTACCTGAATAAAACCAAGGATGACATGAATAAGGGTCTATCCTGGGCGGGGAATAAATAGAATACTTTTATCTCGAATAACTCTGATAACAAATTTATCATACAGAATGGGATGGCGTAAGATTATTCATAACTGTACATGAATACGACTTTTATTGAAATGGCATTTCTGTTTAAAATTTGGTAAAATATTGAGTTTTTGTAATCTTCATTTTGCAAAGATGATTAAGGAGTATTAATTTCAGGGAGCGTCTGTAAATACTCTCAAGGGTCTTTTTTAAGCAGTTTTTACTCGCCAGTCCCAACATGTTGAAGCATAATCAATATCTGGTTGTATGTATCCATAAAAGAACAACTTTCGAGTGTGCTCATCAAGGAAATGCTTTATTCTATTGAGCTGAAAAATCTTTTGGGATAATTTTTTTGACAATATTTAAATAGGCTCGACCAGGAAAGATTATTGTCTACAAATTAAGGCCAAGTAATTTATGAATTATTAAAACCTCTTGTACTATCTGATCATGAATTTTCAGACTTCTTGACTAGACTTCATAATTTGTCTTTTTTGTCTCGTTGTGACTATCATGAACTTAGATTTTTTAGGATGAAGAGCCATGTGGTTCAATCAGCCCAAGAAGTTAGTTTATCTATACTTTCCCGTAGATTATTACAAATAACATTTGCTTTTTATCCTTAGTATGAATAGTCGTATCATCTTTCAAATAGTTCACAAGAAGATGAAATATCAATGGAAGATCATTAAAATAGATTAGAAAACAAAATTGGGCCCCAAAAACTGATCCCTGGGGGACACCATATGTTATTGGCATGAAGGAGGATATTGCACAGTCTGAAGAAACTGCCTGCCGTCTATTTTTTAAGAAATGAGATATAAGTCTAACTAATCTGAACATAAGCCCATACAAAAAAAAGTTCTTTATTAGAAGAATCATGGTCAATGGTGTCAAAAGCCTTAGCAAAAATCAACAAAACTACCCCAAACAAAAGATCAATTTTTAATATTTTCAAAGCCATTGTTCTATTAGGTTAGTAACAGAGTTGACAAGAATGGTTTTTCATAAATCCGCTTTGCCTAGGATGAAACAGATTGTGATTTGTAAAATACAGCTGAAGGTTATTCTTAAGATGCTTTTCAAGAGGCTTAGACAATGAAGACAGGATTGATATTGGTCTATAGTTTGAGGGATCTTTTGGGTCACCAGATTTGTGACTCTCCATTTCGAAATGAGTCACCTCAGGCCTTTTTCCGCTAGAGGCCAAAATATGCAGTAGGGGTGTCAGGTTCCGATTTTGTGATTTTGGATAAAACTGATAATATAGACATTTCCAAACCGGAAAACATCAATAAAATAATAATATTTAGTTTCTTTCCTTATCAAAATCGGATTTTAATACACATACCCACCTCTGAAGACGAGCGATTTTGATGAAAAAGACCCAAAAGACTACTTTCCGCAACCTGTATCCCCTCAAGAATTACAAATAGACCAGTCGAGTGACACACCATTTGAAAGCTCACAGTTTACGACCATTCCCACTGTGTCAGCTATATCTGGCTTGAAATTAAAACTTATCCAATGAAAACCTTCAAAATAGGGGAGCAGTCGTAAACAAAGCATCACAATACTAGGGGAAGATTCATTCCTGTCATTGCGAAGAGAACCATAGTGACCTACGAAGCCCAACAAGGCGATGCCTGTAAAACCAAAATTCGCCGTCCGCTTGAAAGTACAATCGATAGTAATACCTG
Organism: Rapana venosa; assembly: GCA_028751875.1. NCBI lineage: Eukaryota > Metazoa > Mollusca > Gastropoda > Neogastropoda > Muricidae > Rapana > Rapana venosa. The sequence goes on along the minus strand of CM054137.1, from coordinate 29,217,148 downwards.
CGAAATTCTGCTCGTTCTGCTAATATTCTGGAATGGATAGAACTCATAAAGCTTTAGTAATGAAGTGAGGACTATATTACAACCGATTGCAGTGCTAGTTAGGCAAACATGACGAAAGCGATCATCCGATGATCTCCAAAATCCTGACTGCCCACATGAACACAGAAACCATTGCTGGGTTTACATGTGAACAGAAAACAACAGGCTTCTGATTCAAGCGCTTCTGATTCAAGCAATGAAGATATTAACATCAAATATATTTGCTGTTGTGACTTAGTGAACATCACCGAAGTAATCAAAAAACTGAAACAGAAAGTTCTCGACAGCAAAAACGTTCATGATATGACTCAAGTGCCATTGCTAAAATAGGCTGAAAAACAAATGAAAAACTGATTTGGGCTAATGAGTTTCAAGTAAAATAAAGCACATTGAAAAGAGCTGGCATGACATAGTTTTCCATCAGATGAACTACCGGAAGAACTAATCAGGCAAAATTGCACGTCAAGATGAGAATTTTGCTTATAATTGTTGTCTGTGGGGCACATTTGTATTGCAGGTATGTTGGGGTAGTGTGTTTGAGTGAGCGGATGCGTGTGTGTGTGTGGTGTGTGTCACTGTGTGTTGTTTGGTGTGTGTGTTGTGTGTTACACTGTTGTGTTGTTAGCCTTTTCTTTTCCAGCCCTGAAAGACAACATCTCATTTGGCATATTAGTGTGATTGCCTAGCAGCACTAGTAAACTTACCTTTTGAAAACCTTGTGGTCAAACCATGCAGAAGCCATCAAAGCGAGAAATCTTCATGATTGCAAATGTAATATTAAATATGCAGAGCAGCATAAACTTACATTTATCTGTGGGTGTGAAATATAGTTTAGGCACACACAGGGAAAAAATATCTGCAAACAAACAAGTTCACTGTTTTTGTTTTATTCTTTGTTTGACTGTATTTTTGTTCTCTGTTTGGTGCTGATTGTTTTTTTTTTATTTATCTTTCAATCAAATAAGTTTATATTTTAATTGGAAAATGTGGTAATGGCAGTGATTGGTGAAGCTTCTGACTTGATCTTAGTAGCAAAGGGTCTGCTGTTGTGCTTATAAATAGTTAGTTTTAAAAAAGTGTTGAAATCAGTTGCTCCATAGACCTAGATTATAAGTAGCACATGTCACACTCACTCTCACTGTGTCACACACACACACACACACACATGCGCGCATGCGCGCGCACTCATATCCACACACACAGAGTATATATTCATTATACACATGTATACATGTGAACTATATTAAGAATATACCACAAATGCACATCTTTCTCTTGTTTCATGTTTTAATTTAACAGTGCTTGTTCATCTTTTTTTTTTATAACAAGCCTTTGATTTTTATATTGATAGTGTTTTTGTTGTATTTCAGCTTCAGCCACAACAAGTTGACTGTACTGACCACTCATGATTATGAAAATGGAATGACTTCAAGAGTCAAGAAGGGAGGAGGGGAAAGCCCTGACATCAGAAGACAGACTTGTGTTGTCTTTAATAACTAATTTTGCATGCCAGTATATCTGTGCTGTTTTCTTTTAATTTAGTGGGTGTGGGACACACTGTATGAATGCTTGCAGAATTCTGTGTGTGTGTGTGTGTGTGTGTGTGTGTGTGTGGTGTTGTTTGATTGTATTGTATTGTATAACACTTTTTGTTGTGTTTGATAGCACTGTGTGTGTGTGTGTGTGTGTTGTGTGTTTTATTGTATTATTATTGTATGAACACTTTGTGTGTGTGTTGTATTGCATTGTATTGAATACACTTGTGTGTGTGAAGTGTTGTATATGCATTGTTTGGATTGTTGTATGTTGTTTGTGTGTGTGGTGTGTGTGTGTGTGTGTGTGTGTGTGTGTTGTGTGTGGAAGTCAAATCAAAAGTAATATTCACTGCCAAAATATCAAGTTATGTCATTCTTGTTTATCTTGCTCTCACAAGGAAAAACTGTTGTAAGCAAAACTGCTCCATAAAGATCAACTGTTATAAATCATATAAAAATAAAACATTAAAAGATGAAAACAAAAACAACAATATCAGTTAACTTGTGAGATAAGACAAAATGAACAACATACCTGGACATAAGAAAAAAACAACAACAAAGTAAACATCAAATGAATGGACAGACTATACATGACAACACACAGACACACACACACACCACACACACCACACACACCCCACACACACACACACCACACTACATGTGCATTCATCAGATAAACAGACATATGAATTATAGGTAGCAGGATGACAAATAATGAAAATATTTTGCAATACATGACATAGCAGCTGATAAGTATTTAATTCTAGAAAAATGATAATTTACACTTGTTTTAGTGTGTGTGTATTTGTGTCTCTGTGTTTCAGATTATGTGTTTGTTCACTGTGTGTTTGTGTGTGGTGTACCAGAGTGTGCAAATGTATTAAGAGTTTTTGCCCCATGTAAGTAGTGCTGTACCAAGCTGTAGCTAAACAAATACAGTATCAAGCATTGAGTGTTTTCAGAGTCAAAAAATGGCTAAGAAAGAGAATTGTGTTTTTGTACATGTTCATATTACGTGAGAGACACACTTATTGGCAAATTTTCAAATATTTACACCATTGACCTCACTTACTGTGCAATTTTTTAATAACTATTTGCCCTGAAACCCTGCATGCAGATCAAAAGTTGGCTCTAAGAGCATTGCAAGCCTTTAAAAATGACTGTCTATGAAGTATTTGTTCTAAGCAAGGTTAAACTAATTTGATTAGTGTAAATTTGTGATTTTAAGCAAAATCCATATTGGTGTTGTCTACACCTAGCAAATCCCCACAATCAAATTTGTATCCATGGTACCTTTCTATCCATGCCCTTTGGCTTTGTAATTTTTTTAGCTTCAACACTTCATACATTAGTTAATTGTAGATGAGGAGCAGGTGTATCTGTTTTTCACTTTTTAAAAAAAAAATCACTGAAATATTTCTTCAAAATATTAGCTGTTGAAACTTAATATTCTAACATTACCATCTGGAAATAAAATTTTGACTTGACTTGACTTGACTTGAACATTAAATAATGTATTCTCTTTCTGTTTAAAATTTCATTACAAAATCTTTTGTAGAACCCACGATATGATAATCAGCCAAAATGAATACTGAGACCACAGTAGTCCCCCATTAAAATATGTTTTGTATTTGACACAATTCACATATGACCACAAAAATGTGTAAACATTAACTCTTTTATGTATGTTACATTATGCAAAGTTTCATGAATAAGGAACATCGGATGCTAGGACAATCTAACATTGAAAGTGTGATTCAGTTTTCCTTCATTTTCTCAAAATGGCCGCTCACAGGCATTCCCATTCTACACCCATATCTCAAAACTAAATATCCCGATTTGAATGAGTTTTCAACCAGTAGAAAGAGCAATTCAATGTAATTTTGAATCACACAAACATGAATAAAGGCTGATGGTGAAAGATACACACATGCTGAAGTCACATATTATATGCATAACATAACTGCCGAGGGAGCTCTCTTCAAACGGAAAAAAGCATTAAGTATATCGATCTGTACTCTCAATTTAAAGTGGAGGCACTAGAAAACACCCGTAAAAGCATGATGTTAGCTCAGTGTATACTGACTCTTTTATAGGATCCTCTGGCCTGATGGGTGAGAGTAACTGTATTTATCAGTTCGATTTTTGTCCGACATGTTGAGGAACTGTTGCAAACCAGCTCCAAAGTTTAATAAATTTTTTGATTCCATTCCCGTTTGTCCCTTTTTACCGGGACGGGATAGCTCGGGGCAGTGGTGAGCACTCGCTTTCCCCAGCCAAGTTAAGCAGCGTCGAGCGAGGTTACCACTTGGATGGGGGACCGTTGTGCGCTTGCCTTCAGTACAGTTCCCCAGTTCACACCCACCTATAAATGGGTGCCTGCCTAATTAGGATCAGGAAGGTAAATCAGTGAGGGAGAGAGATGGGGGGTCGTTCGCCCTCAATATACTGGCCCCTAGAGAAGTGAGGTCTCATGACGCTCGCTCCCGCTAACTACCTTATATGTTTTGGGACACCTTTACATACCCAGTTTTGTAGCAAGTGAAGTTCGTGACGATTACTTTTTTTTTGTTTCTCTAGCCAGAACACTTTAAAAAAACATGACATTTGCAAAAGGTTTCAAAGCCTTTTCAAAAAAAGCACTTCATATGAACCGTTCCACTCCCTCAAAGTGTTTAGGATGTATCCTCAGCAAACAAGCATTTCTTTAGTTTAGCTTTGCTGTTATTTATGCCCTTCATATCATCTGTTCCTTTATAATACATGCAAATATATCTGTGTCACAGAGTAAATGATATAAAGGTACTGCGGTCCCCTTGAGACATCCCCTTTTCCTGTGGCATACTTTCCATTGGCAGTAACAATGAAGATTTTAAGTGTAGGTGTTTTGTTTTGTCTGTTTGTTTGTTGTGATAAAACCCGCTACCCACGTTTGCAAGCCTCATCGTCAAATCAAAGCATTTTAAAAAAACATTTGCACAAATAAAAATTCAGTCCAACGTGTCCAAATGCTTTCTGAAAGCTATTGAAACCAGTTTGCCACGCACTTTTACATCCTAATAGTGTATTAAGGCATAAAATGTCCATATATGTCTCCTATATAAATATCTCCCTGGTACAACGCTTTATCTTGGTTCTTCATTAATTAATTCATTGTAACACATTTTTAATTATGTTTGCAATGAAGCAGAGCCTATATTAATAAGGCAACATTAAGGAGTGCAATTAGACACTGATGTCTCATAGATACCTTTTTTTTCCCCGGGGTTTACTATCTTTCAATAAACGAATGATACTATGTATAGTTTCATCCAGTCCTCCGTATGTTACCAACGGCACACAATGGCGTACACTTCCTAAAAGAAACGGGTTTAACATTGGCGCAAAATGTTTCGCCTTGTTTTAACGACTCTTCATAAACAACATCTCGAGATGCTCTCATTCATCTTACTTGATTTTTCATTTATTAAAGCTAGTTTTTGTTGCAAACCATTTATAAGCTCCTTCCTTTTTTTCAAAGGAAGCTGTTTAAACCTAAAAACAACAAAATCAAATTTGTGACGAAAGTAAAACCGTTTCTAACAAAAATTGGTGGGAACTTTAGAGTAACAACAGATGAGCAAAGTCTTCAACGAATTAAAAAAAACACAACAAACAAAACAATTCATCAAAAGCAAAACACATTTTGGTAAAACAAAAATTATTTACCTGTTTATATGTGTGTTATCTGTTTGTTTGTTTGACATGCTTGCCTTGCTCAGCAAGATCTACGACTGTTATCATAGTTTCTGGCACCTAGAGGTGAAGCACAGGTCAGTTCATCTTGTTCAAGACTGATGAAGCAGGAGTATGTTCAGTATCTATCTGCGTGTTTATTTTGTGTTTATTTTTTGTGTGTTTATGCACTGTATGTATGTACATATGTATGTATGTATGTATGTATGTATGTTATGATGTATTTTTATATGTATGATGCGAAATACAAACGCACATACTAGATGCACATGCACAGAAACTCACCTACGACCATTTCAAGCACGCACGAACACGCGCGCACATGCAAGCACGCACACCCAACTCTACATATTATAACTCCCTCGTAAAATAAAATTGCCTTAAACTCTCCTCTGTCTCTCTGTCTCCTCAATGTGGCGAGGGGGGGGGGGGGGGGGGGGGGTCTGTCATTCAGTAAAAATTAATTTGTAAATGTCTCTATCTCTTATTACCTTAATTTCTGCAGCTTTATGCCTGTCTGCCTGTGTGTAGTTACTTCTCTCTTTGGCAAAGGTGGCGAGCGCCCGCGTGCGCGCGTTTGGGTGTGTGTTGTGAGTGAGTGTGCAAGTGTGTATTTTTATGTGTGTGGTTTCATGGGGTCTGGCCTGTGAATGTATGTGTATTTGTGTGTGCAAATGTGTGTGGGTGTTGTGTGTTTGTGTACGTTTGAGTGCAAAGGGAATCGTGTTGGCGAGTGTGTGATGCATGTTTTTTATACGAAATTTACAGAAAGAGAGAGAATGTATAGAGAGGCAGATAGAACAGACAGAAAGACAGACAGAACAGAGAAATAAGTGGGAGAGAGACAGAGACAGAGAAAGAAGAGAGACACAGACAGACACTAACACACACACACAGATAGAGAGAGAAAGACAGGCAGACAGATACAGATACATAGACAGAGACACGCACATACACAAAAAAAGTTCTCACTTCATTGAGAAAAGGCATGAATCTGCACACACACACTGACACAACACACACAACACACCACTCTCTCTCTCTCTCTCATCTCTCTCTCTCTCTCTCTCTCTCTCTTTCTCTCTTTCTCTCTCTTAATACACACACACAATTAGCAAAGTAATCCTCAAGCTTTATTGGACAGAAAAGCAACACAGCCTTACGCAAAGTGACCTTCTCAAACAAGCAACTCCTTCGAAAACGATGTCTACCTCCATAGCTACTGCTACAATCAAATGGTGTCCCTACACTGTTCTTGAGACATAAGACACAATGCTGAAAATGATAAAAGAACAAAATCCCCCGTAACCATTTTGGATAGAAACTAAAACCTTAACAGTATTTTCTTCTTTATTGCGATACGTTTTAAACCTTTGTTGCTCGCTGAAGTCTGATGCGCTGGGCCTGACTTGTAAGAAGGGGCTTAACGGACAGTACTTCCAGGCATTTTCGGTCATACGACAGACTAAAGCGTTGCTGTCTGAGCGTTCGATGAGAAGAGGAGGAGAAGGAGGAGGAGGAGGAGAAGGAAGAGGAGGAGAAGGAGGAGGAGGAGAAGGAGGAGGAGGAGAAGAAGGAGGAGGAGGAGGAGGAGGCGGAGGAGGAGAAGGAGGAGGAGGAGAGAAGAAGGAGGAGAAGGAGGAGGAGGAGAATAAGGAGGAGAAGGAGGAGAAGGAAACTCTTGTAGAACTAAAAAACCATAAAGACATCTATTTAGCATCTGAAATAAAACACTGCAGTATTCCAAGCATGATACAATGTAAGCCGCTGTAACAAAAAGTTTTTTGTTGGTCTTGCAGGCAGGCAGGCAGTGGTCACAGCGAGGTCAGGGCCTATTTGGATGGCATAACACAGGGAGAGGTAGCCAAGCTGCAATACTGCACAGAGCAACAATTAGAGTGATTGTGAATGTGTAGTCCTGTAAACATGATTTTTTTTAATATTCCAGCAACTTAAAAAAAAATAGAATTAAAAAGATATGTTTGCAAAACTCTACTTACTTCGTGTATGTTAAATGTTGACTTTTTCATGGTACAACTCGGTAATTTTGTTTTGCGCGCGCGTGTGTCTGTGTGTGTGTGTTTGCGTGTGTTTGTTGTGTGTGTGTGTGGAAGTGTGTACGTTTATGTCTGTATGTGTGTGTGTGTGTGTTGTGTGTGTGTGTGTGTGTGTGTGTGTGTGAGCATGATTACGCAAACTTGTGAGGTGGTGGTGGTGGTGGTGGTTGTGGTGTGCGTGTGTGTATGAGAGAGAGAGTGTGTACGTGTGTGTGTGTGTGTGTGTGGTGGTCTCTGCGTGTGACTGCGTTCGTGCGTATACATGTATGTAATTATACGTACGTGCGTACGTACGTATATGTAAGCATGTATGTTTGCATGTGTATGCATGCATGCTTGTGTGTTTATGTATGTATGTACGCACGCATGCACGCACTAATGTACGCACGCAAGCACGTACGTACGTTGTATGTATGTATGTATGTATGTATGTATGTATGTATGTATGTATGTATGTATGTATGTATGTATGTATGTGTGTGTATGTATGTATGTATGTATGTATGTATGTATGTATGTGAAAGTATCAACTTCTACGTAAAACCACAATCTAGCGTGATATGCTACATACAACAAAAACGGGGGACGGGATAGGCTAAGGATAGTGTGATGTATTCGTGATCTGCTGACCCGGGTTCAAATCTCGTTCAAGAGGATTTTTCTTCTGGAGTTAACATAAGTGCCGACTCCACTCTCCCCAAAAAGTCCTTCGGATAAAACTATAAACCGAGGTCCCGTGTGCGAACCCACGCAGAACATCTTGCGAACACGATAAAACCTGTTCCGCTTAAAGAAAAGCTAGTCATTGTGTGCCGGTGGGAACAAATGATACAATTTACAAAACTACAAACACACAGGGACTGGACGTTAAGAAAAAACACGAATGCTTATTCCATTATCCTCGAAATAACAGAATAACATAAAATAAAAATAACTAAAAACACTGATAGGATACTCACGCCAGAGTCATATTTCCAAGGGCAGTTGGAAGATACGGACGAGGGTTTGATGAAATAGTACACGTATCTGTCTTGATCACTGCAGGCTGATGCGCAGCAGTCGTTCAGGGATTTGATAACGCACTTTCTTATTTCGCTGGTTCTGAAATAATAACAGCAATGATGTTTCTGAGCTCTTTCATTACTACTACTACTACTACTACTACTGCTACTGCTGCTGCTGCTGCTACTACTTATACTACTACTACTACTACTACTACTACTACTACTACTACTATAACTACTACTACTACTACTACTACTACTACTGCTGTTACTACTGCTGCTACTGCTGCTGCTCCTGCTGCTGCTGCTGCTGCTGCTACTACTACTACTACTACTACTGCTACTGCTGCTGCTGCTGCTACTACTTATACTACTACTACTACTACGTCTACTACTACTGCTACTACTACTACTGCTACTGCTGCTGCTGCTGCTGCTGCTACTACTACTACTACTACTGCTACTGCTGCTGCTGCTGCTACTACTTATACTACTACTACGTCTACTACTACTGCTACTACTACTGCTGCTACTGCTGCTGCTGCTGCTGCTGCTACTACTACTACTACTACTGCTACTGCTGCTGCTGCTGCTACTACTTATACTCCTACTACTACTTTAACTACTACTACTTCTACTACTATAACTACTACTGCTGCTGCTGCTGCTGCTGCTGCTGCTCCTACTACTACTTCTGCTGCTGCTGCTGCTACAGCTGCTGTTACTACTACTACTGCTCCTGCTGCTTCTACTACTGCTTCTGCTGCTGTTACTACTACTACTGCTCCTGCTGCTTCTACTACTGCTCCTGCTGCTGCATCAGCAGCTAACACACACACACACACACACACACACACGTTGTGTGACATTGGGAATGGATGACAAAATTTACAAAACTGCATAAACACGGGGACTAAATGAAAATACTCACATGAGTGCTTATTCCATTATCATCGAAATTTAAGAGTGCAATAACACACATGCAAACAAACAAACAGACAAACAAACGCGCACGAGTGTATTTATGTATTTATGTATATATATATATATATGTATGTTTATATATATATATATATATATATATATATATATATTTATATATAATATATATTATAATATTATATAATATATTAGTGTGTGTGTGTGTGAATGGTGCGAATATTGTTTGTGTGTCAATGTGTTTTGTGTGTGAATATATGTTTTGTGCGTGAATGTGTGTGTGTGCATGCGTGCGTTTGTGTGTGTGTGTGTGTGTATGTGTCAGCAGATAGCTGTCAATAAAACATACTGGCAGCTGCCGGTCAGCCCACTGGGAATAGCGGCCTGACACTTCTCATACTTTTTGTCGATGATGGCTTGGTTTGGCTGAATGCAGGTAGAGAGCTGCTGGCTAAGCCCTGGAAGCAAACGATGCGCACACACGCACAGTCGTGCAAATATATGTCAAATACCAGCATGCAAGCACACGCAGGCAATTCCACGCACGTAGACGCGTGCACGCGTGCGCGCGCACACATAGATACATACATACGTGCATGCATTCTCACACACACACACAGATGCATGTGCTAATTCTACTAAGCAGACACACCTACATGCACATATAGATGTGTATATTTGCATATACACATGCACAGTACATATTTACCCATACGCACGCGTGCACAAGTGCACGCGCACACGCACACACACACACACACACACACAATCACAACACACATGGGTCTAGCGTAGAAGATAATTGTATGGAACTATGAAAGTTTCGTCAGAAACTTTTGAGAATCATTACGCAGTGTGACCTAATTCTATAAGGAAAACTAGTCTAGAATAATCATGATTGAGCTCAAACCCTAAACAATGTCTCCCCCCCCCCCCAACAAAAGTACTGGGATTGCATAATTATGTGCATGAGTAAACCACCAACAAATTGTCTGATGTTGAAAACAAAATCTGAAGTATGAGATTCCCTTTTTCAAGTTCGAACTAGCCGAAGTGTCGCTGTCTTCATACAGTATGTGTGTACATGGCATTCTGGTTTGTTACAGAGCGCCTAAGGCCCGGTACCGCTGACTTCAGCCCTCTAGGTCTTTGTCAGTGTTAACCCTCCCCCCCCCCTTATCTATCTCCTGTTACCCTTGGAATCCAGGGGTCAGTAGCTTTTAAAGGGTCTCTTGATCGTGTGATGTGATGTGATGTGCCCGTCACAGGTCATGGTATGGGGTATTTGATGGAGACCACAGAACTACCTGTTGTTGTCCCGCCCCGTCCTCATAGGAGGAACATGGCCAGCTGGTCCGGGGCTGCTTTCACAGCTGACTGACCCCCTATCCCCCCCTGGGCACCTGCCTGGTAGAGGATGGTCACCTCACCTGACCTAAGGGATTCTGTAATGGAGTCAACAGCCACTGACGGCGACCAGCAGGCTTTTGTGGTGATTAATACTGGCACGTGGTTTTCCAAAACATAATGAGTTGGCATAGTCCTGGAGGTCAATTTTTAGTTGTTATAAAGGTGAAGATAATAAAAGTGTTTCCAGAATGGATGCGGTCATCTGGGAAGCAGTTGTTAAGATGTTATTATTCATCTGCAATTAAACATATGTTTTATACATATTTAACGATTCCATCTATCTATCTGTCCCGTAGTCAATACAATGATTCCATAAAAAAGATATATCTAAACTTGGACAAGTCTGTAATAAAACCTATTTCACAGTGAAATGATAGATTAAAGAACGTGACCCAAAATGATAAATTGACAGACACTGCATCATAAGAGGTGGTCAGCATGAGAAAGTGTGTCTGTGTGAGTGAAACGTTTTTATGAAAGAGTAAACAAAAACACCCCATTGATACTTCAGCACAAAGTAGAAGACAGCTTATAGTCTTATAGTCAATCAGCATCTCAAAACTGACAAATTAATCACCCCCCCCCCCCTTTCCACCTCCCCCCCCCCCCCCCTCAACCTGCCCGAAATGGCTCCCAGCAGAAAATCATGATTTAGATGCAAAGTAACTCCTTTTGTGGCGGCGGGTCACAAGAATGTGTATTATTTACATTTACATTATTTATATGTACATTATTTACATTTACATTACTTGCATTTACAGGCTTCATGTCATGGCAGAGTTTGTTGTTAATCGCTTTATTTCTGAATCAGTTTGAGATGGTTCATAACACTTGCTAATAGCATATTCATAGATTCTTAACTTTGAAAGTCTAAGTCCTCTAAGTATTGGCATCATTTTTGAGTGTACTGGTGTTAGGTTTGTTCTCCTGTTTAATTCGTTTTTTAATCCTTCATACCCCAACAGGGGTGAAAGGAATCAAACCATAATCATGTCTTAAGAAATAAGTCATGCAGAGATTGCTGTTGATAGCTGACTGTACTGTTGGTCATTATACGTACGAGACTTGACGCTGGACTGACAGATGTAATCCACAGCATCCAGCTTGTTCTTGTAAGCTGTCGTCTTACAGCTGGAGGGCAGGTTGTTGTAACAGCTTTTCCGAGTTGGTTGGACACTGAAGCAAAGAACGAAGAACACACTGACCGCTCATGGACATTGATGTGTTCTTGTTGGTTTTTGTGAGTCCTTTGCTAGGACGCTGAGGCTCACCAGCCACCATGGCGCAGCGGTTAGCGCCTTAGATTTCGGACTGGAAGGTCGCGGGTCCTACTCCCATAAGAGTCATAGGGATTTTTCTGACTCCGGCTGGGTCCTATCCAGAGTGGGTGTGCTGTGGGCTCAGTGGGAAGACTGGGACCACACACTCGAGCTTCATCCACTTAACGGATGCCAATTTGAAAGTGTTGCTCAAACTATCTGACCAACACAGCAGGTGCCTGTATCTCTCGGGCCCGTTTGAAGCAGGGATATATCATGATAGTAAGCATAGAGTACAACCCTGTCAAGAAGTCTCAAAGCATATTCACTTCCACAGCAGCATCATTACATCATCCTCATTGTCATTAATCATCATGCAATAAAAGCTGCCTCTGATTCGGGGGTCCCAGTTGCTCTGTTCTCATGGTGACCTCAGATACGGTTTCCTCATACACTTCTGTGCCTGTGGTGAGCTTGTGTCAGGGCCTTTGGGGTTGAGTGGGGAGCGGTCGTTGGTTGCCACTTTGGGTGGGCAACTCACTCAGTCTGGCTTCGCGACTGAGCTAATACTGTCGTTAGTAGGGGGCTTAGTAGGTGGTGTACTGCGTATGTTAGCTCAGAACAGGCACCACTGAACACCACCAAAGTGACCCGGCAGAAATGCAGGGCCCCTATGGCTGGTGGCTCCACGGCGGCCTGATATTGATAGGCCCACTGTGGACTTCTGACCCTGGGGATGAGACATAACGAATCTGGGTATGGGCGTAGCTGGGATGTTGGGATGAGTGGCGTCAGAGCAATAAGACAGGGACGTCACAGAAGATGAGGCAGCAGGAAAAAAAAAGAATTATACGGTTCACTACTTGTGAGGCTGTGCGTATGCGGCTGCTTTTGCCCCACTGTGAAGGTAGCCGGATTCAGACTTCGGGGATGATGTCTAAACACAGCACCAATGTGTGTGCATTTTTTGAAACATAACCATCCGTTCTCACAGGCACACATTGGGCTACTCTTTCGGAAGCAATTTTGACATATGTGAAAGGTGTTATGTTTTCATTTACACACGAAACTGTAGTCTATAGTCAAATCCGAAGGACATCGAGTCTGGGTGAAAATTCACACCTCGCTTTCATTTAATACATTGGTTTAAGGATACTTTCCATCTTTATCTATAAAGCTGAATTTTTAGTAACACTATATCTAAACTCAAACGAACGATCTATCCAAAGCTACTAAAATGGCCAAGAAACAAAACAACAAAAGAAAAAAAGAGGGGAGGAAAGAATGATATTGGAGTACACACAAATGGCTCTTGTAGTAGGATTAATGATGCTGCGTGATATTGTGAGCCTAAACTGCCGTATAACTGCTTACACAGAAGCTGATACAAGATTGCTTTTTCCTTTGGGCTAACTTTCCAAAGGCACCCGTTTGAATGTTGAAGGTGTAACGCTTTTAGAGGACAGCTTGTTTGTCAGGTAAGTCAACTCACCTAATGATCCCATACCATTTCTTTTTTGTACATATACTATGACCTGCTACTGCCTATAATCCTGTTGTTTACATGCTGGTTTAAAAAACAGCTGAACAGGGCATTCCATGCAACATGCTTTCTTCCTGACCATCTTGTTCCCTTAACGCTAAGGCAATGGCCACAGGAGTCCTTTGAGACCACTGAGCATACACAGGGGGAGTGTGGTGACTGACCACTAAGTATAAACAGGGGGAGTGTGTGGGGATTGACCACTAAGCATACACAGGGGGAGTGTGTGGGGATTGACCACCAAGCATACACAGGGGCAGTGTGTGGGGATTGACCACTAAGCATACACATGGGGAGTGTGTGGGGATTGACCACTAAGCATACACAGGGGGAGTGTGTGGGGATTGACCACTAAGCATACACAGGGGGAGTGTGTGGGGATTGACCACTAAGCATACACTTGGGGAGTGTGTGGGGATTGACCACTAAGCATACACAGAGGGAGTGTGTGGAGATTGACCACTAAGCATACACAGGGGGCGTGTGTGGGGATTGTGACAAAACTGTAGGCCAGTCACGGTGACTAAATAAGAAAGGCGTCCGGAAACGAAAGCCCCTCACTAGTGACATCCCACTTTCCCCCTCCATGCTCTTGCCCCTCTGTTACACAGATGCAAAAAATAGAAACACTGACAGACAGTCCTTCGAATAACACTTTAAACCAAGGCCCCATGTGCAAACGCACGCAGCAGAACACTGTACGCACACGTTAATACCCTTCCCGCGCTTTGGAGAGAGTAGACCGTTGTGTGCTGGTGGGAATGGATGACAAAATTTACACAAACTGCATACACATGTGGTCTGGATGAAAGAAAGAAAAAACAACAACACATGAGTGCTTATTCCATTACTTTTTTTTTAAATAAGAAAAAAAACACAAATAAAATCGACAGGCCAACACATGACTGAAGGGCAAGCATGTACCTGAGCATATAATTTGCTGCTTTACAAGATTCAGGCTATATAAATTCCATACATTATTATTGTTATTACCTGCACAGCTTGGTCAGGTCTTCAGGTGAGAGAACCGGGAGAGTGTCCGGACAGGTCGGGCAATCCTCCTCCTCTGGCGTGACTTGTGAGGGGTGGCAGAAAACCCCTGAAACCAGACAGCAACATGAACACACAAGCTGAATAAAGCCACACTCCTGTTTGTTTGTTTGTCATGTCCAAGCTGAGACAATCACGAGGAGAGTGAAGCACACTGACTGCATAAACCAAAACAAAGTGTTGCATCATATTGTTTAGCGCTTTCAGACATAGCAGAAGTGTTTTTTTCTCAGCTGGGATTAGAGCTGCTCTCTACTTTGTCTGCAGGTAGCTACATAAGCAGTGCCACCTATGTTTTTGTTTTACGTTGTTGTGTTTATGCGTATCTGTTGTTTGTGGGCTTGTCTTTTCTTGTTGGCATGTGTGGTAGTTTCCTTTTGTGAGTGCCTTTTTTCAACATTATTTTGCTGAGGAAAAGGTTCTCGTTACCCTAGATTGTTTTATATGAAATACATATCAAAGTTGTTACCTGGATTTAATGTCTCAATAACAGAAAAACTGTATTCATTTTCTTCTTCTTTCCATTTATTGGTTGGAGCAAACTGATCAAATCTTCTCTTGCTCTCAAAATGATGCATTGTGATCGGTAATTTTGAATATATCGGTAAAAAATATTGAAAATACAATTAAAATAAATTTGCTAGCAGCAGACTGGACGTATTTGTTGACACTTGAAAACCATTGTGGTGAGTGTATTGTGGGATGATGTCATTGCTAACAGTGGTCACTGATTGGACAGAACTAAGCATGTGATGACATTTTTACTACTCTGGGCTCTTTAGAGTCAACTTTAAAACCCAAACCAGCCAATTCCACCTATATGGCTGTTTCCATGGGGGAAAAAAGGACAATTTGCAGATAGTTTAAAGTCGGAGCTTTCCTTCAGTAAGTATAACATGAGACTTGTCATCTGCTTGTGGGCAGTTGCTGCCATACAAACAATGGTGCTTCTGGACAAAACTTGCCAAATACTTTTGATAATGAGTTTGGGTTGTCATTTGTATTGATTAATCTTTATACTTAATGCTGTTTTTTAAAGAAAAACTATGGGATAAGAAAGTATCGTTGCATAGGTTTTTTTTCACACAAAACTGGAATCAGGAAAAAATTATGAGTTTTTCACTAAAAATCCAAACGTGTCTGTCCTTAACTGGTATATATGATTTTGACACATGTTGATGTCCTTAATAATCATCAGCATCTAGAATTTGACATAAGATCTCAAAGGCAAACGCTACCGAAATGCTGTTACAGCAAAGTCAAATATATGTTCATAGCCAGTCGAACAATCAGAGCAAACCATGCTTTCTTTGGTAGCAAAAATAAATAATAATAATAATAAAATAAAATAAAAATTAAAAAAAATAATAATAATAATGACAAAGAGCAATGTAAACGTGTGATCTACAGTCAAATGAAATAATACAAATCCAGCTTGCTCAAATTCAACCTGAAGGGTAGAGAGACAAAGCATTGATTCCCGAATGGTGAACAAGCTTCATTACACTCTATGTGCATCTTGTCTCAGACTCTACGTTTAATCATGGCCTAACATCATTGGAGTACTATTTCAAAATTTTCTTTCAGTACATGTAAAAGAGACAGACAGACAGACAGACAGACACAGACAGACAAACAAAGAGAGACAGAGATACACAGAGACAGAGAAAGACACAGAGAGACACAGAGACAGACAGACTGACAGACACACACACTCACACACACAGGCATAGACAGAGAAAACAGAGAAAAGAGACAAAGACAGAGAAGACAGAGACAGTGCAGGGTCAGAAAAAAAGACAGACAAGCAGAAAAAGACAAAGAGAGAAAAAGAGAGAGAGAGAGAGAGAGAGAGAGAGAGAGAGGAGAGAGAGAGAGAGAAAGATTAGAGAAAGAGAGAGAGAGAGAGGAGAGAGAGAGAGAGAGAGAGAGAGAGCGAGAAGAGAGAGAGAGAATGACAATGACAAATTCTTTTTATTTCGAGGATAATGAATAAGCACACATGTGCTTTTTTACATCCAGTCCCCGCCGTTAGGGATACATCTTAATAATAATAACCCAATACTTATACAGTCTCGCAATAAAAACAAGGGGAAATAACCCTTTTCAAAACAGCTCCCCACCCAACAACCCTCCCCCCCCAAAGCAAGCAATTAAAAGAAAATCCTAAGAATACCCCACCCCTACCCCCACCCCCAAAAAACCCTAACCAAAACAAACAAACAAACAAAAGAGAAGGAAAAACCAAACCACAAAAGATGATAAAAAGAGAAAAACAGACAAACAACAACAACAAGAACAAGAGCAACAACAAAGCCAAGAAGAATAACACAACCAAACTTAATAAGTCATAAAGATAAACATCTACACATGTCAAATGGTACACATACTTGTTACTCATAATTATAAGATATTGAAATAGGGCACTCATTAAAACTTAAGTACAGAGGCAAGTCCAATAAAGTATTGAAAATATAAAAATATGAATCCTTCATCAGGATATACTATGACTATAAGCAGGACGATAAAGGTGAGAGAGAGAGAGAGACAGAGACAGAGAGAGTGTGTGTGTGTGTATTTCAGAGATAATATCCAATACATAAATCCATAACAGTATGCGATCCATCAACACTCATTTTAGATTATACTCGTTTCAAATTATATGTCATGATAATGAAATAAATTTAATACCCATACATCCACACAATAAAAACAAGAAACAAACCAAGAAGAAATTAAAAACTATACAGTCGTTTAGGGAGAGAATATGGGTGGTGAGTGAGTGAGTATGTGTGTGTGTGTGTGTTGTGTGTGTGTGTTTGAGCGCGCGCGCGCGCGCGCGTGTGTGTGTGTTGTGTGTGTGTTTTGAGTGTGTGTGTGGGGGGAGGGGGATGGGTGGGGTGGGGGGTGTTTCAGGGATAATACTAAATATGTAATACTCACATAGCACACGATCAACACAAACACTTTTTAATTATGTTCATGCAAATTGAATGTCATGGTAATAAAATAAGTGCAATACCATACACTCATAATAAAGAGGGGGGAAAAGCAATAAAGTCATAAAAAGAACATCTACACATTGTAAGTAATAGAAACAAATTCTTTTTTCCAGGACAATGAATAAGTATTCATGTTCTTTTTTTACATCCAGTCCCCGCCCATGGGGTCACATTTAAAAATGCACTCAGTACTATACTTTCAAGCAGAAGAAGCAAAGGGAAAGAACTTTTTTTTAAAGAAAAAGAGAGAAGAAGAAAAAAAACAAACAAACCAAACAATCAACAAACAAACAACCCCGACGAGCAAAACAAAACATACCCAGACCCCCCAAATAAAAAATAAAAATAAATAAAAAAGCAAACAAACAAACAAAAAAAGAAAAAAGAGAAAAAAAAAACAAAAAAAACAAACAAACCAAAAAAACAACAACAAAAAGCAGACAAAAACACCCTTCCAAATAAACAAACAAAAAACAAGAAAAAAACAAGAACATCAAACAATCAAATGAGAAAAAAACACAAAAAAACAACAAATAAACAAAAACAAAACAAACAAAAAAAACAACAATAAAAAAAGAAAAAAAACAACAGCATCGTTCCCCCTTCACACACACACCACACACACACACACACACACACACACACACACACACACACACACACACACACACACACACATACATACACCAAAACAAAAAACTAACAAGCGTAAAACCCAAACAAATCACCAACAAAGAACAAAGTAACAACTACAGCAATAACACAGAGAGAGAGAGAGAGAGAGAGAGAGAGAGAGAGAGAGAGGAGAGAGAGAGAGAGAGAGAGCCAAACTTATAGATCATAAAATTGACACCTTCATACTGTAGAATAGTACACGTAGTTGTTACACGTGGTAATAAGATATTAACATAGGGGATTCACTGGAGCTCAAGTACAGTCAACAAGTCCAAATAATATTTGAAAATCGAAAGTATGAATATGCCTTTATTAGAATACACAATAACAATAGAAGGGAGAGAGGAGAGAGAGAGAGAGAGAGAGAGAGAGAGAGAAGAGAGAGAGAGAGAGAGAGAGAGAGAGAGAAGAGAGAGAGAGAGAGATGAATTAATTGCATATCGGCCTTAGGCCATAATACAGAGAGAGAGGAGAGAGAGAGAGAGAGAGAGACGAGGAGAGAGATGAGAGAGAGTAGAGAGAGGGGGAGGAGATGAGAGAGGAGAGAGAGAGAGAGAGATAAAGAGACAAGACCAAAGTGATTACCTGCAACAGCCAGAAGAATCAGCAGAAGAGAAGGACATGATGATGTGATGCTGGACCTCACGAGTGGGGAAGGCTGAAGACTCCGCAGATGTGGTGACCCAGCCAGCATCATGGGACCTTTTATATCACAAAGCAGACTGCCTACCCACCCTCCCCCACACACCACACACACATACACACCTGGGAATAAAGTTTAGTTATGTCACTTGGGTTACACGGCTTGCTGCAAGCCAATGCGTTCAAGTTGACCAAAGTCACCAGTTAGCTAACAACAGTGAATATTGAAACATAGTGGGGAAAAAAGCAGTTAAAATAAATCTGCTAGCAGCAAAACTGTACGCGTTTGTTGAAACTTGAAAACCATTGTGATGAGTGCAGTGTGGGAACGATGTCATTGCTAACTGAGATCACTGATTGCACAGAAGCAAGCTTGTGATGATCTTGTAACTATTTTCTGCAATGTTGAGGCTCTTCTTTCAAACAAAAAACTGGCCAAATCTTCTTCTTCTTTTTTCATAATAATAATAATAACAAACAAACAAACAAACAAACAAACAAAAAATAATAATAATAATAATGACGATAATGAGGATGATGAGGATGAGGATAATAATAATAATAATAATAATAATAATAATAATAATAATAACAATAATGATAATAATAAAAGTTAAAAGATTTGAATTTATATAGCACTATATCTTGTAAAGACAAATCAAAGTTTCCATGGGAACTACAAGACAATGTTCGCATAATTGAAAGTCAGAGCTTTCCTTCTGTATGTTTAACTTGGGATTTGTTTACAGTTTATGTTGTTGTTATTGTTGTTGTTGTTGCTACAGCTGTAGCTGTTGTTCTTGTTGTTGTTGTTGCTGCTGTTGCTGCTGCTGCTGCTGCTGCTGCTGCTGCTGATGATGATGATGACGATGATGATGATGGTGGTGGTGGTGATGATGATGATGATGATGATGATGATGTTTCGGTGGTGGTGGTGGTGGTTTTGGTGCTTGTTTTGTTCATTCCGAGGTTTAATACCCTGTATTTATAAATAGCACCTTCTGGAAATTACGTGCTAGAAATTCCCTCGTTTCTATGCCTCTCTTTATTTTTCTTTCTGGTTCTTTTTCTTCTTGTCACCTGGTTCTCCTCTATTTTCTGCATCTTAGTCCATTGTCCTCCTTTTTTTGAATGACGTTCAATACATTGTATCTCTCCTGTCCAAAGTGGGATGTGCTGGCCTTTACTTGTCAGGTCTTAAGGCAGCCACGCATTATCGCTCATGACTATTACTATTTCACTACTGCTGTCTGAGCATATGAAGTAGAAAAGAAGAATAAGAAAAGAAGAAGAGAGAAGCAATGAGAAGAAGTGCACAGAAGATAGAAAAGAAAAAGAAGAAGGGGAAAAAAGAAGAAGTAAGAAGAACAAGAACAAGAACAAGAACAAGAACAAGAAGTACAACAACAACAACAACAACAACAACAACAACAGCAACAACACCAACAAGAATGCCCTGTAAGCCACGATACGTTTGTAAACAATGATGCCATTGTTTTCTGTGTGGGCTGTTTAATTTGTTGAAGGGGTGAATACTTTTTGTAGCTGAACACATGGCGTGGTTACAGGTGAGATAGAGGTATGCCCTGCAAAGACATGTGGCTTGAACCACTTAAACTGTGTGTGACACCTGATTTTGCCTGGAATCGAACGTGCTTCAACGTTTGACACACACACGCGCGCGCGTGCGTGCGTGCGTGCGTGCGTAGGCACACACACAAACACACAAACACTCACAAACACTCGCACACTCGCACGCACACGCACAAACATGCACACACACACACACACAGGCACGCACGCATATACACACACGCACGGATACACACACGCACACACACACACACACCTTTAAAGGGATTGTATTGGTTCTTATACTAATTGCTTTTAATGGATGAATATTTTCTCAACAGAGAATTTCAAAGCATGATATAACATGTTAATAATGCACACCTTGGCACTTTTTTATATGCCATTAAGAAATGCAAATATTGGCCTTCAGTTGGTTTTTTTCTTTATTTCTTTTTTTATGATAATGTTGAGTGTGTTCTTTGTTGTTTTTGTTTTTCTTGATCACGCTTTTGAGATTGTTTGTGTGTTTTTTTTACGTTTGGTTTCTTTTTCTTAGTATTTTTGTAATTGTTAGCTAGTTTTTTTGTTTTTTTGGGGGGGGGGAGTAGAATTAATGTTGCCGGAGAATTTTTTAAAAAAGAAAATAATGTGCATACCTATCTTCAAGACTGATTGTTGTCTTACAATATTGTAAAATTTGTTGCCAAAATTTAAGTCTTACAATACTAACAATTTGAACTCTGCATTTTGTTTTTTACTTTATTGTTGTCACATTGCTATTAACTTTTCATCATCATGGCTCTCAAATATAATCTGTCTCTCTCTCTCTGTCTCTGTCTCTGTTTCTCTGTCTCTGTTTGTCTGTCTCTCTCTCATTTGATCTAAGTTTCTATCTCTATGTTTTGGCCGTTTCTCAGTAAGTCTGTCTGTCTGTCGTTTGTTTGTTTATCTGATGTTTGTCTCTTCTTTTTCTTTACCTGTGTGTGTGTGTGTGTGTGTGTGTGAGTGTGTGAGTGTGTGTGTATTGAGTGTTTTTTGTGTGTGTGCATGTGTGTGTGTCTGTGTCTGTGTCTGTGTGTGTTTTGGCTTTTGTTAGAACGGGCACAAGTCAAGTCAAGTCATAACACTTT
>CM054137.1:29166782-29195053 GCA_028751875.1 Rapana venosa | reverse complement strand
ATACACTTGGGGAGTGTGGGGGATTGACCACTAAGCATACACAGAGGGAGTGTGTGGAGATTGACCACTAAGCATACACAGGGGGCGTGTGTGGGGATTGTGACAAAACTGTAGGCCAGTCACGGTGACTAAATAAGAAAGGCGTCCGGAAACGAAAGCCCCTCACTAGTGACATCCCACTTTCCCCCTCCATGCTCTTGCCCCTCTGTTACACAGATGCAAAAAATAGAAACACTGACAGACAGTCCTTCGAATAACACTTTAAACCAAGGCCCCATGTGCAAACGCACGCAGCAGAACACTGTACGCACACGTTAATACCCTTCCCGCGCTTTGGAGAGAGTAGACCGTTGTGTGCTGGTGGGAATGGATGACAAAATTTACACAAACTGCATACACATGTGGTCTGGATGAAAGAAAGAAAAAACAACAACACATGAGTGCTTATTCCATTATTCTCTAAAAAATAAGAAAAAAAACACAAATAAAATCGACAGGCCAACACATAACTGAAGGACAAACATGTACCTGAGCATTTGATTTGTTGCTTTACAAGAATCACCGCTATATAAGTTCCATACATTATTAGTATTATTATTATTACCTGCATAGTTTGGTCAGGTCTTCAGGTGAGAGAACCGGGAGAGTGTCAGGACAGGTCGGGCAATCCTCCTCCTCTGGCGTGACTTGTGAGGGGTGGCAGAAAACCCCTGAAACCAGACAGCAAACATGAACACACAAGCCTTATAAAGCCACACTCCTGTTTGTTTGTTTGTTTGTCATGTCCAAGCTGAGACAATCACGAGGAGAGGAAGCACACTGACTCCATAAACCAAAACAAAGTGTTGCATCATATTGTTTAGCGCTTTCAGACATAGCAGAATGTGTTTTTCTCAGCTGGGATTAGAGCTGCTCTCTACTTTGTCTGCAGGTAGCTACATAAGCAGTGCCACCTATGTTTTTGTTTTACGTTGTTGTGTTTATGCGTATCTGTTGTTTGTGGGCTTGTCTTTTCTTGTTGGCATGTGTGGTAGTTTCCCTTTGTGAGTGCTTTTTTCAACATTATTTTGCTGAGGAAAAGGTTCTCGTTACCCTAGATTGTTTTATATGAAATACATATCAAAGTTGTTACCTGGATTTAATGTCTCAATAACAGAAAAACTGTATTCATTTTCTTCTTCTTTCCATTTATTGGTTGGAGCAAACTGATCAAATCTTCTCTTCCTCTCAAAATGATGCATTGTGATTGGTAATTTTGAATATATCAGTAAAAAATATTGAAAATACAATTAAAATAAATTTGCTAGCAGCAGACTGGACGTATTTGTTGACACTTGAAAACCATTGTGGTGAGTGTATTGTGGGATGATGTCATTGCTAACAGTGGTCACTGATTGGACAGAACTAAGCATGTGATGACATTTTTACTACTCTGGGCTCTTTAGACTCAACTTTCAAACCCAAACCAGCCAATTCCACCTATATGGTTGTTTCCATGGGGGAAAAAAGGACAATTTGCAGATAGTTTAAAGTCGGAGCTTTCCGTTAGTAAGTATAACATGGGACTTGTCATCTGCTTGTGGGCAGTTGCTGCCATACAAACAATGGTGTTTCTGGACAAAACTTGCCAAATACTTTTGATAATGAGTTTGGGTTGTCATTTGTATTGATTAATCTTTATACTTGTTGCTGTTTTTTAAAGAAAAACTATGGGATAAGAAAGTATCGTTGCATAGGTTTTTTTTCACACAAAACTGGAATCCTGAAAAAATTATGAGTTTTTCACTAAAAATCCAAACGTGTCTGTCCTTAACTGGTATATATGATTTTGACACATGTTGATGTCCTTAATAATCATCAGCATCTAGAATTTGACATAAGATCTCAAAAGCAAACGCTACCGAAATGCTGTTACAGCAAAGTCAAATATGTCTTAATCACCAGTCGAACAATCAGAGCAAACCATGCTTTCTTTGGTAGCAAAAATAAATAATAATAATAATAAAATAAAATAAAAATAAATAAAAATAATAATAATAATGACAAAGAGCAATGTAAACGTGTGATCTACAGTCAAATGAAATAATACAAATCCAGCTTGCTCAAATTCAACCTGAAGGGTAGAGAGACAAAAGCATTTGATTCCCGAATGGTGAACAAGCTTCATTACACTCTATGTGCATCTTGTCTCAGACTCCTACTGTTTAATCATGGCCTAACATCATTGGAGTACTATTTCAAAATTTTCTTTCAGTACATGTAAAAGAGACAGACAGACAGACAGACAGACAGACACAGACAGACAAACAAAGAGAGACAGAGATACACAGAGACAGAGAAAGACACAGAGAGACACAGAGACAGACAGACTGACATACACACACACACACTCACACACACAGGCATAGTCAGAGAAACACAGAGAAAAGAGGACAAAGACAGAGAAGACAGAGACAGTGGCAGGGTCAGAAAAAAAAGACAGACAAGCAGAAAAGACAAAGAGAGAAAAAGAGAGAGAGAGAGAGAGAGAGAGAGAGAGAGAGAAAGAAAGAGAAAGAGAGAGAGGAGAGAGAGAGAGAGAGAGAGATAGAGAGAGAGAGAGATAAAGAGACAAAACCAAAGTGATTACCTGCAACAGCCAGAAGAATCAGCAGAAAAGAAGACATGATGATGTGATGCTGGACCTCACGAGTGGGGGAAGGCTGAAAACTCCGCAGATGTGGTGACCCAGCCAGCATCATGGGGCCTTTATATCACAAAGCAGACTGCCTACCCCCCCCCTCCCGCCCACACACACACACACATACACACCTGGGAATAAAGTTTAGTTATGTCAGTTACATGGCTTGTTGCAAGCCGATGCGTTCAAGTTGACAAATGTCACCAGTTAGCCAACAACAGTGAATATTGAAACATAGTTGGGAAAAAGCAGTTAAAATGAATCTGCTAGCAGCAAAACTGTACGTGTTTGTTGAACATTTGAAAACAGTTGTGGGTGGTGAGTGCATTGTGTGATTATGCCATTGCTGACCGAGATCACTGATTGGACAGAAGCAAGCTTGTGATGGTCTTGTTACTATTCTCGGCAATGTTGAGGCTCTTCTTCCAAAATAAAAAACTGGCCAATTCTTTTGATAATAATAATAATAATGATAAAAATGATAATAATAAAAAATGATTGGAATTTTTTTAGTGCTATATCTTGTAAAGACAAACCAAAGTTTCCATGGGAACTACAAGACAATGTTCACATAGTCGAAAGTCAGAGCTTTCGCTCTTTCCCTTTGGATGAGACTATAAACCGAGGCCCCGTGTGCGAACGCATGCAGAACATCTTGCGTACACGTTAAATCCTGTTCTGCTTTTCAAAAGAGTAGGCCATTGTGCACCGGTGGGAACAGATGACAAAATTCACAAAATCACATACACAAGGGGACTGGATGTTTTAAAAAATGCACCTAAGTAAATAAATAAAAAATCATGTCATCTGAGCGCTTTTGATTTGTTGCTTTACAAGATTCAGTGCTATATAAATTCCTAACATTATTATTATGTTTAACTTCGGATTTGTTTACAGTTTATGTTGTTGTTGTTGTTATTGTTGTTGTTGTTGCTACAGCTGCTGATGCTGCTGTTGTTGATGATGATGATGATGATGATGATGATGATGATGATGATGATGTTTCGGTGGTGGTGGTGGTGGTTTTGGTGCTTGTTTTGTTCATTCCGAGGTTTTTAATCCCCTTATTTTATAAATGCACCTTCGGGAAAAAGCTACTAGAAATTTCCCCCTCGTTTCTATCCTCTCTTTATTTTTCGCTGGTTCTTTTTTTTGTCACCTGGTTCCCTCTTTTTTTCTCTTCTTATTCCTTTGCCCTCCCCTTTTTTTTTTAAAGACTTCAAATATTTTTTCCCCGTCCAAGGGGGGAGTCTCCAAAACTTCACCTTTTTCCCCCCCGACGCTTATCGTCTGACAGATACCAATCTGGTCGGCATATGAAGAAGAAAAGAAGAAAAGAAGAAGAAAAGAAAAAGAAGAAGGAAGAAAAGAGAAAAGGAAGAAGAGAAAAAAAGAAGAAGAAAAAGGGAAAAAAAAAAATTTGAAGAAAAAGAAGAAAAGAAGAAAGAACAAGAAAAAGAACAAAAGAAAACAAGAACAAGAAAAAAAAAAACAAAAAGAAACCCACAACAAAAACAAAAAAAAACAGAAACACACCAACAAAAATGCCCTTTAACCCACTTGTTTGAAAAAATGTCCCATTGTTTCTGTGGGGGCTGTTTAATTTTTTTAAAGGGGGGAAACTTTTGTAGCTGAACACTGGGGGGGGTTAAGGTGAAATAGAGGTATCCCCTGAAAGAACGGGGCTTGCCCCACTTTAAACTGTTGTACACCTGATTTTGCCTGGAATCGAACGGCTTCAACGTTTGCACAACACGCGCGCGGTGGTGCGTGCGTGGTGCGTGGGCCAACACAAACACAAACACTAAAAAACACTCGCACCTAAAACGCACCGAAAACAAAACACACACCAACACACACCACACCCCCAGGCACCAAAAAACCCCTATATACACACCGCCGGATACCCAAAAACCCACGCCCACACACACACACAACAAAACCCTTTAAAGGGTTTGTATTTTTCTTATACTAATTGCTTTTAATGGTGAATTTTTTCTCAACGAGAATTTAAAAGCTGATAAAACATTTAATAATGCACACCTTGGAAATTTTTCATTGCCATTAAGAAATGAAATTTTGGCCTTCGGGTGGTTTTTTTTTTTTTATTTCTTTTTTCGATTATGTTGAGTGTGTTTTTTGTTATTTTTTATTTTTCTTGTTACGTTTTTGAGATTTTTTGGGGGGGTTTTTTTTTAGTTTGGTTTCTTTTTTTAGTTTTTGTAATTGTTGCTATTTTGTCTTTTTTTTTTGGGGGGGGGATAAATTTGTTGCCGAAGAATTTTAAAAAAAAGAAAATAAGGTGTTTACCTATCTTAAAGGGACTGATTTTTTCTTAAAATATTGTAAAATTTTGTTCCCAAAATTAATTCTTACAATACTAACAATTTGAACTCTGCATTTTTTTTTTTTCTTTTTGTTGCCCAAAATTGCTTTTAAACTTTTACATCTTTGGTCTCAATAAAATCTGTCTCTCTCTCTGTCTCTGTTCTGTTTCTCTGTTTTCTTTTTGTTTTTTCCTCCCCATTTGATCAAAGTTTCATCCGTTTGTGGCCGTTTCTCAGTAAGTCTGTCAGTTTGTTTTTTTACGAGGTTTGTCTCTTCTTTCTTTTTTTTCCCTGTTTTGTGGTTGTTTTTGGGAGTGTGGGTTTTTTTTGTGTGGAGGGGTTTTGGTGTTGTGTGTTTGTGTGTGTCTGTGTCTTTGTCTTGGGTTTTTTTGGTTTTGTTGAAAGGGCCAAGTCAAGTCAATAAATAACACTTTATTCATCCTTAAGGAAATTAAAATCTGACGGCACATTATACGCATCAAAAAATTAAAAGAAAAAAAAAGTTATATTTCCTTTGTTTAAAAAACCCCAAAATTACTTCCCCAAAACCCCACAAACACACACAACACAACAAAACATACACACAACACACGGGCACGCCGTTTTAATGCAAGGCGGGGTTACATTATTTTGCAAAAAATTGTATTGTCGTCTTTTTGTAAATCTTGTTTAAAATTTTTGGAAAAATTGAAATGTAAATTCTTGTTTGCATCGACGTAAATGCAATGCTTGACTGATGTCTGTCTGTTCACATTGTTGCGAAAATTTTTTTTTTTTTTCCAAATTTATTTTCATTTTTTTATTTTTAGTGCCCAATATGAAAGTAGGCTTTTTCTCAATTTATATGTGTGTTTTTCCCGTCATGTTATGTTTTATGTATTTTTTTATACTTATTTTTTAAGGGGTTTATGTTGTGTGTATATAAAAAATAGTTTTTACCCATGGGTTTTTTTGGTTTTTTTTGCTTTTTTTTTTTTCCATATGAGTCTTTTTCTTTTATTATTTTTTGTTTGTTTGTTATCATCTATTTTTCATAAATTTAATCATTTCTTCATTTTCTTTACTTACTGAATCACCCTGCTTTTTTTTTTAATAAGTATTTATAAAAAAAAAACCCATGTTTTTATATGCATGTGCATTTAATATGAAAATATTACCGAACTTCCACACCCAAAGAAAGGCCGCCCCTAAATGTAAGCAGTAGAAATGACCTGATAACGGAACACCAGGAAAAAAAAGCACCCTTTTAAAAATGGTGAAGGAAATAAAAGGTTTAAAACGTTTCCCAGTGTAGCTTTTTTTATATGGAAGTGATATTGCAATAATGTACCCGTTTTAAAAAATGTTGACATTTATTATTTGTTGTTTTCAAGTCGTATCCCCCAATTCCCCCCTTTTTCGGGCCCATAATTTTTTTAAATGCTGAAGCGTTGGGAAATGCTTACGGAAAAGCGCAGTGCTTTTGCGTCTGCGTTTGCGTGATGGAGGGGATGGATGTAAAAAACATAACCCCTTTTTTCCCTTACCCTCGAAAAAAAAGAAAAAAGGGAAAGAAAAAAAGATAAATAGATAGCAAAAATTTTTTGGATGTATTCAGTGGCATTTTCATTTTGGTAAAGCAAATTTTGTTAGGATTCATGCATTTTTCTGAAAAAACGGGGCCCCTTTTTTGGTCGCAACCGAGACTGTCTTTTAAGTTTCATTCAATGGTTTTGGAACACGAAATAAAAATTTGTTTTTTTGTGGTTTTCTATGCAAGCAATTTAGTTGAAAATTTTGACTCTCCCTTTCGAAAAGAGTGGGTTGTCACTAAGGCCCTTTTTTGGCTAGGGCCAAAAAATTTCGTAGGGGGGCAGGTGCCCCGTTTTTGGGTTTTGGAAAAACTGAAATTTGCATTTTCCAAAAGGGGGAAAAAATCAATAAAATAATTATTTGTTTTCTTTCCTTATCAAAATCGGGTTTTAAAAATACCCACCTCCCAAGACCCCGTTTTTGATGAAAAAGACCCCAAAAAAAACTACTTTTCCCCAACCGTATCCCCTCAAGTTTTAAAAAGACCTGTCGATGACCACCCTTTTTAAAGCTCACTTTTTTGACCCTTTTTCATGTGTCAAACTTTAAAAAAATTTAAAAAATTCCTCAAAAATTTGGGTACGCTAAAAAAACATCCCAGGGGGGGAAATTTTAATTTTTCATTGGCCCAAAACCTTTACCTAAAAACAGGGGTTTTTTGTAACCAAAAGGCGTTCCCAAATTAAATACAATCGAAATAAAACCCGAATTTGTCGTTTGCAAATATTATTAAAACTCATAACTTTTTAAAGAAATGAAGTTATATACAACCCTTTCAGGGCTATTAAAAAGGGCCCAAAAAGGGAACATCTGTGATTCCAAAACCCTACCTCTTTCCCCTTCCCCCCCTTTTCTTTTTACAAAATTTTCCCTTTATCAACCTAATTTAACATAAAAAAATTTTTCCTTTTCCTTTTTTAACATATCAATAACAAAAACTTAAAATTCTCAACAGCAAAACTTCATATAATAAATTTTCCAAACCTAAAAAAATTTTCTAAAAAAAAAAAATTATTTCTAAAATTTTTAGAAAAAAAACACATAAAAATTAAAATTTTTCACAGTGAAAAGGCAAAAAAAATCAAAATATAAAAATTTTTTTTTTATAATTTGTGTTTGTGGGATTTTCATAGTTGGTTTTTTTTTTTTGTGTTTTTTGGGTTTTAACACACAATTTGAAATTCTATTTAAGTATTTTTTGATATTATAAATTTTTTGTTTTTTTTGTTTTGTTTTTTTTTTTTTGGTTTTTTTTTTTTTTGGTGGTGTCACGTTGTGTTTTAGCCTTTTCTTTTCCAGCCCAAAACAACACCTTTGGATATAGTGGATTTCAGCAGCATAGAACTTACCTTTTGAAAACCTTTGGTCAAACCTCAAAAGCCTCAAACGAGAATCTTCAGATTGTAAATGTAATTTAAAAAGAGAGGAAAAAATTTCCCAAATTTGGGGGTGAAAAATAGTTTAGGACACACAGAGAAATATCTGCAAAAAACAATCAAGTTTTTTTTTATTTTTTGTTTGATTTTTTTTTGTTTCCCGTTTTGGTGCTGATTTGGGTTTTTTATTTTATCTTTTAAAAATAAATTTATATTTTTAAAAAAGGAAAATTGGTATGCAGTGTTGGGAACGCTTTGACTTGTCTTGTAGCAAAGGGTTGCTGTTTGCTTTTAAATAGTTAGTTTTTAAAAAGTGTTGAAATTTAGTTGCTTATAGACCTAGATTTGTACACATGTCAAATCACTCTTCCCTGTGTCCCCCCCCACCACCACACACCCCACACACATGCGCGCGACTCATATCACACACACAGAGTTATTTTTCATTTTAAATGTATAAATGTGAACTATATTTAAAAATAACCACAAATGACATTGTATTTTCAACATCTTTCTCTTGTTTTATTTTTTAATTTAACGTGCTTGTTCTCATTTTTTTTTATAACAAACCTCTGATTTTTTTTTATTGAAGTGTTTTTGTTGTTTTTCAGCTTAGCCACGCAAGTTGACTGACGACCCCTCATGATTTTTAAAATGGAAAGCTTAAGAGTCAAGAAGGGGGAGGGGGAAAGCCCTGAACCCCAAAAAAGAAGTTTGTTTTATAACTATTTTGCTCCCCGTATTTGTGTTTTTTCTTTTAAAATTTTTGGGGTGTGGGGCACACTGTTGAAGCTTGAGATTTCTCTGTGTGTGTGGTGTGTGTGGGTTGTGGTGTGGGGGTGTGTGTGTGTGTGTGTGGTTGTATTGCTTGTATTGTATAACACTTTGTGTGTGTGGTGGTTTTATTTTATTGTTGATTTTTTTATGTAAACTTTGTTTTGTCGGTGTGAAGTGTTGTTTGATTTTTGTTTTATGTAACTTTGTTTGTGGGTGTATTTGTGGGTTGTGTTTATGTGTGAAATCAAAACAAAAATAATATTTCCTGCCAAAATATCAAGTTTTGTATTCTTGTTTTATTTTGCTTCACAAGGAAAAAAGGCGTAAGCAAAAAGCTCCATAAAGATCAACGTTATAAAAATATTAAAAATAAAAATTCAAAGATGAAAACAAAAAAAACAAAATCATTAATTGTGAGACAAGACAAAATGAACAACATACCGGAAAAAAGAAAAAAACAAAACAACAAAGAACATAAAGAATGGCGACATCAGGAAAAAACCACACACACCAAAACACACAAACACCAAAAACACAACAAACACAAAACCCCCACACACAACAAACCCCCACACAACAACACAAAAATGCATTCATAGATTTAACAGATAGAATTAAGGTAACCCGGATGAAAAATAATGAAAATATTTTGCAATAATGACATTTGCGCTGATAAGTATTTAATTTAGAAAAATGTTTTGTGCTCTGGTTTCAGATTATGTGTTTGTTCACTGTGTGTTTGTGTGTGGTGTACCAGTGTGTGTAAATGTTTATGTGTTTTTGCCCATGTAAGTTAGTGTGTACAAAACTGTAGTAAAAAAATTACAGTATAAGCATTTGTGTTTTTTTAGGGGGTTAAAAATTGGTAAGGAAGGAATTGTTTTTTGTACATTTCTTTGGTTTTAAACTTTTGGAAAAATTTTTAAATTTAACCCCTTGCCCCATTTTTATGGCAAATTTTTAAAAATTTTGCCCTGAAACTTGGGGATCGATGCAAAAAAGGGTTTAAAAAACAAAATGAACCCCTTTTAAAATGATGGTCTATGAAGGTTTTTTTCCAAGAAGGTTAAATTAAAATTTTTATATTTTAAATTTGTTGATTTAAGCAAAATCCTATTGGTGTTGTTACCCTATGCAAACCCAAATCAAAATTTTATCCTGGGACCCTTTTATCCCTTCCTTTGGGTTTTTTTTTTTTTAGCTTAACATTCATACATTAGTTTTTTTTAGAGAGGAGCAGGTTTTGTTTTTTACTTTTTAAAAAAAAAAAACTGAAATTTTTTCAAAAATATTAGCGTTAAACTTAAATTCTAAAATTACCCTCTGGGAAAAAAAATTTTGATTGACTTACTTGACTTGAACAAAATATGATCTTTTCTGTTTAAAATTTCATTCAAATTTTTGGAACCCCAAATTGATAATCGCCAAAAGAATACTGGGAAAAAAGTTCCCCATTAAAATATGTTTTTATTTACACAAATTTAATTTTGACCCCCCAAAAATGGTAAAAATGCTTTTTGTAGTATATTGCAAAGTTTCTAAAAAATTGCAAAGGGTTTTTTTTAAAGGAAAAAAACAATTGAAATGTGATTCAGTTTTCCCCCATTTTCTAAAAATGGCCGTCCAGGATTCCCCATTCTAAAAAACCCCTTCTCAGAACTAAAAACGATTTGAAGGTTTTCACATAAAAGAGCTCAAGTACATTTGAATCCAAAACATGAATAAAGTGGTGGTAGAAGGGGAAAACATCATGTGTGGAAGGTCACATATTATTGTTAAAAACTGCCAGGGGGGCTTTTAAACGGAAAAAAAAAAAAAACTTAAATAAAAATTTGACTGTACTCTCAATTTAAAGTGGGTACTTAGAAACACCGAAAAAATGATGTTAGCTAGTGTTATTGACCTTTTTTAGGACCCCTGGCCTGATGGGGTGAGAGGAACTGTATTTATCATTCGTTTTTTTTTTTCCGTCAGTTTGAGGAAAAGTTAGCAAACCACTTCCAAGGGTTTATATTATTTTTGATTCCATTCCCGTTTGTCCCTTTTCGGGACGGGATAGCTCAGTGGTGGAGCACTCGCTTTCCCCCAGCCAAGTTAAGCAGCGTCGAGCGAGGTTACCACTTGGATGGGGGACCGTTTGTGCGCTTTGCCTTCAGTACAGTCCCCCAGTTCACCCACCTATAAATGGGTGCCTGCCCTATTTAGGATCAAGGAAGGTAAAGCAGTGAGGGAGAGGAGATGGGCGTCGCCCTCAATATACTGGCCCCTAGAGAAGTGAGGTCTCTGACGCCTCGCTCCCCTATGACCTTATAGGTTTTGGGACACCTTTACTTACCCTGTTTGTAGCAAGTGAATTCGTGACGATTACTTTTTGTTCTCTAGCCAGAACACTTTAAACATGACATTTTGCAAAAGGTTTCAAAGCTTTCGAAAAAAGCACTTCATATGAACAGTCCTCTCCCTCTAGTGTTTAGGATGTATCCTCAGCAAACTAGCATTTCTTTAGTTTAGCATTTGCTGTTGTTATGCCCTTAATATCCATCTGTTCCTTTATAATACAAACAAATATTTCTGTGCACAGAGTAAATAGATATAAAGGTACTGGGTCCCCTTGAAGACATCCCCTTTTCCTGTGGCATACTTTTCCATTGGCAGTAACATATGATTTTAAGTTTGGTGTTTTGTTTGTCTGTTTGTTTGTTGTTATAAAAACCAGCTACCCACGTTTGCAGCCGCTTCCCAAATCAAAGCATTTTTAAACATTTGCATCAAATAAATATTCAGTCAACGTGTCAAATGCTTTCTGAAAGCCTATTGAAACCAGTTTGCCACGCACTTTTTACATCTAAATAGTGTATTAAGGCATAAATTGTCCATATAGTGTCTCCTATACAAATATCTCCCTGGTACAACTGCTCTTTGGTCTTCATTAATTAATTCATTGGTAACACATTTTTAATTATGTTTGCAATGAAGGCAGAGCCTATTTTATAAGGCACATTAAGGAGTGCAATTAGACTCTGATTCCTTAGATACATTCGGGGGTTTTAATCATTTTCATAAACGAATGAATAATTATGTATTGTTTTCATCCAGTCTCCGTATGTTACCAACGGCACACAATGGCGTACACTTCCTAAAAGCGAACGGGTTTTAACATGTGCGCAAAATGTTCGCCTTGTTTTAAGGACTCTTCCATAGAACAACATCTCAGATTTTTTCATTTCATCTTACTTGATTTTCATTTTTAAAGCATAGTTTTTGTTGACAAACATTTATTGCTCCTTGCCTTTTTTTCAAAGGAAGCTGTTTAACCTAAAAACAACAAAATCAGAATTTGTGCGAAAGTAAAACGTTAAAAAATTGGTGGGAAATTTAGAGTTACTAGATGAGACAAAGTCTTCACGAGTAAAAAAACAACAAAAAAACAATTCATCAAAGCAAAACACATTTGGTAAAACAAAAATTAATTACCTGTTTATATGTGTGTTGTTTGTTTGTTTGCATGCTTGCTTTGCTCAGCAAAGGGCTACAGACTGTTATTAAGTAGGTTCTGGCACCAGAGGTGAAGCACAGGTCAGTTCATTGTTAGACAGTGTGGTTCTTTCTGATGAACAGGAGTATGTTCAGTATCTATGCGTGTTTGTTTTGTGTTTATTTGTTGTGTGTTTATGCATGTATGTATGTACATATGTATGTACGTATGTATGTATGTATGTATGTATGTATGTTTGATGTATGTTTATATGTATGATGCGAAAATACAAACGCACATACAGATGCACATGCACAGAAACTCACCTACGTACGCATTCATGCACGCACGAACACGCGCGCACATGTAAGCACGCACACCCAACCATCCATACTTATTCTATTACCCTCGTAAAATAAAATTGCCTTAGCCTCTCTCTGTCTCTCTGTCTCTCAATGTGGCTGTCTGTCATTCTGTAAAATTAATGTGTATGTCTCTATCTCTTTATTTCTTAATTTGCTGCAGCTTTATGCCTGTCTGCCTGTGTGGTGTTACTTCTCTCTTTGGGCAAAGGTGCGAGCGCCCGCTTGCGCGCGTGTGGGTTTGTGTGTGTGTGTGGAAGTGTGTATGTTTATGTGTGTGTTTAATTGGGGGTCTGCCTGTGTATGTATGTGTATTTGTGTGTGCATGTGTGTGTGGGTGTGTGTGTTTGTGTACGTTTGTGTGCATGTGTATGTGTTGGCGTGTGTGTGAATGCATGTGTTTGTACGAAATTTACAGAAAGAGAGGGAATGAGATAGAGAGGCAGATAGACACACAGATAGACAGACAGAGACAGAGGAAAGAGTGGGGAGAGAGACAGAGACAGAGAAAGAGAGAGACACAGACAGACACACACACACACAGATAGAGAGAGAAAGACAGGCAGACAGATACAGATACATAGACAGAGACACGCACATACACAAAAAAGTTCTCACTTCATTGAGAAAAGGCATGAATCTGCACACACACACTGACACACACACACACACACACACTCTTCTCTCTCTCTCTCTCTCTCTCTCTCTCTCTCTCTCTCTCTTCTCTCATTCTCTCTCTCTCTCTCTCCTCTCTCTCTCTGTCTTAATACACACACAACACAATTAGCAAAGTAATGCTCAAGCTTTATTTGACAGAAAAGCAACACAACCTTACGCAACACCTTCTCCATCAAGCAACTCCTTCGAAAACGATGTCTACCTCCATAGCTACTGCTACAATCAAATGTTGTCCCTACACTGTTAATGAGACATAAGACACAATGCTGAAAATGATTTTTTTTAAATCCGCCATAACCATTTTTGCATAGAAACTAAAACCTGAACAGTATTTTCTTGTTTTGCGATACGTGTTAAACCTTTGTTGCTCGCTGAAGTCTGATGCGCTGGGCCTGACTTGTAAGAAGGGGCTTAAGGGACAGTACTACCAGGCATTTTCGGTCATAGGACAGACTAAAGCCTTGCTGTCTGAGCGTTCGATGAGAAGAGGAGGAGAAGGAGGAGGAGGAGGAGATAGAAGAGGAGGAGAAGGAGGAGGAGGAGGAGGAGGAGAATAAGGATGAGGAGAAGGAAACTCTTGTAGAACTAAAAAACCAAAAAGACATCTATTTAGCATCTGAAATAAAACACTGCAGTATTCCAAGCATGATACAATGTAAGCCGCTGCAACAAAAAGTTTTTTGTTGGTCTTGCAGGCAGGCAGGCAGGCAGGCAGGCAGTGGTCACAGCGAGGTCAGGGCCTATTTGGAAGGCATGACACAGGGAGAGGTAGCCAAGCTGCAATACTGCACAGAGCAACAATTAGAGTGATTGTTAATCTGTAGTCCTGTAAACATGATTTTTTTAAATATTCCAGCAACTTTAAAAAAAAAAGAATTAAAAAGATATGTTTGCAAAAATCTACTTACTTCGTGTATGTTAAATGTTGACTTTTTCATGGTACAACTCGGTAATTTTGTTTTGCGCGCACGTGTGTCTGTGTGTGTGTGTGTTTGCGTGTGTGCGTGTGTGTGTGTGTGGAAGTGTGTACGTTTATGTCTGTATGTGTGTGTGTGTGTGTGTGTGTGAGCATGATTACGCAAACTTGTGAGGTGGTGGTGGTGGTGTGGTGGTTGTGGTGTGCGTGTGTGTATGAGAGAGAGAGTGTGTACGTGTGTGTGTGTGTGTGTGTGTGGTGGTCTCTGCGTGTGACCGCGTTCGTGCGTATACATGTATGTAATTATATGTACGTGCGTACGTACGTATATGTATGCATGTATGTATGTATGTGTGTATGCATGCATACATGTATGCTTGTGTGTGTATGTATGTATGTACGCACGCATGCACGCACATACGTAAACACGCAAGCACGTACATACTTTATATGTATGTATGTATGTATGTATGTATGTATGTATGTATGTATGTATGTGTATGTATGTATGTGTGTGTATGTATGTATGTATGTATGTATGTATGTATGTGAAAGTATAAACTTCTACGTAAAACCACAATCTAGCGTGATATACTACATACAATATGAAAGGGGGACGGGATAGGCTAAGGTTAGAGAGATGTATTCGTGATCTGCTGACCCGGGTTCAAATCACGTTCAAGAGGATTTTTCTTCTGGAGTTAACATCAGTGCCGACTCCACTCTCCCCAAAAAGTCCTTCGGATGAGACTATAAACTGAGGTCCTGTGTGTGAACCCACGCAGAACATCTTGTGCACACGATAAAACCTGTTCCACTTTTATAAAAGTTAGTCACTGTGTGCCGGTGGGAACAGATGATAAAATTTACAAAACTACAAACTCACAGGGACTGGACGTTAAGAAAAAAAAACATGAGTGATTATTCCATTATCCTCGAAATAACAGAATAACATAAAATAAAAATAACTTAAAGCACTAATAGGATACTCACGCCAGAGTCATATTTCCAAGGGCAGTTGGAAGATACAGACGAGGGTTTGATGAAATAGTACACGAATTT
Organism: Rapana venosa; assembly: GCA_028751875.1. Taxonomy (NCBI): domain Eukaryota; kingdom Metazoa; phylum Mollusca; class Gastropoda; order Neogastropoda; family Muricidae; genus Rapana; species Rapana venosa. Next base: position 29,179,828 of record CM054137.1, on the reverse strand, counting down.
GTCTTGATCACTGCAGGCTGATGGGCAGCAGTCGTTCAGGGATTTGATAACGCACTTTCTTATTTCGCTGGTTCTGAAATAATAACAGCAATGATGTTTCTAAGCTCTTCCAATACTACTACTACTACTACTACTACTACTACTACTACTACTACTACTACTACTACTACTACTACTACTACTCCTGCTGCTGCTGCTGCTGCTGCTGCTGCTACTACTACTGCTGCTACTGCTGCTGCTGCTGTTGCTGCTGCTGCTACTACTTCTACTACTACTACTACTACTACTACTACTACTACTACTACTACTACTGCTGCTGCTGCTCCTGCTGCTGGGTCTGCTACTACTTCTGCTGCTGCTGCTGATGCTGCTACTGCTGCTGTTACTACTACTACTGCTCCTGCTGCTTCTGTTACTACTACTACTGCTGCTGCTGCTGCTGTTACTACTACTACTGCTCCTGCTGCTTCTGCTACTACTACTGCTGCTGCTGCTGCTGTTACTACTACAACTGCTCCTGCTACTGCAGCAGCAGGTAAAACACACACACACACACACACACGTTGTGTGCCATTGGGAATGGATGACAACATTTACAAAACTCTATACACACGGGGACTAAATGGGAAAAAAAATACATGAGTGCTTATTCCATTATAATCGAAATATAAGAGTGCAATAACACACTCGCAAACAAACAAACAGACAAACAAACGCGCACGAATGTATGTTTGTATGTATGTATGTATGTAATTATGTATGTATATATATATATATATATATATATATATATGTTATATTTATATATATAGATAGATAGATATATATATATATATATATATGTATATATATATATATATATATATATATATATATATATATATATATTATATATATATATATATATATATTGGTGTGGGTCTGTGAATGTGTACGGATATTGTTTGTGTGTCAATGTGTTTTGTTTGTGAATATATGTTTTGTGTGTGTGGTGCGTGCGTGCGTTTGTGTGTGTGTGTGTGTGTGTGTCAGCAGATAGCTGTCAAGAACAACGTACTGGCAGCTGCCGGTCAGACCACTGGGAATAGCGGCCTGACACTTCTGATACTTTTTGTCGATGATGGCTTGGTTTGGCTGAATGCAGGTGGACAGCTGCTGGCTAACCCCTGAAAGCAGACGATGCACACATATGCGCAGTCGTGCAAATATATGTCAAATACCAGCATGCAAGCACACGCAGGTAATTCCACGCACGTAGACGCGTGCACGCTGCGCGCGTACACATAGATACATACATACATACATGCACTCTCTCTCTCTCTCACACACACACACACACACATGCATGTGCTAATACTACTGAGCAGACACACCTACAGGCACATATAGATGTGTATAATTGCATATACACATGCACAGTACATATTTACCCATATGCACGCGTGCACAAGTGCACGCGCGCGCGCACACACCACACACACACACACACACACACACACACACACCCATACACACAATCACAACACACACGGGTCCAGCGTAGAAGATGATTGTATGGAACTATGAAAGTTTCGTCAGAAACTTTCGAATCATTACGAAGTGTGACCTAATTCTATAAGGAAAACAAGTCTAGATTAATCATGATTGAGCTCAAACCCTAAGCATTGTCTTTTTCCACCCCAACAAAAGTACTGGGATGGCATAATTATGTGCATGAGTAATCGGCCAACAAATCGTCTGATGTTGAAAAAAAAATCTGAAGTATGAGATTCCCTTTTTCAATTTCGGACTAGCCTAAGTGTCGGTGTCTTCATACAGTATGTGTGTGCATGGCATCCTGGTTTGTTACAGGGCGCCTATGTCCCAGTACCGCTGACTTCAGCCCTCTAGGTCTTTGTCAGGGTTACCCCCCCCCCCCCCCCTTACCTATCTCCTGTTACTCTGGATTCCAGGGGGCAGTAGCTTTTAATGGGTCTCTTGATCATGTAATGTGATGTGATGTGCCTGTTATAGGTCATGGTATGGGGTATTTGATGGAGACCACAGAACTACCTGTTGTTGTCCCGCCCCGTCCTCATAGGAGGAACATGGCCAGCTGGTCCGGGGCTGCTTTCACAGCTGACTGACCCCCTATCCCCACCTGGGGACCTGCCTGGTAGAGGATGGTCACCTCGCCTGACCTAGGTGATTGTGTACTGGAGTCAACAGCCACTGACGGTGACCAACAGGCTGTTGTGGTGATTAATACTGGCACGTGGTTTTCCAAAACATAATGAGTTGGCATAGTCCTGGAGGTCAATTCTTAGTTCTTATAAAGGTGAAGATAATAAAAGTGTTTCCAGAACCTATGCGGTCATTTGGGAAGCAGTTGTTAAGATGTTATTATTCATCTATAATTAAAAATACGTTCAATACATATTCAATGATTCCAAACAAAAGATATATCTAAACTTGGACAAGTCTGTAATAAAACTTATTTCACAGTGAAATGATAGATTTCAGAACGTGACCAAAAATGATGAATTGGCAGACACTGCATCATAAGAGGTTGTCAGGATGAGAAATTGTGTGTGTGTGTGTGTGTGTGTGTGTGTGTGTGTGTGTGTGTGTGTGTGTGTGTGTGTGTGTGTGTGTGTGTGTGTGTGTGTGTGTGTGTGTGTGTGTGTGTGTGTGTGTGTGTATGGGTGTGTGTTTTAAACGTTTTTATGCAAGAGTAAACAAAAACACACCCCTTGATACTTCAGCACAAGGTAGAAGACAGCTTATAGTCTCATAGTCAATCAACATCTCAAAACTGACAAATTGATGCCCCCCCCCCCCCTCGCCTTTCCACCCCCCCCCCCCCCCTACCACAACCTGCCTGAAATGGCTCCTAGCAGAAAATCGTGAGTCAGATTAAAGCGACTCATTTTGTGGCAGAGGGTAACAAGAATGTGTATTATTTACATTTAATATGTACATTATTTACATTTACATTATTTGCATTTACAGGCTTCATGTCATGGCAGAGTTTGTTTTTATCACTTTTTTCTGAATTAGTTTGAGATGGTTCATAACACTTGCTAATAACATATTCATAGATTCTTAACTTTAAAAGTCTAAGTCCTCTAAGAATTGATATTATTTTTGGGTGTACTGGTGTTAGATTTGTTCTCCTGTTGAACTCCTTTGTAATCCTCCATACCCCAAAAGGGGTGAAAGGAATCAATGTCTTAAGAAAAAAGTCATACAGAGATCACTGTTGATAGCTGACTGCACTGTTGGTAATTTATACTTACGAGACTTGACGCTGGACTGACAGATGTAATCCACAGCATCCAGCTTATTCTTGTAAGCTGTCGTCTTACAGCTTGAGGGTAGGCTGTTGTAACAGCTTTTTCGAGTTGGCTGGACGCTGAAGCAAAGAAGAAGAACACACTGACCGCTCATGGACATGTATGTGGTGTTGTTTTTTTCTTTTTGTTGGTCCTTTGCTACAACTCTGAGGTTCATCACTGGTGAGACTGCGTATGCGGCTGTTTTTGCCCCACTATGAAGGTAGCCGGTATTAGACTTCGGGGATGATGTCTAAACACAACAGCACTTTGAAATATCACCATCCATTCTCACAGACACACAATGGGCTACTCTTTCGGAAGCAGTTTTGACATATGCGAAAGACGTTGTGTTTCATTCACACACGAAACTGAAGTCTATAGTCAAATCCGAAGGATTTTTGGGGTAGTGGAGATGGCACTAATGTTAAGTTCGGGTGAAAACACACACCAAGCTTTCATTTAATACATTGGTTTAAAGACACTTTCCATCTGTATCAATAAAGCTGAATTTTCAGTATCATTGTATCTAAACTCAAACGAACGATCTATCAACCAAAGCCTACTAAAACGGCAAAGAAACAAAACAGCAAATGAAAAACCAAATAAGAAAAAGAATAATATTAGAGTATCCACAAATGGTTCTTGTAGTAAGATCAGCGCAGCTATACTAAGTGATAATGTAAGCCTAAACTGGGGACAGGATAGCTCAGTGGTCAGAGCACTTGCTTACTCCAGCCAAAGTCAAGCAGCATCGAGCGTGGTTATCACTTAGATGGGTGGCCTTTTGCGCGCTTTGGCTTCAGTACAGTCCGCCCCCCCCCCCTTCACCCAACTGTAGATGTTACCTGCCTCTTTAGGGTCAGGAAAGGTAAAGCAGCTAGGGAGAGGAGATGGACGCCGCCCTCAATATGCTGGCCCCTAGAGAAGTTGAGGTCTTTGGTGCCTCACTCCCCTATGACCACATAGGTTATGGGACACCTTTCCTTTTTTAATTGTTATATTACTGTTTTATGGAGACTAAAGGAGATGTTTCTATATCAAAATTTTTCTCTTTGGACTAACTTTCCAAATGCATCGGTTTGTATGTTGAAGGCGTAATACTTTTAGATGACAGCTCGTTTGTCATGTAAGTCAACTCACCAAATTATCCCATACCTTTTCTTTTTGTTCAGCTACTATGACCTGTTACCACCTATAATTCTATTATTATTTACATGCTAGTTTTAAAAAACAGCTGAACAGGGCATTCCATGCAACATGCTTTCTTCCTGACCATCTTGTTTCCTTATCGCTAAGGCAATGGCCACAAGAGTCCTTTGAGAACACTGAGCATACACATGGGGAGTGTGTGGGGATTGACCACTAAGCATACACATGGGGAGTGTGTGGGGATTGACCACTAAGCATACACATGGGAAGTGTGTGGGGAGTGACCACTAAGCATACACATGGGCAGTGTGTGGGGATTGACCACTAAGCATACACATGGGCAGTGTGTGGGGATTGACCACTAAGCATACACAGGGGGAGTGTGTGAGGATTGTGACAAAACTGTACCCTGGTCAGGGCGACTAAATAAGTAAGGCGTCCAGGAATCGAAGGCGCCTCAACAGTAACATCCCCCTTCCCCCCTCCATGCTTTTGCCCCTCTGCCACACAGAAGCAAAATATAGAGACACACTGACAGACAGTCCTTTGAATAACACTATAAACCGAGGTCCCATGTGCAAACGCACGCAGAACATCGTACGCACATGTTAAAACCCACCCCGCGCTTTAGAGAGAGTAGACCATTGTGTGCTGGTGGGAATGGATGACAAAATTTACACAAACTGCATACACATGTGGTCTGGATAAAAAAGAAAGCACATTAGTGCTTGTTTCATTATCCTTAGAATAAAAGATAAACCACAAATAAAATTGACAGGCCAACACCTGACTCAAGGACGAACATGTACCTGCACAGTTTGGTCAGGTCTTCAGGTGAGAGAACCGAGTGAGTGTCAGGACAGGTCGGGCAATCCTCCTCCTCTGGCGTGATTTGTGAGGGGTGGCAGAAAACCCCTGAAACCAGACAGCAAACATGAACACACAAGCCTTATAAAGCCACACTCCTGTTTGTTTGTTTGTTTGTCATGTCCAAGCTGAGACAATCATGGGGAGAGGAAGTACTCTGACTGCAAAGACCAAAAGGAAGTGTTGCATCATATTGTTTAGCGCTTTCAGACGTAGCAGAATTTGGGGTTTTTTCAGCTGGGATTAGAGCTGCTCTCTACTGTGTCTTCACATAGCTACATAAGCAGTGCCACCTACTTTTTTGTTCTACGTTGTTGTGTTTATGTGTGTCTGTTGTTTGTGGGCTTGTCTTTTCTTGTTGGCATTTGTCTTAGTTTCCCTTTGAGAGTGCTTTTTTTCAACATTATTTTTCTGAGGAAAAGGTTCTCGTTACCCTAAATTGCTTTATATGTAATGCATATTGTAGTTGTTACCTGGATTTAATGTCTCAATAACAGAAAAACTTTATTCATTTTCTTCTTCTTTCCTTTTTTTTTATTTTAGCAAGCTGATCAAATCTTCTCTTGCTCTCAAAATGATGCATCGTTGATCGGTAATTTTGAATATATCGGTCAAAAATATTGAAAATGCAGTTAAAATAAATTTGCTAGCAGCAGACTGGACGTATTTGTTGACACTTGAAAACCATTGTGGTGAGTGCATTGTGGGATGATGTAATTTCTAACAGTGGTCAATGATTGGCCAGAACCAAGCATGTGATGACATTGTTACTACTCTTGGCTCTTTAGACTCAACTTTCAATTCCAAACCAGCCAATTCCACCTATATGGTTGTTTCCATGGGGAAAAAAGGACAATTTGCAGATAGTTTAAAGTCTGAGCTTTCCTTTAGTAAGTATAACATGAGACTTGTCATCTGCTTGTGGGCAGTTGCTGCCATACAACCAATGGTGTTTCTGGACAAAACTTGCCAAATGCTCTTGATAATGAGTTTGGGTTGTCATTTGTATTGATTAATCTTTATACTTGTTGCTGCTTTTTTTAAAGAAAAACTATGGGATAAGAAAGTATCCTTGCGTATGGTTTTTTTTTCCACACAAAACCAGAATCCTGAAAAAGTAATGAGTTTTTCACTAAAAATCCAACCCATGTCTGTCCTTAACTGGTATATATGATTTTGGCACATGGTCGATGTCCTTAATAACCATCAGCATCTAGAATTTGCAGATCTCAAGAGCAAACGCTACCGAAATGTTGTTACAGCAAAGTCAAATATGTCTTCATAGCCAGACGAACAGTCAGAGCAAACCATGCTTTCTTCCTTACCAAAAATAAATAATAATGATAAAATAATAATAATAATAATAATAATATAATAATAATAATAATAATAATAATAATAATAATAGTCATAATGACAAACAGCAACGTAAACGTGTGATCTACAGTTAAATGAAATAATATAAATCCAGCTTGCTCAAATTCAACTTGAAGGGTAGAGGGACAAAAGCATTTGATTCCCAAATGGTGAACAAGCTTCATTACACTGTATGTGCATCTTGTCTCAGACTCATACTGTTTAATTATGGCCTAACATCATTAGAGTACTATTTCAAAACTTTGTTTCAGTACATGTAAAAGAGACAGACAGACAGACAGACAAACACAGACAGACAAACATAGAGAGACAGAGAGACACAGAGACATGGAAATACAGAGACAGACAAACTGACAGACACACAGACACACACACACACACTCACACACACAGGCTTAGAAGACAGAGACAGTAGCTGGGTCCGAGAAAAAAGACAGACAGGCAGAAAAGACAAAGAGGGATAAAGACAGAAAACCAAAGTGATTACCTGTAACAGCCAGAAGAATCAGCAGAAGAGAAGACATGATGATGTGATGCTGGACCTCACGAGTGGGGGAAGGCTGAAGACTCCGCAGGTGTGGTGACCCAGCCAGCATCATGAGGCCTTTATATCACAAAGCAGACTGCCTGGTACCCCCCACCCCCAACACACCTGCACCCCTTTTCCTCTGGGAGCAACGTTTAGTTATGTCACTTGGGTTACATGGTTTGCTGCAAGCTGATGCGTTCAAGTTGACGAAAGTCACCAGTTAGCTAACAACAGAGAATATTGAAACATAATGGAAAAAGTAGTTAAAATGAATCTGCTAGCAGCAAAACTGTACGCGTTTGTTGAACACTTGAAAATCATTGTGGGTGGTGAGTGCAATGTGGGATGATGCCATTGCTGACCGAGATCACTGATTGGACAGAAGAAAGCATGTGATGATCTTGTTACTATTCTCAGCATTGTTGAGGCTCTTTTTCCAAACAAAAAAAACTGGCCAATTATTTTGATACTACTACTACTACTACTACTACTACTACTACTACTACTACTACTACTACTACTACTAATAATAATAATAATAAAAATAAAAATAATAATAATAATAATAATAATAATAATAATAATAATAAATGGAATTTATATAGCGCTATATCTTGCAGAGACAAATCAAAGCGCTTGCACTCAACTCATTCTTACACAGTCATACAACCAGTAACAAGCAACAGTTCCATCAAGTTCAAATGTGCACACACGCACACACACACACGCACACATGCACACACACACACACACAGAGGTCACACCACCTGACAGGGCAATAGAATCTTGGCTGTTGAAGGTAGGGAAAAACTATGAGATGAGGCAGGAGAGCAAAATCTTACTACTACTACTACTACTACTACTACTACTACTACTACTACTACTACTACTACTACTACTACTACTACTTCTACTACTACTACTACTACTACTACTACTACTACTACTACTACTACTACTACTAGTAGTAGTAGTAGCTGCTGCTGCTGCTGCTGCTCCTGTTGTTGTTGTTGTTGTTGATGATGATGATGATGATGATGATGATGATGATGATGATGATGATGATGATGAATGATGATGATGATGATGATGGTGGTCGTGGTCATGGTCGTGGTGGTCGTGGTGGTGGTTGTGGTGATGATGATGATGATGATGATGATGATGATGATGATGATGATGTTTTGGTGGTGGTGGTGGTTGTAGTGGTGCTTGTTTTGTTCATTCCGAGGTTTAATACCCTGTATTTATAAATTGCACCTTTTGGAAATTATGTGCTAGGAATTCCCTCTTTTCTATCCCCTCTCTTTATTTCTGCCTTGTTCTTTTCTTCTTGTCACCTCGTTTTCGTCTTTTTTCTGCCTTCTTAGTCCATTGTCCTGCCTTGTTTTTAAGAAAGGCTTTAAACTATTTTCTCTCCCATTCCTAAACCGGATGGGCTGGGCCTTACTTGTCAGGCGCTTAACGGCAGCTCGACGCATTATCGCTCATGACAGATACCAATAACTGCTGTCTGAGCATATGAAGAAGAAGAAGAAGAAGAAGAGAAGAAGAAGAAGAAGAAGAAGAATGAAGAAGAAGAAGAAGAAGAAGAAGAAGAAGAAGAAGAAGAAGAAGAAGAAGAAGAAGAAGAAAAAAGAAGAAGAAGAAGAAGAAGAAGAAGAACAACAACAACAACAACAAGACCCTGTAAGCCACGATATGTTTGTAAACATTGATGCCATTGTTGTCTGTGTGCGCTGTTTAAGTTGTTTAAGGGGTAGATCATTTCTGTAGCTGAACACATAGCGTCGTTACAGGTAAGATAGAGGTATGCCCTGCAAAGACATGTGGCTTAAACCACTCAGACTGTGTGTGACACCTGATTCTGCCTGGAATTGAACATGCTTCAACGTTTTACACAAACAGACAGACAGACAGGCACACACACACACACACACACGCGCGCGCGCGCGCATTACACTCACACGCACATACATGCACACACAAACACACACGCACACACACACACACAACCAATTCCATACGCACACAATCACACACAACACGCACAACCACTCACGCACAACAACATACACACACACACTTGCACACACACAATCACACACACACACAATCACACACACACACACACACACGCACAACCAGACACACACACATGAGCACACACACACACACGTTTAAAAGGATTGTATTGGTTCTTATACTAATTGCTTTTAATGGATGAATATTTTTTCAACGGAGAATGTCAAAGCATGATATAACATGTTAATATTGCACACCTTGGCACTTTTTTGTATGCCATTAACAAATGCAAACATTGGCCTTCAGGTGTTGTTTTCTTTTCTTTATTTCTTTTTTTATGATTTTTATTTATTTGTTTTTATTGTTTTATATCGAGGATAATGGAATAGCACTTCAGTGGTGTTACATCCAGTCCCCTTGTGTATGCGGTTTTGTAAATTCTGTCATCTGTTCCCACCGGCACACAAAGGCCTACTCTTACAAAAAGCGTAACAGGATTTTGCGTGTGCGCAAGGTGTTGTGCGTGTGTTTGCACACGAGACCTTGGTTTATAGTCTTATCCCAAGGACTTTTGGGGATAGTGTGTTGAGTGTGTTCTTTGTTATTTTTCTTTTTCCTTGATCACGCTTTTAAGATTGTTTGTGTGTGGTTTTTTTCCGTTTGGTTTCTTTTTCTTAGTTTTTTGTGATTGTTAGCTTATTTTGTCTGTTTATTTTTTGGGGGAGTAGCGTTAATGTTGCGGGAGAATAAAGAAAAGAAAAGAATGTGCATACCTATATTCAAGACTGATTGTTGTCTTACAATATTGTAAAATTTGTTGTCAAAAATTAAGTCTTTCAATACTATAAATTGGAACCCTGCATTTTGTTTTTTACTTTATTGTTGTCACATTGCCGTTAACTTTTCATCATTGTGGCTCTCAAATAGAATCTCTCTCTGTCTCTGTCTCTGTCTCTATTTGTCTGTCTATCTCTTTCTCTTTCTCTCTCTCTCTCTCTCTCTCTCTCTCTCTCTCTCTCTCTCTACTCTCCTCTCTTCTTCTCTCTCTCTCCTCTCTCTCTCTCTCTCCTCTCTCTCTCTCTCTCTCTCTCTCTCTCTCTCTCTCTCTCTCTTCTCTCTCTCTCTCTCTCTCTCTCTCTCTGGCTCTGTTGTTGTTCCTGTTGTTGTTGTATGTCTGTTTTTCTCTTTTTTATCTTCTTCTGTTGGTTTGGTTTTTCTTTCTCTTTGTTTTTGTTTTGGTTAGGGTTTTTTTGGAGGTGGGGGTCGGGGGGTAATTTTAGGTTTTCTTTTATTTGCTTTCTTTGGGGGGTGGGGGGTTGTTGGGGGGGAGCTGTTTTGAAAAGGGTTATTTCCCCTTGTTTTTATTGTGAGACTGTATAAGTACTGGGTTATTATTATTAAGGTGTATCCCTAACGGGCGGGGACTGGATGTAAAAAAAGCACATGTGTGCTTATTCATTATCCTCGAAATAAAAGAATTTGTCATTGTCATTGTCATTGTCTCTCTCTCTCTCACATTTGATCTATGTTTCTATCTCTGTGTTTTTGTCCGTTTCTCAGTAAGTCTGTCTGTCAGTTTGTTTGTTTATCTATTGTTTGTCTCTCTCTTTCTCTTTCACTGTGTGTGTGTGCATGTGTGTGTCAGTGTCTTGGTGTGTTTGGGCTTTTGTTAGAACGGACACAAGTCAAGTCAAGTCAAAAACACTTTAATCATCCCATGAAGGGCAATTACAATACTGACAGGCATATTGATACGCATAAAAAATCTCAAAAAGAAACATAATGCTATATTTCATATTGGTTAAAACAATCCAAAATGACTTCACACACACACACACACACATACACACATACACATACATACACACACATACACACATACATACACACACACACACACACACACACACACACAACACACACACACACACACACACACAGGGGCACGCATGAAAATTGTCATTGTCGTAGCATTCTTTAAAACTTGATTAAATTTTGACAAATGAAATGACAATTCTTGCTCGCATCTGACGTCAATGCAATGACTTGACTGATGTCTGTGTGATTGACATTGTTGCAAGAATTCATTTTTCAATTATTTAGTCATTTCTTTATTTTTAGTGTACCAGCATGTAAGTAGGCTGTATGCTCAATTTGTATGTGCTGATTATCTGTCTATGTCTGTGTGTATGTATTTATGTATAACTCATTTATTCATGGGTTTATGTATGTGTGTATATAGCTTACGTATTTATTAATGGAATTATTGGGGTTTTTTGCATTACATTATTTATTTACTTATGTCTTGATCTATTTATTTTTTGTTTGTTTGTTTATCTAATTATTTATCATCAATTTAATAATTTCTTTATATTCTTCTACTTACTGATCCACTCAAGCATTGTTGTTTTAAATCAAGCATCTATATTTTAAAAAATGTCATGTATTTATATGCATGTGTATTTAATATAGCAAAATATTAGGCGAACTCCACAGCCAAAGAAAGACCAGTCCTCAACATGGAATGCAGTAGAATGACCTGACAAAAGACGCACTCAGAGCTAAAAGCAGCCAATCAAATGGCTAAAGAGAAATACAAGGTTTCAAGTCATTTACCAGTGTCAGCTTTCTTGCATATGGAAAGATGATATCTGCCAATAATGTACCTCGTATTTAAAAACTGTTGACATTATATTTGTCTCTCCCAAGGTTCGTATCACCCCCCACCCCCCTCCTGTTCCTCTCCCAATTTCAGGTCCATTAAGTTTCTAATGCTGAAGCTGTTGATCAAACGGCATACACGTATCGCGGTGCTTTTGCGTCATGCTGCTTGCGTCGATGGCACGGGGACTGAATGTAAAAGAACACATACCTGTTTATTCCCTTATCCTCGAAATAAAAGAATAAAGGAAAGAAAAAAAATGGCAAAAATTATCCTAGGACTGCATCTCAGTGGCATGTTCATTTTTGTGTAGTTTATAATTATTGTCGGTGCATTCACTGTTCATTTCTCTGAAACAAACGAGCCCGTTTTAGGCTCTGCCATCAGAAACACATGTCTTACTCGAGTTTCAGTTCAATGGTATGGAAACATTGAAATTTTATTTGGTTTCTTTGTGGTTCTCCATCTACACCAAACAAAAAAAAGCGTAACATCATACTCAGATAACATTTTGTCCCAGGACAGAAACTTTGCAGTTTTCTGATGCAAGCAATGCATTGAAATATTATATGATAATAACTGCTGAGGATGTCTTCAAACGTGAAAAATGCTGTAAGTATATCGATCTGTAATCTCAATTTAAAGTGGGTACTTAGAAACTGCCGTAACAGCATGATGTTAGTTCAGTGTATACTGACTGTTTTATAGGGATTCTCTGGCCTGATGGATGAGAGGAACTGTATTTATCAGCTACTATTTTTTCTCTCATGTTTGAGGCTGTTAGCAAACCAGATTCAAAGGGTTTTATATTCTTTTTTGATTCCAGTCCTTTTTGTCCCTTTTGGGGACGGGATAGCTCAGTGGTCGGAGCACTCGCTTTCCCCCAGCCAAGTTAAGCAGCGTCGAGCGTGGTTACCAGTTGGATGGGTGACCGTTTGCGCGCTTTGGCTTCCCCAGTTCACCCAGCTGTAAATGGGTGCCTGCTCTCTTTAGGGTCAGGGAACGTAAAGCATCGAGGGCGAGGAGATGGGCGCCACCCTCAATATGCTGGCCCATAGAGAAGTGAGGTCTCTGACGCCTCACTCCCCTACGACCTTATAGGTCATGGGACACCTTTACCTTT
>CM054137.1:29154282-29164282 GCA_028751875.1 Rapana venosa | reverse complement strand
GCGAACAAACATTCACACACACACAAACACACACAAACACACAAACAAGCAAACAAACAAGCAAACACACACACACACACACACACACACACAGAGTAACAAAGCACTTATCTGACATTTCGCCATAGACAAGTATCAAACAACGTTTGCCATTAACACTTTGTTGCTAATGGGCTATCATTTCACTTACACAGCAGCTTTTGTTGCATTCTAAACACTTTTTATTCAGCATTTTGATCTGGAAAATATAGAATGACATAATTGTTAACTCTTAAAAATTCTAGATAGCATACAGCAACTATATGCAAGCACATGAACATCTCAATAAAACAAGGAAAGCTTATACAGTTATTTTTTGTCATGAAATGCAAATCCCTTAATTGTAGTCTGTTTTCAAAATACTTCGTTTAACCCTTTTTATATCCTATGTCTTGATGACTCATAGAGTGTTGGAAAGTAGTTAATTTTACTGTTCTTGCTGACTCTAATCTCCAAGATCTGTTGCTCAGTTCTCCACTAAAAACTGAGTGGTTTTGTTTATCAAACCCTCACCTTTTTGTATTATTCTTTTATGTGGGGGACAATGGAATAAGCACGCATGTGCTTTTTTCATCCAGTGCCCGTATGTATGCGGTCTTGTAAATGTTTTCATCTGTTCCCAACGGTACACAATGGCCTACTCTTCCGAAAAGTGGAACGGGTTTTAACATGTGCGCAAGACTCTTCCGTAGAACATCTCAGATGCTTTGGTTTCATCTTCCTTGATTTTCATTTTTAATGCGTAGTTTTTGTTGGCAAACATGTCTGTTGTTTCATGCTTTCTTTCAAAAGGAAGCTGTTTAATCTAAAATGCAACAAAATCAGAATTTGTGCGAAAGTAAAACGTTAACAAATTGGCGGGGAAACTACAGTTACTAGATGAGACAAAGACTTCACGAGTAAAAAAAAAAAAAATCATCAAAGCAAATCACATTTGGTAAAACAAAAATTCCTTACATGTTTATATGTGTGTTGTTTGTTTGTTTGCATGCTTGCTTTGCTCTGCCAAGAGCTACAGACTGTTATTAATTAGATTCTGGCACTAGAGGTGAAGCACAGGTCAGTTCATTGTTAGACAGTGTGGTTCTTTCTGATGAACGAGAGTATGTTCAGTATCTATGTGTATTTGTTTTGTGTTTATTTGTTCTGTGTGTGTGCATGTATGTATGTTTGTATGTATGTATGTGTGGATGTATGTATGTTTGTGTGGATGGATGTATGTATGTATGTATGTATGTATGTATGTGTGGATGTATGTAGGTGTGTATGTATGCATGCATGCATGCATGTATGTATGTATGTATGTATGTATGGTGCATGTATGCATGTATGTATGTATGTGTGTAATTGTGTGCATGTATGTATGTAGGCCTATGTATGTATGTGTGTATGTATGATGTTTTGTATGATGTATGTATGTATGTATGCATGTATGTATGTATGATGCATGTATATGATGTATGTATGTATGTATGTATGTGTGTATGTATGATTTATGTATGTATGTATGATGTATGTATATGATGGATGGACGAATAGATGGATGCATGGATGCATGTATGTGTATATGTATGTGTGTGTGTTTGTGTGTGTGTGAGTGTGTGTGTGTGCGCGCGCGCGCTCGCTTTTATGTGCATGTGTCTGTGTGTATGTGTGTGCATGCGTGTGTGTGTGCGCGCACGCGCGCGCGTGCATTTGCGTGCGTGCGTGCGTGTGTGTGTGTGTGTGTGTTTGTGTGTGCCTGCGAGTAATGCATGTATCTTTATCTCTGTGTTAGCGTCCCTTTTTCCAATTACCCCGCCCAAAGATGTGCACTACTTTCAAATTAATGTTCCTCCTGGAAAATGGAACGCATGTAGTATTATGCTAAGAGCTTCTAATGGATGAAAACAATTTACACACACGCGCAAGCACGCACGCACACACATACGCACGCACGAACGCACACACATACGCACGCGCGAACGCACACACAATATAGAAATAACAAAAGACAACGTTTTATTTCATCATTATTTTTTTCCTATTATTTTGATAGATGGGTTGTTGGAAAAAAGCAACTGTACTGCTTTTTCCATAGAACATCTAAAAATAAAAGTTTTACTTCGACTTCGACACACACACACACACACACACACACCTACACACACACAAGGTAAAGTAGTTTTGCTCCCAACAGAATCAGGTGTCACAGTCTAAGTGGTTCAAACCGCCTGTCTTTGCAGAGCACATACACACCTGTCACTACTGCATCGGTACGTGTTCAGTTTCAGAAAATGTCTATCGCTTGAAAGCAAAATGAAAGAAAACATAGCAAAGCGAAGATAAAAGTCTCCTAATTTGTATAAAAAAAACAAAAAACAATAAAGACTTTGTCCTTTAATAATTTTTCATTTATACAACTTTTTCAAATAGTTCAACTATTTTCAAAACAGTGACTATTTCACGAGTTTTCAAAAAGAAAACAAAAACAGAAAAAATGAATAAATGTATGTGTTTATCTCTTCGTAGCTGTTTTTCTTGTTGTTTTGGTTGTTATTGTTGTTGTTGCTGCTGCTACTGATGTTATTGTTGTTTTTCATATTGTTTGTGTATTTGTCTGGCATCCTCACCTTTTTTACCTTTATTTTTTACCTCACTCACGCTAATGGTTTAGGATTCACTCTGAATAATGCATCTTGGCTCACTCATCACGATGATAAAATCAGTACAAAGCCATAAATATATACTGGATGAACAATTGGCGACCATGGCAGCTACCAAGTACCTCGTTAAAATAGGCAACTGTATTCCAGCTTCAGATTGATTCTTGTTGTCCACGTCAGAGACAGAGCTCAAAGATTATGCTCAGAGCTTGCCAGGAATTGAGACAATGTCAACATATTATCATGTTGTTTCATAACCTGTTTAATAAGTTGTTACAAATGCCTACACAAAACAGCACCCTCCTATCTCTGTGAATGTCTTCACCTGTACACTCCTTCTCGTTCCCTCCGATCTGCTGCAGATACCTTGTGCCTACGAATACCTAGATTCAACCAATCCACTTTTGGCCGTGGCTCTTTCTCTGTTTTTTCTGTTCCATCGATCTGGATTGACCTCCCGCTCTTCCTTCGTGAAAAGCCTACTTACGACAGCTTTAAATCCAGCCTCAAAACATACCTATTTCAAACCTAAGATTTTCCCTCTTGTTTCTTCTCATATCTGTTCCTGCCTTTAACAGCCAACATTCCATGACCCTGCTGAAATATATAACCTCTGTGTGTGTGTGTGTGTGTGTGTGTGTGTGTAATTTGAATTTGTTAAATTATTGTTAATCATTGTTGGTTGCATGTGTAGGAGTGGTTAAATGCAAGTGCTCTCATTTGTATTTGCAAAATACAGCGCTATATAAATTCAATTTATTATTATTATTATTATAATCATCATCATCATTAGTAGTATTATTATTATTAGTAGTAAAAAGGTAAAGGTAAAGGAGTCCCATAACCTATAAGGTCGTAGGGGAGCGAGGCGTCAGAGACCTCACTTCTCTAGGGCCAGCATATTGAGGGCGGCGCCCATCTCCTCTCCCTCGCTGCTTTATCTTCCCTGACCCTAAAGAGGGCAGGTACCCATTTACAGCTGGGTGAACTGGGGGAACTGTACTGAAGCCAAGGCGCGCAAACGGTCACCCATCCAACTGGTAACCACGCTCGACGCTGCTTAACTTGGCTGGGGGAAAGCTAGTGCTCCGACCACTGACCTATCCCGTCCCCCTATTAGTAGTAGTAGTAGTAGTAGTAGTAGTATTAATAATAATAATAATAATATTATTATTATTATTATTATTATTTAATTGGGTTTGATTTGATTTGATTTGATTTGTATTTCTTGCTGTCTGTGCCTCTGTCTCTGTCTAGCTTCCTGCCTGTCTCTCTGTCTGTCATGGAGTAAGCAGCCACAACATTCTGACAAGAACAAAAACTAAAACTGCCAACGGACACCTGTCAGATTCTCACTATTGCTGGCTGGCTCATTTTCAGTAGTAAGCAGTAAGAACGACAGTGACTGCTCTATTAAAAAACAACAACTGTAACGCGCATGTCCACAGAAAGTCATGTGACCCCCACGTGACGCAGCTGACTGCCACAGGGGCTGGCAGGTCATGTGCTGCCCTGTCTGTATCGTATATAAAGGCCCCATGATGAGGTGTGGGTCATCACATCTGAGGAGTCTTCAGCCTTCCACTTGCGAGGTTCTGCATCACACCATCATGTCTTCCCTTCTGCTGACCCTTACGGCTGTTGCAGGTTGTTGTTGGTTTTTTTTAATTCTGTGTCTTTATCATTTCTGTCTGTGTGTGACTGTCTGTCTTTGTGTCTGTCTGTTGGTCTGTCCATCGGTCTCTCTATCTTTGTCTCTTTGTGTCTCTATCTCTCTCTGTCTCTCTGTGTCTCTGTTTCTTTGACTCTATCTCTCTATCTTTGCCTGTCAGTCTGTTTTTTGTCTCTGTGTCTATGTATCTCCCTTTCTTTCTTTCTCTCCCTGTCTCTGTCTCTTTATCTGTCTCTCAGTCTCCCTGCCTCTGTTTCTGTGTGTATTTATCTGTCTATCTATTTATCTATCTATCTCTTTCTGTCTCTGTCCATTGCTTATGTGGCACTCCAATAATGTACTCTGACTCTGTCCATTCTTCATGTGGTACTCCAATCATTTTCCTGCAAGACCTAGACATTAATATCAAGGCTTTGACTGGCTGCACATGCGGTGTAATGGCACTTATTATTTTCACCATTATTCTCAGAATAAAGATCTTCATCTATCCCTTTCACATTGCATTTGTGCAAGCCGGGCGTAGACCAGGTCATTTAACGGCACCTCACATATTTACATTACGTTGCTTCTTATTTTATTCTTTAAAAACTGAAAGAATAGTCTTTTACACTGTTAGAAAATGGGGGAAATTGCTAAGATAATGTAACCATGTTAGTGACGTATTTGTTTTTATGAAGATAAAAAAACACACTCATAGGTATTAAATCTGCTCCTCAAATACAAAATAGCGCTACAAGTTTTGTGTAACCTGTATGTGAAATATTAGATGTATACGTTAGTTCAAAGAAAAACTAATTTTTTTAACTAATAAAATAGGTAAAGGAGTCCCATAACCTATAAGGTCGTAGGGGAGCGAGGCGTCAGAGACCTCACTTCTCTAGGGCCAGCATATTGAGGGCGGCGCCCATCTCCTCTCCCTCGCTGCTTTACCTTCCCTGACCCTAAAGAGGGCAGGCACCCATTTACAGCTGGGTGAACTGGGGGAACTGTACTGAAGCCATGGCGCGCAAACGGTCACCCATCCTACTGGTAACCACGCTCGACGCTGCTTAACTTGGCTGGGGGAAAGAAAGTGCTCCGACCACTGAGCTATCCCGTCCCCTTTTTAACTTATACATACAGCAAACAAATTTAAAAAATACGTTTCTCGTAGGTCTTTGTGGCAGAATAAAACCCAACAATTTCCACAACCCTTGGAGAGTAGCACCAAACACAGAGGGAAAAAATATATTAAGATACTAAAATGCGATAACCACAACGATAAAATTATCTGGGTTTAGTCTGCATGATTTTTGAGCTTACTGGCCCTGGCATTGTCTTGATGAACAAATGGTATTCTTTTTTGTGGCTTTCTTGCTTAAGTTCTCCATGGCATTGTTTTCATGTTGTTGTCTTTATTCCAGGTGTATTCTGCTACATCTCTCTCGTGGCGTCAGACGACTGCCCGAGCTGTCCTCACTACCTCTATCCTCGGACAGTTGCGAGGCTGAACACGCTATGCAGGTTGGTCTTTCGTCCTCTTTCCTGGTAGTCTGAACCGTGCGCTCCCGGGACTTCAGTGTTCAGTCTCATCCCAAAGATGTTTTTTTTATTTTATTTATTCTTTTATATCGAGGATAATGGAATAAACACGTATGTGCTTTTTTGCATACAGTCCCCGTGTGTATGCGGTTTTGTAAATTTTGTCATCCGTTCCCGCCGGCACACAATGGCCTACTCTTACGAAAATCGGAACAGGATTTAACGTGTGCGCAAGATGTTCTGCATGCGTTCGCACACGCGGCCTAGGTTTATAGTCTCATCCGAAGGACTTTTGGGGAGAGTGGAGTCTGGACTGATGTTAACTTCAGGAGAAAATATCCCCTTGAACGGGAATCGAACCCGGGTCGTCAGATTGTTATTGTTGGGGCGGGGGGATGGGGTCAGTATTGACGCTGTTAACTCCAGGGGCAAAAATTCCCTTGCTGGAGTGTCTTGGAGGTGGCTTGAACCTGGACCCTCAGGTATGCTGCAGTCGCATCACACGTCGCTCTAACCACCGGGCTCTCCTGTCCCCTTCAAGTCAAGTCAAGTCAAAAACACTTTAATCATCCCATAAAGGGCAATTACAGTAATGACAGGCAGATTGATACTCATCAAAAATCTCAAAGACACACAAGCTATATTTCATATTGGTTTTCAAATGACTTCAAATAAAATGTCACGAACACACACACACACACACCAACACACGCGTGTGCATGCGCACACACACACACACAAACACACGCACGCATGCACACACATCAATTGTGAACACAATTTTAAACCCATTGACTAGAAGACATAAAACACTTATTTTTTACGCACGCATATACGCAGCACGTACACACGCACGTACGTGTGTGTGCGAACACGCCCACGCACACCCACACCATACACCAATATATAAATTCAATGTTTTAAGACCGTTGACTAGAAGACAGACTTATTTTACACACCCACGCACCCACCCACACACACCCTTACACACATAATTCTGTATTGACTACACTCATAACAATGACAATCAGGCAAGTAATTCAGAGAAATGAAATGTAAAAACTAGGTAGTCAACATTATTGTGAATTCAGAATTCGAATGCTTACTTTGTTGATGTTGATTTTGCCAATGTAGTCTTGTGTACGAAGTGTTTTTGTTTGGGGCAGTATCTCATGTTGTTAGTTTCTAGTACTTGCTTCTAAAGATTTTAATGTCTATTTTTTTCAAAATCTGACGTTTGACGAGTTTGATACTTGACTGAAATAAAATGGCCAGTATAATAGGGGGGATCCGCTTTTTAAGTGTGTGTGGATTACACAGAGTAAGGACTCTGTCTCCGTTATTACACACGAGAACAGTTATGAGACTACGTGTGCCCACTGGATTAAAATGTGACGTAAATGGCAAGATTTGAAGTATAAGAAGGTAGCCATATTCTAGCCACAGAGGATGCTTTCTCTCTTTACGAAGAGTACAGGCTGCTATGGGGACATGTTAGCTCAGGGGTCAGCAGACCACTCGCTTTCTCCAGGCTAAGATTCATCAGCTTTGAATGTAGAAAGTTCTTGAAGGGGTAACCGTTCCTGCACCTTGGCTTCATTACAGCCCCTCAGTTCACCCAGCTGTAAATGGGTACCTGCCCTCTTTAGGGTCAGGGAAGGTAAAGCAGCGAGGGAGAGGAGATGGGCTCCACCTTAAAAAGCGCTGGCTTCTAGTGGAGCTGAGGTCTCTGATTCCTCGATACCCCAGTGACTGCATAGGTTATGGAAACACCTTTACCTGTACCGGGTGTTATGGTAAGAGCTTGTTATTAAACCAATGGAGACAATCCCAATGTAGAATTTAACAGTGTGATGATATCCCTTTAGTATAGACCTTTTCATTTGTTTATACCAACCACTTAGAAAGCTTTTAGTGTGGGCAAAAACATAGAACTTGACAGGTCAAATCATCCATGAATCCCGTCAGCTTCCTTTTGTTGTTGATCTGAACTGTTTTCTGATGCAGCACTCAAGCGAGTCGTAAAACCTGCTACGACAACCTGCCAGCACACTGCAAGAGCTTTGACTATAAGAATGCCCTGGATGCCTTTGACTACGTGTGTGGTCCAACCGTCAAGCCCCGTAAGTACATCAACCGTGAGGGTCAGGCATCAGCTATCATCTTTGTAAATTCCATGCGGTGATGCAGGAAGCCTGTCAGTATAAACAAACAGCATCGCCTCCCCACCTTCTGGAAATTCTGTGCTAGGAATTTCCTCTCTTCTTTCCGTCTCCTTGTTTTATGCCTTGTTGCTTTGCATCCTGTCAAAATTTAATAGAAATCGAAATATGATAGTCACAAGGGATTGGGTTTTAGGACAAAAAAGCTAACCTGATATTAAGGATGGCCTGGATTATCAATTTATATCAGAGAGTGGTAAGAAAGACTGAAGCATGGCTTCCAGAAGTATACACATCTGGCTTCTTCCGGACATGCGTCTCTCTGATATCACGAAGTTTCAGGGGGGAAAAATACCGTACTACAATTTGCATCCTAGTTAAAGAAACAGAAGACTCTGATGAAGGTACTCTCATTAGAAATAATACAAATCTAGAAGTGTTTGTAGTAGTAGCCGTAGTAGTAGTAGTAGTAGTACTAGCAGTAGAAGTAGTAGAAGTAGTAGTAGTAGTAGTAGTAGTAGTAGTAGCAGCAGCAGCAGCAGCAGCAGTAGTAGTAGTAGTAGTATTAGTAGTAGTAGTAGTAGTAGTAGTAGTAGTAGTAGTAGTAGTAGTAGTAGTAGAAGTAGTAGTAGTAGAAGTAGTAGTAGTAGTAGTAGTGGGAGTAGGAGTAGTAGTAGTAGTAGTATTAGAAGCAGCAGCAGCAGCAGCAGTAGCAGTAGTATTAGTAGTAGTAGTAGTGGTAGTAGTAGTAGTAGTAGTAGTAGTAGTAGTAGTTGCCGTCGTAGTAGTAGTAGTAGTAATAGTAGAAGTCGAAGTAGTCGTCGTAGTCGAAGTAGTAGTAGAAGTAGTAGTAGTAGTAGTAGTAGTAGTAGTAGTAGTAGTAGTAGTAGTAGTAGACGTAGTAGTAGTAGTAGTAGTAGTAGTAGTAGAAGTAGAAAAAAAGTAGTAGTAGTAGGAGGAGAAATAACAAAAGAAAGAGAGAGAGAGAGAGAGAGAGAGAGAGAGAGAGTGTGTGTGTGTGTGTGTGTGTGCGTGCGTCCGTGTGTGCGTGCGTGTGTGTATTTGTGTGTGTGTGTGTGCGTACGCGCGCGCGTGGTCGTGTGTGTGTGTGTAGGCGCGCGCGTGCTCGAGTGTGTGTGTATGCGCGCGCGGATGTGTGTGTGTGTGTATGTGTCTGTCTGTCTGTCTGTCTGTGTATGATCTTTATTTTTTTTAAGTTATCTTGGAATGTTCATACCAATTTGAAATGTAGCTTTCTTGTGTCTTTCGAGGTAATTCATACATACCAATGTGCCTGTCAGTATTGTAATTGCCTTTCATGGAATGAGTAAAAGAGTTTTTGACTTGTCTTGACTTGGCTTGAACCGACTTGAAGTGGCTTGACTGGTTTGGCTTTTGGTCTCAATGGGGGATGTTGGGATATGGTAGGTGATGTTGTTGACCTTCCGTACTCTCGCCTTAATCTCTCTGTTGAGTAGACATAATAATAATAATAATAATAACAATGTATGGAATTTATATAGCACTGAGTCTTGTAAAGCAGCAAATCAAAGCGCTCAGATAACTTTTAAAAAATATATATATATCGAGGATAATGGAATAAGCACTCATGTGCTTTTTTTTACATCCAGTCCCCGTGTGTATGCGGTTTTGTAAATTGTGTCATCTGTTCCCACCGGCACACAATGGCCTACTCTTTCGAAAAGCGGAACAAGATTTAACGTGTGCGCAAGATGTTCTGCATGCGTTCGCACACGGGGCCTCGGTTTATAATAATAATAATAATAATACATGGAATTTATACAGCGCTAAATCTTGCAAAAAACAAATCAAAGCGCTCTCATTCATCCTATTCTTTCACATGCAGCCAGTTACGATTAATAGATTTTTACAAATTCAAATGTAAACACACACACGCGCACAATTAACAGTTGTAGTCTCATCCGTCTTCCCAAAGGATG
>CM054137.1:29124877-29153782 GCA_028751875.1 Rapana venosa | reverse complement strand
GAATGAGACACCAGGGCAGTTTTTTGGTTTTCTTCATCCTTCCAACCAACGTGCATTGGCCTCCCCTTCAAAAGGGGGAATGTATTCGACTGTGCGGAAAGGTTCTGCATGCGCGAACTTCTTTATAGAATCATTTAAAGGGCTTTGGGAGTGAAGCCCGCTGATAAACCTGTGGGAAAAATACTATCAAAGGGGTCCCTTTGGGGGGTCTTAACTCGGGCCTTAAACACTATTTTAAACTCAAACCACTAAACCACGCCTAAATAATTAATGTTTTTTTGGGGGCTTTTTGTCTATTTTTTTTTTCTTTTGCACTTTTTGTGGTTTAAACTTTTTGTTTGCAATTGTTTTTTTTTTCTACTTCCAACTTTCTTAGGTGTACAATTGCCCTTTTTGGTTTGGGTTTTTTTTATTTTCAGGGCCAAAATTCGCTGTTTTATTCCATCTTTTCCCAAAGGGCGGCGTTTTTTTTTCCTTTACGTTGGGTGATAAAGGGCCCTCCCCCCAAAAACCCTCTGCTCTTCCTCCAAATCTCTCCTTTCCTCCATACACATAAAACACACAAAACATTTCAGTAAAAATCCAGATTCAAAAAGGGAAAATTTGGGGAGGGAAAAAATTTTTTTTAGGCAAGCAAGCCAAAATACACCTCAATTTTTTTTTCGGGGTTCTGAATGCTTGCTGAAACATAACTTTCTAATTATTTTTTTTAAATTGCTCATTTTTTTCATTGGAAGGGTTTTGTTTTTTTGGGATTTTCTACGGCTCATACACAAAAGTCATGATTTTTTTTATTTTTTTAAGATTTTTTCGAAGCCAATCTCGTAAGAACGGGACTATTTTCTCTGAGGAAATTTACATATCTAGGGTATACTTGGGGCTTTTTCCCCATACACTTTTGCGTTTTTATTGTGTAAAACAGTTTTCCAGCAATTTGTGTTAACACTAACCTTTCTTTTTAACCTTTTTACGGGCATATCCGACCACGCAATTTTTCACGTGGGCAGGGGACTGATTTATCTGTACCTTTTAAATTTCTTTCACTTTCGCACTCCCATTTTCTCATCTCACTCGGTCTTTTTGTTTTTTTTAATTGACCCTGGATTGGCTGTAACTTTTTCACAATTTCTTAAAATAAAAATAATAATAAAATAATAATAATAATAATAATAAAATTTCGGAATTTATATAGCGCTGAACTTTAAAACAACAAATCAAAACGCCAGGTTTTCATGTGAAAATTTACTGTTTTTGGGGTGTTTGATGATGTTTTTCATTCACAGCTTGGGGATGGCTTTGGGATTCAAAATTCACTGCTGAAGAAAAAACAAATTTTTTAAAAGGTTTAACGTTGCCAAGAAGAAGGTTTTTTTAGAAAGAGGGACCAACTGTGAGCCTGCTCGGTCACTCAAGAGAATTGACCACTTTCAAGGGGGGGAGTTTTGGGGGGGTGTCCAGGGCTCACCACCGAAAAAAGAGCAATTCAAAGTTTTTTCAAAAAATTTTAAAAAATTTTATTTTATAAATCTACTTTGATATATAATACATCTACAACATATCATTCCTCGACCAATGCTAGCGTTTTGTAAAAAACACTAAAAAACCAACACCTCATAGATTTTAAATGTGGTGAAACCCCGTGCACACCTAACTCAGCGGTTGGGGGTGGTACAACGTCACGCGTACAGCTCACTCCTCTTTTGTTATTCATTCCGGGATACAAAGGTTAATCAACTACCACATAAGAGTCGCTAGAAAGTTGTGAAAAAATGTCGTGAAAATGCCTTCAACCAGTTTTTAAATTATAAACTTCTCATTCTACAGGAGCAGAGGAGAAAGTTTAGTTTTAAACGAAATTTGAACCCTAGAACCGTTACTTTTTCGATGGAAGCGGCAGCCACTTTGGCACCAGTCAACCTTGGTGTCCTAAATGGCCATGTTTTTTGCCAGTATTGCCAATCCTCTTTTAGCTATAATGATCATTTGGCAAGCTGGTACCACTAGCGATGAGTGTTCTGCTAAGTCATCGACAAAACAATGTAGGAGGGCAGGCGTGTTATTTGCGAGGGAGGAAGCTGATTGTGTGTCATCGATTTCACGTCTGTTAGAAGCTGATTGTCACAGAATTCAGATGCTTACCATGGGTTGCAATAACTGTATTCATATTGAGTGAGAAGTTTTGGGGGATGTCTGCGTTATTTTTCCCTGACAGTTTGCTCCCCCTCCTTCCCCCATCCTCTTCTTTTCTTTTCGTTTTGTTTTTCGTTGCTATCTATGTTGTGTTTTGGTTTTCGTCGTTTTTTTCTTGTGCTTGTTGTTTCCTTTGTCACTGGCTTTCCTTTATAGGTTTATTGCTGCTTTCGTTTTTTGTTTTGTCAGTTTAATTCATTTTTCATTTATTTATTCATTGATTGATTCATTAATTCTTTCTTTCCTTCCTTCCTTCTGTATTGTTTTTGCTACTTATAAGTCTTATTTAAAAATCAATGTTCAATATATCTATATATATATATAATATATATATATATATATATAATATATATAAATATATATATATATATATATATATATAATATAAGGGAGCGCAGTCATCTTATCTTCCACGCCCGCTCTCTTTCTCTCTATCTCTCTCTATCTCTCTCTATCTCTCTGCCTCTTGTCCAGTCAGCCCTGGTTTACTGTAGTTGTAAAACCTTGTTCAATATTAGAATATAGGTGGAGATAAAGCTGTTTTTACTTCGGACGGTTTTGAGTTTGGGCATTGTATAGCACTTATGAGATGGAAGGAATTCAACATATTTAGCAAGTACATTCGAACTATAATCACACACGATTTTATTGTGCTCTGTCTTGCCCCACATTACTCCATTTGGCGCAAACCACAATGTTCCACTACGTTTACAGTCTTTCAGTATATAAATATATATATATAAATATATATATATAAAATATAAAAAGGGTAAAGGATCCATTAACCTATAAAGTCATAGGGACGAGGCTCAAAACCTCACTCTCAAGGCCAAAATTTGAGGCGGCGCCCAAATCCCCTCTCCCCGCGTTTTTCCCTCCCTGACCCTAAAGAGGCACTGGCAACGGGGGAACTGAAATAACCCAAGGGCGCGAAAACGGTCACCCCCAACGGCAACCACCTCGACGCTGCTTAATTTGGGTGGGGGAAAGCGAGTGCTTCCGACCACTGACAAAACCCGCCCCATATTTAATAGCTTTTAATTGAAAATCCTTTCGCTTTGACACCATCAATACAAAAGATCAGTACGGCCTGGTTTTAATGGAATCGGCTTTTCTGTAATTTTTTTTTATTCATCCCCGAAATTTTTAACTCTAATCGGGTACTTGAAATCTTATCAAACTTTTTTGTTGTATTTTTACTTTCATTTCCAAAAATGGGGTTTAATAGTGTTTACCCACGGGGGCGACGTGTTTGTGAGTTGTGTATTAACTACATTTATTATAAAAATATATATATATATATAATAAAATATATATATAAAAAAAATAATATATAATGAAAACCCAAAGCAACATACACCACACGCACGCACGCCGCGCCCGCACCACACACAAACCACACCACCCCCAAGTCCTTGGGATAACTAAAACCAGGCCCTGTGTCAACGCACGCAGAACATCTGAAACCACGTTAAATCCTTTCCGCTTTCAAAAGAGTAGCCATTGTGTGCCTTTGGGAAACTGACAAAATTTGCAAAACTGCATACACAGGGGGACTGTTTAAAAAAACACATAGGGCTTTTTCCTTATCCTCATATAAAAAAAAAAAATATGTTCTATCATCACGTATCACTTTCTACTATCAACTACACATTATCTACATCATCTACTACTATCTATCACTATCATCTTCATCATCTTTTTTATCTTTATCATCTCCTCTCTCTCTCTCCTCTCTCTCCTCTCCTATCTTTCTATCATCATTAACAAGAGAAGAAACTCAGAACCAGAACTCAGAAATTTAATGACTCACCTTGGGCCATATTACATGTTGGCGTAGAAGAAATTGAAAATCCACGGGTTTGGGGAAAAACCGATAACATACACAATCCAAGCTCCTTTCTGAAAGAAATAATGAAGAAAATGCCAGAACATAAAAATCCAATTAACAAAAAATTCCTATTTTTGACAAATGTATCTTCTTTATTCTGATAAATCAATATACTATAATTTTTTCAAAATCAGAACAAACGATACCATACCTTTCGTTTTGAGTAAAAACCCAAACAAAAAAACTTTTTCTTTTATGAGGGCGTGGAATATAATCTAACGGGCATGATTTTACTACTTTTTCGCTTTAAGTAGATCAGAAAAGGGTGATCAACACAATCCCTTAAAAATTTAATTTTTAAACATTATACACAAAACAATCAAAAAAGGAAAGCTGTTCATTTCAATTTTGGGGTTTACAAAAGGCATTGTTTCTTCTGATTCCCTTGGCACTAAATCGATGTACTTTTTTTTTGAGTGTAAAACATTGCACTCACCGTGAAACAGCAACTCTAAAGTAATATCTAATGTAAAGTATTCTTTTTTAGCAAATATTGTTTTGAAACCCCAAACTGTCATATCTGCCTGGGTCTCTGTTGTACATACCATTCCTGGAAAACATATAAACTATTTTGCTTAAACAATGTAAAATACCTTGACGTCCCCAACATCCTTTGAACCTACAAAGCTAACCCCTCATCACATAAAATTTGTCTAATCATAGAAACCCAACATTTCTTTTCCAGATAAACCTTCAACAACATTTATAAGCATATATTTATCTGTTAAAATTTCTTTTGAAAAATTTTTAATCCAATTCTAAGTATTTAACATTTTTGATAAGATATCGACCCACCACCATATACATTTTATTTGGAGTTTTTAATGTACACCCAAAAATTTCTCGCAAGCCTCATGTGTATTTTCTCATATTTCCCAATTTTTATGAAACCCCCAATCCATGAATATAGTAAGATGGCTTATTTAATGTCAAAATTTTAAAAAAATTTTTTCACGTTAATTTTTTAAATTTTTATGAAAAACCCATTTAATTCTACAAAGCTTTTTTCCCCCTTTGGGTCACAGATACTTCCCAGCTTAGCACTAATTTTCGGTAAATTTAAACCCTAAATGAAATACTTATTTACCATTCTAATTTAAATTATCAAAACCCACGTTCTTTTTCCCCCAAAAAACCTCCTTTTCTAAAGACCTTACTTTACTTTTATCCAAATTTGCTTTTAAATTGAAAATCATCAAAAAAACATGATTTCAATACATTAAATTTGGGTTTTGAAGCCTCCGATTGTTCAAATAAGACCCACATCACTGCAAAGAGTAAAAATAAAGATTTCCATAATGTCTGGTACATTTGTTTTTCCGTTTACCTTTTTACCCAGGGTCTCGGATAAATTATTGATAAATAAAAAAACAAGTGGGGTTTAACAAACATCCTTTCTAAAAACCAAAGGGGCATTCAAAAAATTAGACAATTCCTTTTTCCCCTATACAAATAAATGTTTGATACATGCTGACATTCTGCAAGCCCTTTCCCTTTACTCTCTGATCTTTGAGCACCCTATAAGTAAATCATGTCTGACAAACAAAAGTTTTTTTAAAATCTGAAAGCAACTAAAATTTCCGGGCCTTTCTTTTTCATGACTTCTGACAATTGGCATAAAATTTAAAAGATCATTAACAAGAGTTTTTTTTTCCTGAACCTCCCTATTTTCAGATATCTTTTTGATTATTTTCTACCAAAATACATCTACTGTTTTATGAGTAAGCACTTTGACGGGATACTCAAAAAAAAAAAATTCCCATAATTGCCCCACGTTAGGGGGCTCCCTTCTTAAAGTTTGGGAACAATAGTTTGCCCGGGTTTTGGGGAAAAAAAAACCTTTTGTCAAAATAAATTGAATATTTTTTATGAAAAACAGTGTCCCCCTTTTGGGCCCCTCCATTCTTCAGCTTTCAGAGTTAGCCCCCCCATCCACTTGCCTTACCACTTTTTAGTTTATCTTTTCCCTTTTTTTACTCCTTTTTCTAAAATGCTTTGGGTTAGTTCATGATCTGCCTGCTCAAATAAGTCGTATCACTTGACAGCATTATAGCTAGTACTCTGGTTTTTGGAAAACAAATTTAAAATGATTTTACCCATCAACTGCTTCTATAGGTTTTTAAAAATACCTAGTCCCAACAACGCTATTTTTTAACTTCTCCAAAAAATTGGGAGAACCCAAAATTTTGAAACTAAGCTTTCTGCTTTTTTTTTTCCTGAATTCCTGTCTTTTGTCTTAATATTTTTTTGTATATTTTTCCCTTCATCACATAGTTAATTCTGCCCTTCTTGCCTGTCCTTTTAAAAGCTTTTGAATGTCACTGTCTTTTTTCCTCGCTGCAGTCTCTATCAAAAGGTTTGAGGGGGAGGGTGAGAGAAGGAGAAAAAGACTTCCAACAAAGGAAACCAAGCAGAGCTACACGAAACAGGTCCCCCCCCCCCCCCGCCGCGCGCGCAACACACACACCACACACACACACACCACACACACAACACACACATAGTAAACTGGGATAATGCACAAAAAAACCCAAAAATTTAATTTATATTTAAAAGATATGATGTCAACTGCATTCTCTGCTTAAACGCATGGCTGTACAATGCACCCCCAACATTCCCAATGTAATTCCTTTTAGTGACTATACCTGCTGAGATATGGAGCTCAACTTTTTTCTTGTTTTCTTTTTTTATATATTGGGCTTTAGATCTGTTCATTCTTTGGGAAAAAACAACAACAAAAAGGGAGAGAAAGGGTTTTTCATCCCGTTTATTTCTCTTTTAACGTGAGCAATTATATTCCATTACTTTTAATTTTCAGCAACTAATAATACTACCATCTACCTAAACACGATTTGTCATAAAAACACGAACATTTCAAACATAATTCACCACAATTTTGTAAAAATTACCAAAAGAACAACATAAAAATATATGAGTCTTTTGGGTTTTTCGATTTCAAAAAAAGCCCCCAAAAACACACAAAAAAATTTATAAACAAAAAATATTCCCAATCTGTCACATCAGTTTGGCACTGAAATCTAACAAACTCTTTTATTTAAAAAATATACATATTTGCAACATTATGCATTCTTTTAAAAAATTCATGGTCTAAAAGATTGGGCACAAACTAACACAAACAAAATCCCGATTTTCAAATACAAAGCCACAAAGGGGTTTGCTTCTCAATAACAAACCAAGATTTTTAAAAAAAAAAAACCCCAAAAACTTTACAAGCTAAATACAGGGATACATTATAAAAAAAAAGTATAAATTTTATCAACACAAATTGAAAAACGTCACAACAGTCATTTAGATAAAAAAATTTTAAAATCCCTATTTCCTTCCTATTTTCCCGGACTGAAAAAGAGCAATTTTTTTCTTTTTTTTGGGCACATTCCCCCCTTTTTTTTTTGAAAACCGAGCTTTTTTCTATCTGATCATGTAACTCTGCCACAAAAATTATTAACAACGAATTTTGTCATTCAAAGTCTCTCTTACAAGCTTCAATTTTTTACCAAAATTTAAAAAAAAACGTGATTTTTTATTTAAAAATATTTTGATCACGCCCGAAATGAAAGATACAGATGTCAGCATTTTTTGATCCCCCTCATGTTGGGTCTTACGGGAAATGGAAGCTTGATAAGCACAAAATTTTCGTACAATCAGAACATTCATTAAAGTTTCTTTACGTTTAAAGCATTTTTTCCCATTTTTAGGTGATGTTTTTCTATTTAAAGCAATTTTAAAGAGAAAAAAATTTTTTTTGTACCTGTAATGCAAATGACTGCCACATTCCTCACAAAAAACACTAAAGCTCTTAAAACAAGGGAAAAAAACTGGGTTCTATTTTTTAAAGGGAAATTTTTTCTCATCAGAACCTGTTACTCCATGTCAGAAGCTTTTTGTTTTTTACCCAAACCTTTCAACAAAAATGCTCCAAAAATTAAATGTATATTCTGGTGAAAAAAAATCTTTCGGTGTTTTTTAAAATTCTGTTAAATGGCTAAATTTTTTTTTCTTAAAAATCCTTTCAAAAGTTCCCAAATTGCTTTTTATGCATTAATTTTGTGTTCAATGACACATTTTACATGGCTCTCTCTCTTGTCAATAAAACTCAGATGAACATCCCCCCACCCTGCGAAGTGGGGGGGGCAGGCAAGGGGCGTAGCACAAGCCAGGCTGCCTTGTTTGGGAACATGGGGAACCACCCAAACAAAACTACATTTTAAACATAAACCCGATCAGAAAAACTTGTAAACTTTTTTTCGTGACCAAATGGCTCTTTTTTTCTTTGTTTTTTTTAATCTGTTTCTTGAATAATGAGTATTTGTACACTGTCAACCCGAAATGGAAGGGGCCCAAAATTTTTTTGGGAAAGGACTTTGAATTATTGCGTAGGTCAGGGAAGAGTTCCTGTCCTGACAGACCATGTAGTCTGCTGCGATTGGCTTGGCGACTGCCTCTTATTTGTTTTGTCTACAAAAGCTTCTTGAATTTTTTCATTTTTTCCTTACTTACCGTACGTAAAATTTTTATTTTTTCTTCAAAATTTGACTTTTCATCTTTATTTTAGGGAATTTAAGGGGTGCTGTGACACATAATTGCATTGAAAAGAATTCTCTATTTTTTTATTTCATTGCTAAGGACAAAATATACAAAGTAAGGAAAAAGATTTAAAGTGATCCTATTTCTCCTTTTTAAAATAAATTGCTTCCGTTATGGCAAAACTTCAAAAACAATGGGGGCAACAGAATTGGACTCAAAATAGGCTTTCTCAAAGAGCCACCTGCTAAATGTTTCAGACCTACCTTATATTTTGTCAAAATTTAAAAATTCCCCCTTCATTTTTTTTTTTCCATTTTCTCATAATTTTTTTTCAATATATATAAAAAATTTTTAAAAAAACCCCTTTTTTTAAAACGTTTTTAAAAAACTTTAATTTTCCCCCCCCCTTTTCAAAGTGGTTTTTTTTATCATTTTTTTTTCCCCAAAATTCTTTAATTAAATTTTTTGGGTATTTTTTTGTAATTTCCTTTTTTTATATGATAATCCTTTCCATTTTCCATTTTTGTCTCCCCAAACTTGTTTTCAATTTTTAGTAGGGCCTATCATTGTTTAACGAACCAAAGGAATTTGCAGCCCCCCATTTCCCCTTTTTTTTAAAAAGGGGGCCTGCTGTTTCCCCTTTTTTCCCTTTAAAATAGGTGACTGCTGTGCTTTGCTTGGGGTAATTAAGGCTTTGGATTTCCTGGGTTTATTATACGTCGGGGCATTTCTGTCCACTTTTCAGAAAATTTTGGCGCTGAACACTTCCCCTTTTTGCTTGGATTTAAATTTCCCTGTTTTGTCAGTATTCTTCCCACGTGCTTTTTCTTTGTTTTTTCTTGATGTTTTTTCTTCAATTCTTGGCATTTCCCAATCAAATTCCTTTTGCCTCCGTTAGGACTTCCCCGTTCTTTTTTTACTCCCCTATATTTTCTGCTTTTTTTTTCATTTTTTTTTTTTCTTCAACTCTCTAACCCCCTTTTTTCCATAGTTTGTTTTTTATGTTTGGGGTCCCATTTTTTTACTGGTGGGTTTTTGCCAAAAGGTCGTGCGTTTCAAACTGCGTATGAAATTATTCGTCAGTGTATCTTGTCTGAGTCTGTCCAAGCGCTGCAAACTTTCCCACCTTGCTTAAAAATTTTTACTACCTCTGGGGCCCTTTACTTCTCGAGGTCAAATTTGATCCTGATGTTGTTCCGCTTGTGGATTTTATTTAGACGTAGTCGGAAAGTCATCATCACAAGATCATGACCACTCCCTATGTCTGCTCCTGGACAACTTTGTGTCTGTACGATGTTAACGCTAGACTGAAACCGTCTTTTCACCATGATGTAATCTATTTAGTGTTGGTGTTCTCCATTTGGGCTATGCCATGTCCATTTTCTGGATTTCTTGTGTGGGCCAAGTGTATTCACTAGCTGGAGGTGGTTGTTACTTGCAAACTCCAGGAGTCTCAAGCCTCTTTCATTTGATTGGTTATTACAATGTGGCCCACAAACGCCCTCCCAATCTTTCCATGCATCTTCTCCTACCTTGGCGTTCCAGTCGCCTTGCACAACGAGGATGTCTTTCTTGGGAGTTTATTCAGAACCTCTTGTAGCTGGTCATAAAATTCTTCTATGGCTTAGTCATTGCTGAGGAACAAGCAGGTTTCAGAGCAGGGCGCAGCACAACAGAACAGATATTCAACCTCAGAATACTATGTGAGCGGTACCTTCAACATCAACAGGACCCTTACCACGTATTTTTCGATTTTATGAAGGCATTTGACAGGGTGTGGCATGCAGCTTTGTGAGCAACCATGAATTTGTACAGCATCAATGCAAACCTGATCAGAGTCATCAAACAGCTGTACAGCGAGGCCAAAAGTGCAGTGTACTACAACAACAACATTGGAGAATGGTTTCGAACAACAGTTGGAGTAAGGCAGGGCTGTCTACTCTCACCCACTGTTTTCAACATCTTCCTTGAGAGAATCATGGCTGATGCCCTGGAACATCATGAAGGATCAGTCAGCATTGGTTGCAGAACGATCACAAACCTCCGTTTCGCAGATGACATTGATGGAATAACAGGATCAGAAAAAGAGCTTGCCAGCTTAACAGAACACTTGAATAAGGCCTCCAAAACATACGGCATGGAAATCAGTGCAGAGAAGACTAAACTGATGACTAATAACACCAACGGCATTAGCACTGATATCAGGGTTAATGACCAGAAGCTCGAAACAGTTCAAAGCTTCAAGTACCTGGGAGCCATTGTATCAGACCAGGGATCCAAGCCAGAAGTAGTATGCAGGACTGCACAGACAATAACAGCTTTGTCAAAACTAAACACCATCTGGAGAGATAAAAATATCTCACTTATCTCCAAGATCAGACTAATGCGCTCCCTTGTCATATCCATATTTCTGTATGCCTGTGAATCATGAACCTGACTGCAGATTTGGAGGAAAGAGTACAGGCGGTGGAGATGAGATGCTTTCGGAGACTCCTTGGCATCTCCTACAAAGACCACATAAGCAACGAAAGCGTGCATAACAGAATCCAGCAAACCATTGGACCCTATGAGAACCTTCTAACGATCGTGAAAAAGCATAAACTTAAATGGTATGGGCATGTCACAAGATCCAAAGGACTTGCAAAGACAGTTTTACAAGGCACTTTCCAAGGAAGAAGAAGAAGAGGCAGACCAAGGAAGAGCTGGGAGGATAACATCAGCGAATGGACAGGCCTAGAACTCAACAAAACCCTGAGAAAGGCAGAACAGAGAGAGGAATGGAGGGAACTGGTTGTTGAGTCTTTGAGGGTGCCCCCCTGGTCGTCAGACTATGGGACAGATAGATAGATAGATATCCACCCGTCAGTTAATCATCAGCATATATAACATAGTTTGATAACTATGGTATTGAATGTATATGGTTAGAAATACGCTTGAAAGGAAGCGAACCAATACTGATGAGATTCTTGTATCGGAACACAAATGAACAATTAAACTGGTATGATAAATTTGAACACATGATGAATGATATTTCTAACCACTTAGCAGAAATAATTCTACTTGGAGAATATAATATTGATTATTTAAATCACATGAAAATTGGCAAAAAAACCCCTTTGAGATATATTATCTGTCTCAATTTATAACTACCGCAACAAGAAAAACCTTGCATTCTGAAACATTAATTGACCATAAAATATTAAACAACCAATCTGTCTACCATAGTAGAATTCTCTGTACCTGTTTGCGGTATTGGTGGTCACTATTCTGTACGTTTTACCTGTCCAAAAGGTGCTAAAATCCCCAAATTTAAACACAGGTTTATTTCCTTTCGCAGTTATGGAAACTTTGAGACAGAAGACTTTTTTGTCTGACTTCTGTAAAGCAGAATTTTCAAATGTATATCAGTTTACTGACCCAGACAAAGCACTTGCAGTTTGGTATACCATCTCATCAATATTTGATAGTCACGCCCCTCTTAGAGTAAAACACAATATATCTAGAGACAAACCACTATGGCTATCTGATGAAAGAAATGAAGCATTAACTATCCGAGATGACCTACAGACATCAACAGGTAAAGAACAATTTAAGGTTAAACACGGTGTAAAAGGGGCCAGCATTTTTCAGTTTCGTCCCCCAAGTCCCGCCTTAAGGAACAGCGGAATAGAGTGACATACATGAAATGAATTGCAAAAATGAAATATTTTAGTGAACTAATGTCATGGAAAAAAAATCCAAAGTCCATCTGGAATGGAATCAGCCATTTAGCTGGTAAACCATCAATAGTGAATGGTTCATCAGGTACAGGCCTGTCAGCAGAAGATATCAATAAACATTTTTGTACTGTAGCTGAAAAACATGTGAATGTTGACCATTCTGAACAAAATATTTGAGACCTTTTAAAGACATGTTGTAGCTCCAAGCCTGTTAAGTCAAAACTCATCTTTTTAGGTTTATTTGTGTGCATGATCCATTCCAATCCATTCCTGTTGTTTATAGCCCTGCCGACCACAGAGGTAATAATTATCAGGGCTGTCACATCATCAACTTTTAACATCAGATTAAAACTTTGCAGCTATGTACAGATTTAAACAGGGTACAAAAACAACTCTACTGTCATCTCATCTACCCGCCACAAGCATTACCCAGATTTGTTATGTCTCAACCCAAGGGTCGGAAGTCCA
Source organism: Rapana venosa (assembly GCA_028751875.1). NCBI lineage: Eukaryota > Metazoa > Mollusca > Gastropoda > Neogastropoda > Muricidae > Rapana > Rapana venosa. Next base: position 29,140,969 of record CM054137.1, on the reverse strand, counting down.
CAGGGAGCCTATCAATATCAGGACTCCATGAGGCCACCAGCCAGAGGGTCCCTGCACTGCTGCTGGATCACTTTCGTGGTGTTCAGTGGAGGCTGTTCTTAGCTAACGGTGAAAGGGAGATAGTCAGCTTAACAAGAGAATCAGCGTAGACATTTTCTGTTGCTTCCCCTTAATCATAAAAATAATATTATGAGAAATGTTCAACGTTGTGTGTGTTGTGTGTGTGTGTGTGTGTGTGTGTGTGTGTGTGTGTGTGTGTGTGTACGCGCTCGCGCCCACATTTACGCATTCATGCTTTTGTTAGGAAACCTTTTAAGATGCTGTCACAGTTGCTATCTTCTATGAACCACAGTCATCGTGTTTTAAGTTTAAGTAAGGTTTTGAAAAAAATGTTATCTGATCGAAAATGTTATTGTTTCTTCTTTTAAAAGTTTTATCTACCACATTTGGATCTGACAAAAAATAACAAAATTCATAGCATTGGTCGATCTCTCAACATCATTAACAAATACCACTTGCGATAAATTAAATGTCATTGAGTGTTTTAAATAACAAAAAAAAACCAGCTATACATTTTGAATATGGCACTTAAACTGATTTTTACCGGCTTTTGCATCATACTAAAAATATAAAAGAACTTAATTTCTGTCTCATGAATTTAATTTACGAACAAAGATTTATTGCAAAGAAGAAAAAGAATTGCGAAAATAAAGAAGAAGAAGAAATACAACAACAACGACGACAACAACAACAAAATCAAGATGAAAAAAATAATAAAAAGGCAAACATGATACAGAAGGAGAAAGAGAAAATTAAACAGGACGATGAAAGACAAAAACGACAATGAAAAAAAACGGGAGAGGAGGAAAAGGAAAGTAGGAGGAGGACAAAAAGGAGGAAAAAATAACATAAAAATTAGAAAAATTGAGCTACTAGGGCATACAGCTTGGCAGTGCTGATTTGCCTGCTCTGCCTGTCAAGCTGTGTTCCAGAGATGTCATGAGAAGAGACGACAAGAGAAGAGAGGAGAGGAGAGGAGAAAAGAGGAGATGAGACGAGAGGAATGGACAGAAGAAGAGAGAAGAGGAGAAGAGAATAGAATAGAAGATAAAAGAGTAGAGGAGAACAGAAGAGAAGAGAGGAAAGGAGAGGAGAGGAGAAGAGGAGAGAAGTGGAGTTAAAAGAAGAGGAGAGGAGAAAAGAGGGGAAGAAAAGAGAAGAGAGAGAAGGAGAGGAGAGGTGAAGAGAAGAGAAGAGAGAAGAGGAGAGGAGAGGGAAGAAAAGAGAAGACAAGAGAAGAGAGGAGAGGAGAAGAGAAGAGCGAAGAGAAGAGAGGAGAGGAGAAGAAAGAGTAGCAAAAAGAAGCGAAGAGACTAGAAGAGACTAGCGCTATATAAATTCCATTCATAGCGCTATATAAATTCCATTTATTATTATTATTATTATTATTATTAGAAGAGAGAATAGAGGAGAGAAGAGAAGACAAGAGGCGAGCAGAAGATAAGAGAAATGAAAGCTGCTCAGTCAAAGTAGGAATTGCTGACAGCCAAAAGACTCTGGTCTGATCTGTTGTGCAGATGACACCAGCATAATGCCATGTAATCCCGCCAACGACAAATTCATTAGTACCTCTGTCTGCCCTCCTGTTTGTCTGTCTGTTTGTCCGTCTCTCTCCTTGTCTGTCTGTCTGTTTCTCTGTCTGTCTGCTTTTCTATCTGCTCTGGTCTGGTCGGGACTGTCTGTAAGTCTGTCTGATTGTCTGCTTCTCTGTCTGTCTGGTCTGGACTAGTCGGTCTGCCTGTCTGTCTGCCTGCCTGCCTGTCTCTCTCTCTCTCTCTCTCTCTCTCTCTCTCTCTCTCTCTTTCAAATTTGCACACACACACACTTACACACACACTTACACACCCACACACCTACGCCCCTCCACCCACACACACTGAACCCCCACCCCCACCACCACCGAGTCAGCAGCGAGGCTGAGCCCCTCCTACAGCCTACTCATGGACTCTAATGGACAACTATCAATGTTATTCTGCCCCAATTCCCCGCCCACTAGAACAGACAGCAGAAGACTGAGCCAATCAGCTAGCTGAAGACCCTCTCACAAATCAAGGAGACGCTGAAGGGATCTTAAAAGTTAGCGAAAAAATAGTGTGCAATATACATAGTTTATTATAAGGGGGGGGGGGGGGGACAGGATAGCTCAGTGTTCGGAGCACTTGCTTTCCCCCAGCCAAGTTAAGCAGTGTGGATAATGGTTACCAGTTGGATGGGTAACCATTTGCACGCCTTGGCTTCAGTACAGTTCCGCCAGTTCACCCAGCTGTAAATAGCTACCTGCCCTCTTTAGGGTCAGGGAAGGTAAGCAGTGAGAGAGAGGAGATGGGTGTCGCCCTCAATACGCTGGCCCCTAGAGAAGTGAAGTCTCTGACGCCTCGCTTCCCTTCGACCTTATAGTTTATGGGACACCTTCACCTTTTTACCTTATTCTAAGGCTGTGTAAAGGCGAATTTGTTGATTGTTTTCGTCAACAAAACTGTTTACCAATGATTACTCTGCTGTTCTATGACTGTGTACTAAATGCGTGCTTCACAAAAAAAAACTTTGGCTTTAAAATAAATTGGTTTAGAAAGACAAGTACTCTGCTCACTAATTATCGTTTATTTGGTGGAAGGAAAGTAAAGCTTATGATAAGAATCAAACCTCAAGCATGTTGCTTTTAAAGATGGAAGTCTTACCTCTAGATGACCAATCGAAAATGGCATACTTTCGTGTTGATAGCAGGTGCACATGAGGAGTGGATAGAGCAGGGAAGTGTTAAGAAAAATGAGGATTGTTACAGGGAAAGGGCTGGGTTATTAGTATTACATCTTTAATAATTAGGATGTCTTCCTATGTGAACAATGGCTACCTTCTTTGCCTTCTTTCGTTTCTGTTCTAGTTTTCTATTGATTTCTTCTTGTGTTTTTTTTCTAAATGTCTTTCTGTGTTTGTTGTTTGTTTGTGTTTTTTTGGTTTTGCTTTTATTTTAGCTGCTCCATTTCTTTAACTTCGGTCTGTGTTTGTTTCATTTTGTATTTCTTTCTTTGGCGGCGTTTTTGCTTTTTCTTTCTTTCATTCTTTCTTTCTTTCTTTCTTTCTTTTCTGTCTTTTTTTCTTTCTTTTCTTTTCTTCCATTCTTTCTTTCTCTTTTTTTCTTTCTTTCTTCTTTCTTTTTTTTTCATTCTTATCTTTCTTCCTTTCTTTCCTCTGTCTTGTTTAATAATACATGATGTGTAGTTATAATTTTTAAATGCTACTCATAATTTCTCTAGTTGAGACATTTAAGTATTCTTGAGTCTTGAGTCTTCTTCCCTCTATCTATCTATCTATGTATCTATCTATGTATCTATCTATCTATCTATCTATCTATCTACCTATCTTTCTATCTATCTATCTATCTATCTACTTATATATCTATCTATCTATCTATCTACTTTTCTTTCTTTCTTGCATTCATTTATTCATTTCTTTCTTTCTTTCTTCCTTTCTGTTTCCTTTATGTTTGTTTTTTTCCATTTATCTGTCTTTTTTTTCTTTTAAAATTTTCCTTTTTTTGACAGTGGTATTTTGTCTGTATGTCTGTTATGTGTCTTGCACAGCATTGTCTTGTATTTGGTGTGTTCTTACTTTATCCCCTTTTCTTACCTTCTGCTTTTTATTCAAGGAACAAGGGCTAGAGGTGGAGGGGGTAATGGGGATTGCACCCTACTAAAGCTATATAAAATGTCTTTTTGAGAAAAAGAATGATAGGATCTTTTGTGGTGCCATAAGCATGCAGATGTTTAGGGAAATTAAAATATTAATAGGTTTACCCCGTTCTGTTTTTGGTTTTCCGCCCCCTCCCTTGAGTTTTAGAGGTTTAGCAATACTTTCTGGTCTAAGGAGCAAGGTTTGATGGAAGAATGTGTGTGTGTATGTGCTTGTGTGTACGTGTGCGTGTGCGTTTGTTTGTGTTGTTGTTGTTGTTGTCTTGATTTAACGTCTGTTCAGAATAATTTATGTGTTTATGTGTGTGGGCGGTGAGCGGGGAGGGGGGAGGGTTGTGTGTGCACGTGTGTGTTTGTGTTTGTGTGTTGGGGGTTATCAAAACACAAGCCTGTCACCTCGAAGGTAGGGTGCAGTTCTGTGGACCACCAGCCCACACTGTCTGGCACTGTGCTTGTGTTTCAGAACAGTGGCCGAGGAACTGGGCAAGTCAGGCAGCTCTACAGAACAGGGAAGGGCTGTGACAGGCGGAGAGATGGAGTGTTGGGATTACACCTCCATTATGTCCTGCAAATCTGATCATTGGCTAATTGCTTGGCGGCCTCCTGTCTTTTCTTTTCTTTCTTTCTCTTTTTTGGTGGTTTTCCTCTCTGTCTCTTTCTGATTTTTTTCCTGTGTTGCATTGTTTATTGTGTTGCTGCTGCTGTTTGTTTTGTGTTTTGTTTGTTTGTTTCTTTCTTCTCTGTCAGCCCGTTTGTAGTGTTTCTTTTCTTTGTGATGTTTTTGTAGGCCTAAGAATGAAGTAGAGTTTGGGGGACAAACTCTGATAGATGTATTTCAATTGATTCATTTCTTTCTTTTTATTTCTTGGATAGAGCTCCTACTTGTGTGTGTGTGTGTGTGTGTGTGTGTGTGTGTGTGTGTGTGCAACATAATAACACACACATACACACACAGGCTCACTCCCATCCCGACTCCTTGTCATATTCTGCACCATCATCTATTCATTTCGATCTCTGACATAGAAAAAGACCCCAAGCTTCCTGAGAGACTGAGAGAGAGAGAGAGACAGAGAGACAGAGAAACATAGATAGATTGATATAATTATAGATAAATATATATGTATCTGTTTATTTATTCTGTTATTTCAAGGATGATGGAATAAGCACTCGTGCGCATTTTTTTTACGTCCAGTCCCATTGTGCACGCAGTTTTGTCATTTTGTCATCCGTTCCCACCGGCACACAAAGGCCTACTCTTCCGAAAAGCCGATAGGGTTTTAACGTGTGCGCAAGATGTTCAGCTTGCGTTCGCACACGGGACCTCGGTTTATAGTTTCATCCGAAGGACACATAGATGGAGAGAGAGCGAAAGAGAGAGGGAGGGAGAGACATAGATAGATAGATAGATAGATAGATAGATAGATAGATGGAGAGAGAGAGAGAGAGAGAGAGAGAGAGAGAGAGAGAGAGAGAGAGAGAGAGAGAGAGAGAGAAAGAAAGAGAGAGAGAGAGAGAGAGAGAGAGAGAGAGAGAGAGAGAGAGAGAGAGAGAGAGAGAGAGAGAGAGAAGAGAGAGAGAGAGAGAGAGAGAGAGAGAGAGAGAGAGAGAGAGGAGTATTAGTTTTTGCAAAACACTGACATACTTTTGGCATCAGAGAAAAACTAGTCATTCCCCCAGGATGTCTGTCCATGGCATTAGAGGGATGTAATCCCCACCAGACACACACTCCTTCGCTGTCAGTGTTAGAAACCTGTAGGGATCTGGGGGAGAGCTGAGTGTCTGTGTATTCCGGCTCTCATGATATTCGTTAGTCTATAGGGATGGGATGTATGCAGGAAAGTAGTGGGGAAGTAAGAATTTATTGCAACACTGTATTTAAAAAAATCTGATCTGCTTGCATATCTTGAGTAGGACTGGGGAGTTTGCGTTTTATGTTAAATAAAATAATGACTCCACGTAGAAAATTGTGGAGAAAGGGTCCGTTATGTTGTTTAATTTCAGAAAAAACCCTCCGTGGATTCTTTTGGTTGTTATTATTTTAAATGTTACTCAATCAGGGATATCATCTGTCAATATTAATACCAATAAAAACAATACTCATCTTGTATAAATCCATAGATACACAAAGACTTATCTATGTCCATACTCTTAGATTTATAGCATTTAACACACATACAAGCACACACACATGCATGCACGCATGCAAGCACACACACATAAGTAAAAGTAGCATAAAAGAAACACTTAGTTAGTAGAGTCATAATCCCAATTGCTAGCAGTAAACAGAAAAGAGGGCTACCCGTTTTTGGAAACAGATATAAGTTATAGTGTTTTGAAAGATAAGCAGGAACGTGATCTAGAGGTAACGCACCTGCCTAGAAAGCAAAAAACCCGGGTGTCAAGTGTGAATTGGTACGATCCCCGTTTGTGCCCCAAACTTTACCCCTATCCACAAGACCGAGAGTGGTGGTCTGGGTGCTAGTCTTTCCGATGAGACGATCATCAAAGGTGGGTCCCTGCTGATTGCTGCAGGCTTACATTTCTGGTCCTTTTTCATCTTACATTTTCGACTTTTCTTTCTAGGTTGGGTACGTTGTTTTGCCCCGTAGGATTTTTCTGTGTTAACTGATAGTTCTGCGTGAAACTCAAGCTACTCTCTTTAGGAGAAAATGCATCGCTTTTATGGTATTCTTTCGACTTTACACTTGCTCATACGTGTGTTTGATTCTTCATTCACATTAGAATGGTTTGATCTCACCCCCCCCCCCCCCCCGCGCCGTCCTACACACACCCACTGTCTTGTAATGTTTTACGTTCTCGCTACAAGCTGTAACCACTAGGCCACCTGTCTGACACCTTGTTGATGACGATGGTCATGTTTTGCTGGTATGGCAAAGCCTCTTTCAGAAACACACCATATATATGGCAGGGGACTTCTCAGACTTATTGCTGTGTTAAGTCTTTGAGAAAACAACGCCTCAGGTTAAGGATGTCTTTTCTTCTTCTTGCGGGGGAGGAATGTGTCTGTGACGAATTCAAGATATTTTCGATATGGAAAACAGAACTGTATTATTCTATATCAAGAACTGTTAAGTTGTTTTGTGGTGTCAACTGTTCTTTTTTGTGTGGTATGTTTGACGATGTTTTTGGGTCCGTATGGTTTTCCTTCTTTTTTTTAAAAGTATTTTGCATGTGTTTGTTTGTTTGTTTATTTCGGTCTGAAGCTGATTCTGGTTATCGCTGTTTTGTTTCACTCATACTTTCTTTGTTTCGTTCGTGTTGAGGTTGTTTCCTTGTTCATATACTTTTGTCTTTATGTTTGTCTAGCTCTCCGTCTGTCTATCTGCGGTTCTGCGGATTGGGTTTTTACTTTCAGCTTTTGCATTGATGTGTGTGCGTGGGTGTGTGTGTGTGTGTGTGTGTGTGTGTGTGTGTGTGTGTGTTGTGTGTGTGTGTGTGTGATTGTGATGACTCCATCCTGACGAAATAGAAAAGTAAATCAGGATTGAGGGGTAACAAGTTTGCTTTTTTTTCTTGTGCTTAAAACATGCCAACTCGTTTTCATTTGTATTTCTTTCCTTCAACCCCGTGGGTATGCCGTTGAGAAAGCGGGGTGGAGGGGGGGGGGGGTCCGTATAAATAATATCGCCAGCTTTGGAATTTCTGGGCTAGAATTTTCTTCTGTTCTACCCCTTTCTTTGTTTATTCCTTGTTTTTGTCCCTTCCAGTCAACTCTACTCTGTCTATCTGTTGCCTTCTTGGTCCAGTCTCCAGCCTTTGTTTGCCCAGAAAGACTTCATCTATAGCCTTTCTCTCCCACGCCCCAATCGGATACACTTGACCCGACTTGTCAGGCGCTTAACGGCAGCACAACACATTTCTGATTATATGACCGACAATAATAAGAGCTGTCTAAGCGTTCGACAGAGAACAGTTAAGAAGAAAAAGAAGAAGGTGGAGAAGAAGAAGAAGAAGACCGACAATAATAAGAGCTGTCTAAGCGTTCGACAGAGAACAGTTAAGAAGAAAAAGAAGAAGGAGGAGGAGAAGAAAGAAGAAGAAGAAGAAGAAGAAGAAGAAGAAGAAAAGAAGAAAAGAAGAAGACGAAGAGACGAAGAGACGAAGAAGAAGAAGAAGAAGAAGAAAGAAGAAGAAGAAGAAGAATTGCCGAAGAAGATTGCGAAGAGAAGAAATGCGAAGAAGAATTGCAAAGAAGAAAATTGGGAAGAAGATGAATTCAAAGAAGAAGAAGAAGAACAAGAAGAAGAAGAAAAAAGAACAAGAACAAGAAGAACAAGAAGAACGAAAAAGAAAAGAAGAACAAGAAGAACAAGAACAAGAAGAACAAGAAGAACAAGAAGAAGAAAAGAAGAACAAGAAGAACAAGAAGAAGAAGAACAAGAAGAAGAAGAAGAAGAAGAGGAGGATTGCAAAGAAGAAGAAGAATTCCGAAGAAGAAGAATTGCGAAGAAAAAAAATGCAAAGAAAAAAGAATTAAGAAGAGAAGTGCGAAAGAATATTTGCGAAGAAAGTGCAAAGGGAAATAATTGCGAAGAAAAAGAATTAAGAAGAAGAAGAATTAAGAAGAAAAAGAAGAAGATGAAGAAGAAGAAGAAGAGAAAGAAGATGAAGAACTGCAAAGAAGAAAAAGAGGAATTGAGAAGAAGACTTGCAAAGAAGAATTGTGAAGAAGAAGAATTGCGAAGAAGACGAATTGAAAAGAAGAAGAATAATTGAGAAGAAGAAGGTTTGCGAAGAAGAAGAAGTCTAAGGAAAATTATTTTCCTTTCACCTTCTGTCTCTAGTAAGACTTGGCTGTCTGTTTGCTTCTGAGAATGAAGGAAGGGTTGGAGGGGCACTATGACAGGTGTGACGTGTCACCAGTCTCCATCACCGCTGCTGACGATAGGAGCTCCACGTAATACCACCAGGGTTCACCATCTCTCTCTGTCTCTGCTGAGTTTCACGACCTCCTGTAGCCCTCCTCCCAGACCACTGATCTCAGTGATGTTGGCAATGTAGGATGCTGATTGTCTGCTTCTTTCCATTCTGACCTCAACTTTACATTAGAGAAAATGTTTTAATGTCGTCTTCAGATTTGTCTGTATGCTTCGGTTTGCATGACCAACATATGTCAGTCTGCGCTTATCATTTTCAGCCATATTTGTCTTTGCAATGAGAGGTCGTCATGAATAATTTCATTTGTTCTTTTGTTTGACCATTGTGACAACTAAAAGTCAACTGTATAACCACTATTCGGCTGTGTTCGTTTTGTCCCTGTTTCCAATATTTGTAGTGTCCAGGATTTTGCCCTATACATCAACACAGGCCACAGTGGGTTTTTTTTTACAAATCTAACTTTGAGATCTTGAGGTATGCCTTTGTTTCTTCCATATGCTGTTGAAATGAATCCTCTTTTGCTTGACTATACCAGTTTTAGCCTTGGCCACTCGTATACAGGAGCAAATAATGATATACTCTCTTTCACATAACCTAAATAGTTGACAATCTGAACGTATTCGAGATCTGCTCCACTGATTTTGACAAACTTAGGGGTGTTTGTACCATTGGTGTGTATCGCTTTGGTCTGTTTGGCATTTGACTTCACGCTAGCAGTGTCGCCCTCTGCATCAACTCTGTAGAGAGCTCTTCTCTTGCTTGTGATATGATCGACCATGGGAGCTGCATTATCAGCGTTCCTGCCGTTGTGATGTTTCTGCTTCCTATAGCATTTTTAAGTGAACAAGCGTAAAACTGAACACACACATACACATACACACACACTGCCTCCTGTCATAATTATTCTGCGTGATATTCTAATCCGTTCTCAGAAAACCAACAAAATAAGGACCCCTAAGCCTCCTTAGAGACAGCGACAAAAAGAAACAGGAGTCGTTTATTAGTTTCGCTAAACTCTGACATACTTCTGGCACCAGCGAGAAACCAGGCATCCCCCAGGATGTCTGTCCATGGCATTAGAATGATGTAATCCCCACCAGACACACACTCCTTCGCTGTCAGTATTAGCGACCCGAGGGCTCTGTATGAGCACCTCGATTTAAAAAAAAAATAATGTTCCAGCTATCGCATACAGTGGTTAGCGTCTTGGGCTATGGACTGGAAGGTCACGGGTTCGAATCCCATAAGAGTCATAAGGATATTTTCGGGCTCCGGTCGGCTCTTACCAAGCTTGAGTGTGCTGCTGTGGGCTCATTGGGAAGACTGGGACACCACAGTCAAACTTGATCTACTTTACGGATGATTCACTCATACCTAGTCTGGCTTCGCGACTGAGCTAGTAAGTTCGTCATTAAAGGGCTTAGTTGGTGGTGTCCTGTGTATATGATCTCGAAAAAGGTACAGCTAAACATCACCAAAGTGACACAGCTGTAGTGAAGGGCGTCTCTGGCTGGTGGCCCTACAGCGGCCAGACATTGGTGACGCTCCACCACGAAATGAGCAGCTTTGCACCTGACCCACTTTTCTGCTGGGAGCCATTTTAGGCAGGTAGGGGTCAGGTTGTTGATTTTGAGATTTTGATTGTTTATAAAACGTAATCCGTTTTTCTACCTTATACATAGTGTCGAGGCGCTTTAACAAAAATCTTGCTTTAAAGGCGCGTTTAAAAACACCAAAGCCCTCATTCTGGCCACCTATTACAGTGCAAAACTTGTCCATTTCTCTTTTTGTCACTTTCTGCAGTCTACCATTTCAATGTGTAATAACTTGTAATAGAAGTGTCCGATTTACAATCTGTCTTTGTATTGACAAGCTTATCTATTGCAGAGAATTAACATGTTAATAACAGAAAAATTGGCATCTGGTGCAATGTTTATTTATTCTATTTATTTATTTTTTTATATCAAGGATAATGGAATAAGCACACATGTGTTTTTTTACATCCAGCCCCCGTGTTTATGCGGTTTTGTAAATTGTGTCATCTGTTTCCACCGGCACACAATGGCCTACTCTTTCGAAAAGCGGAACAGGGTTTAACGTGTGCGCAAGTTGTTGTGCATGCGTTCGAACACGGGGTCTCGGTTTATAGTCTCATCTGAAGGACAATATGACTCATTATGGGATGGAGCGTGATGGGCTGGCTCCCTGTGGACTTCCAGCCCTGAGGATGCAACACAACGAATCTTGGTATGGCTTGGGCAGAGACATTGACATGAGCGGCGTGGGAACTGCATGACAAGATCACCACACAAGATGAAGCAGTAACAGGAAAATCTTAGAGAAAAAGAAAATGAGTATGTGACCACTTTTACTCCCGCCAAAACAGCCACATGCCGACTTTGAGAATGAGACACCGGTGTGCATGTCTTTGAGTTTCTGTCATCCATTCAAACCAACGTGAATTGGCCTACCCTTCAGAAAGTTGGAATGTATTCTGAGGTGTGCGACAAGGTTGTCTGCATGCGCGGCACGTCGGTTTATAGTATCATTTGAAGGACTTTTGGGAGAGTGGAGACCGTACTGCTATGAACGCCAGAGGAAAGATACTTATCAAATGGGTGCCTTGGTGCTGGCTTGAACTCGGGCCGCTATATCACAATCTTAGTGCTCTAACCACTAAACCATCGCGCTCAAATAATACGAATGTTTTCTTGTGGGCTTGTTAGTCTATTTGGTTTTGTTTTGCTTACTTATTTGTGGATGTATCTTTTTGTTTGCAATCTGTTTGTTTTTTCTACTTTCCATACCTTTCTTAGCGTGTACAATTGCCTCTTTGGTTGGGTTTTCTTTACTTCTTGGTCACAATTTGCTTTTTTATTCTATCATTTTCAGACGGCGTCTTCTTCCCATGTGGGTGTAGTCATGAAGGCCTCTCACTTAAATACATGTACATGCGTGCACATGACCACCCCCCCAAACCCCCTCTGACTCTTTCCTCCAATCTCTCCTTTCCCTCTCGTACACATATGTATGCACACACAAAGGCATTTAAGCCGTAAGTACTCCATGTGTTCTAAAAGGGAGTAATGGGGTAAGGGAAATAATTTTTGTATGTGCAAGCAGGCCAGAATATATCATCCTCTTTATATGTTTATCCGTATGTGGTTTTCGTGGTTCTTGAATGCTTGCTGAAGACAATTTTCTAATTAGTTTTATTTTAAATTCATCATTTTTCTCAAATTGAAGGTTTTGCTGTTAGGGATATTCCATGTGCTGATACTGCAGAAAGTCATTGATTTGTTTTACTGTTAAGATTGTTTCGAGAGCTGACGTCTCCGTGTAGAACTCGCTGTACTTTCTCTGAAGAAAATTTATCTATTCTATAGAATACTTTCAAGCTTTTCCCCATACATACTTTTGCGTCATTATTCGTGTAAGAACAGTTGTTCATAGCAATTTGTGTTTAACAGGAAGCCTTTCTTTCTAACCTGGGTACGGACATATCTGACCACGCAAAATAAAAACTGACCCTATTGTGAAAAAACAAGTGAAAGTGTGGACGCATGAGAGTGTGGAAGAGTTGAAAGGTTGTTTTGAGTGTACTGACTGGAGTGTGTTTTTTGACCCGAGTGACAATGTTGATGAAACGACTGATGTGTGCATGCATATATCTTTTTTTGTGAAAATCTTATTATTCCAGAAAAAAACTGTAAAGATAATTTCCCAACAATAAACCTTGGGTGAAAAAAAACACTAAAATCATCTCTAAACAAAAAGAAAGTAGCGTTTCAGAGCGGCGATAGAATGGCCTGCAGAACAATTCAAAGAAACTTCAAAAAGAAATTCGAGAATGTAAAAGATCTTATAAAGAGAAAGTTGAAGAACAGTTTCAGAGGGGTCATTTGGCTAATGCGTGGAAGGGTTTTAAAGATACTTTCAGGGCAAGAAAAACTCAAAAATGTCAACACAGTCAATGCCACTAGAGGAACGAAAAGCTTTTGCTGATGAACTGAATGATTTCTATTGCCGCTTTGAGCGTGAAGATCACAAACATGAGCTTCAATCTGTTCTGTCTAACCTGCAACAAAATGTCTGTGATAATGATTCGAATGATGAAGATTTTACTATTCATGCTACAGATGTTAAATCAGTATTTAAAGCATTGCATGTGAGGAAGGCTGTGGGTGTGGATGGTATTTGTGGTCGGCTTTTAAAATCTTGTGCAGAGCAGCTGTGTCATGTTTTTAGTGATTTTTTTTCTCTGTCTTTGAAAGCATGCCATGTTCAAAGTCTCTGGAAAATATCAATAATTTGTCCTGTTCCAAAAAATAACCACCCCAAATCTTTAAATGACTATAGACCAGTAGCTCTCACTCCAATAGTAATGAAATGTTTTGAACGAATCGTTCTCAAACGGCTTCTTTTCTCTACTTCTTTATATCTAGATCCTCTTCAGTTTGCATACAAAGCCAACAGAAGAACAAATGATTGCTACAATTACCTTGCTGCATAATGTTTACTCCCACCTAGAAAAACCCGACTCCTTTGTTCGTATACTTTTCATTGACTTCTCTTCTGCCTTTAATACCATTCAGCCCCATCTATTAGCTCTCAAACTGCTCTCAATAGATGTCTGTCCTCGGCTAATTCTCTGGATAATGAGCATTTTACACACCGGACACAGTTTGTTCGATTTCAAAAAGCCATATCCACTCAAAGATCAACTTCCACTGGTTCTCCCCAAGGCACTGTTCTGTCCCCCATCCTTTTCACCCTTTACACAAATGACTGCACTGGCTCTGATCTTATACCGTTAATCAAATATTCTGATGACTCTGCTCTGGAAGATCTGTCTAATTCCCATGTCATGTATTTAAACAAGTTGAGGAGTTCTCCTCCTGGTGCAAACAGAACTGTCTTGACCTTAATGTTAAAAAGACTAAGGAAATGTTGATTGATTTTCGCAGGGACCCCCAGCCCATACCAAATCTTTACATTGATGGTGTAAAGGTAGAGCGTGTACACCAATACAAATATCTAGGTACTATTATTGATGATAAACTAAACTTTGATGCTAATACAGATCTTGTAAATAGATAATGCCACTCATGCATCTTTTTCCTTCAAAAACTCCGGAGTTCTTAAAGTAAATGTAAAAGTTTTACAAAATTTCTACCGATGCTTTATTGAGTCTGTCCTTTCATTTTCCTTGGTTTGTTGGTATGGGGGCCTGACTGTTAAAAACAAAAACATAGTAAACAAGATTGTAACCAATGTGGCAAAATTGTGGGCTGTGAGCAAATGAAACTGAATGACTTGTATGAATGCCATGTGAGAGACAGAGGCTAGACAGATTGTGAGTGATGACACACATGTGCTTGCAAAATATTTTAAACTCCTGCCCTTCACAAAGCGCTACAGAGTACCCAAGTCTAGAACCCTGCGATTTAAAAATAGTTTTATTCCCAACCTCAATTCTGCTAATTAAAAAATTTGTATGACAATAAATCTGACTTGAACTAAAGCCCATAACAAAGGAGGAGAGAGAGGGGGGGGGGGGAGGGGAGAGACAAAAGGGCTACCTTTTATTAGTGTAAACTGTGTTCAGTTTCTAATAGAATAGAGTATTAACTTCACTGATATTTGTCTTATCATACATGTTATACAAATGATTTTTATTTTTTTTTATTTTTTCTTTAAATACGTGCGCGTGTTATTATTTTAGACTGTTCAATATCTTAAAAGAACATAGTATTATATTAATTAATATTTGTCTTATACAACATGTTATAACAATTTGACTTATATTATTAAAATGCGTGAGCATGGGTACGAATGTTTACGATGTGCAAGCGTGCGTGTGCGTGCGCGAGTAACTGTGAATGTGCGGACGTACGGGTTTACTTGTGCGCACATGAGTAAAGTGATTTTTGTTGGGGTGGGTTTGTGGCTGGCTGAGATATTGCTGATTTGTGGTGCATTTTATCTCATGATGGGTGTGTGCTGATGTTGGACAGTGTGTGTGTGTTTTAAATATTATGTTTAAATGTTTATTGTTTTTTATGTATGGCGAGTAACCCGCCGGAATTTCTCTGTCTTTGAGATAATAAAGCTTTTTGAATTTGAATTTGAATTTCACGTGGACGGGGTACTGATTTATCTGTACCTCAGCAATTACTTTCACTTCCGCGCTCCCATTCTGCTCTATTCTCACTCGGTCGTTTTAGTTTGTTAGCTTGGGCCATTAGATTGGCTGTACTTTCTTCACAAATGATTTGGGCATGTGGGAAATTAGCATGTTTTTGGTGTGTTCGATGTTGTTATGCATATCACATGCTTGGGGTATGGCTTTGGCACATCAGAAATTCACTGCTGAAGAAACAACAGAAGCTTTTAATGATTATACGTTGCCGATGAAGAGAGTGTTTTGAGAATGATGGTGCCAACTTTGACCCTGGCTCTGTGCCACTGTGAGAGAGACACTGACCATCTGGCAAGGGATGGGAGTTGGGGGAGGTGTCCGAGGGCTCATCACTCGAAAACAGAGCAATTACACAGTTTTATTCAATAATTAAAACATTTCATTGTATGCAGTATCTACTTTGATATATACACACATACAACAGGCAATTATTCCTCGACCCCATGCTAGAGTTCATAAGAAATAGCCTATAACTAAATAACAACTCATGATGATTTTACTGTAGTGACCCAGTGCACACCTAACTCAGCTGGTGTAGGGCTGGTACAACGGGAACTGCAGTACAGCTGCACTCCTCTTTTGTTATTCATTCATGGGATACAAAGTGTTAATCATCTACCACATAAGAGTCACTAGAAAGTCAATGAAAAAAGTCATAAAAATGCCATCAACAAGTTTTTGAATTACAAACTTCTCAGTCTACAGGAGCAGGGGACAAAGTTAAGTTTTTAACGAAATTTGAACCCTAGAACCGTTACTTTTACGATGGAAGCGGCAGCCACTCTGACACCAGTCAGCCTTGGTGTCCTAAATGGCCATGTTTTTGCCAGTATTGCCAATCCTCTTTTAGCTATAATGATCATTTGGCAAGCTGGTACCACTAGCGCTGAGTGTTCTGCTAAGTCTTTGACAAAACAATGTAGGAGGGTAGGCGTGTTATTTGCGAGGGAGGAAGCTGATTGTGTGTCATCGATTTCACGTCTGTTAGAAGCTGATTGTCACAGAATTCAGATGAGGTTGCAATAACTGTATTCATATTGGGTGGGAAGTTTTGGGGGATGTCTGCGTTTCTTTTCCTGACAGTTCCCCCTCCCCCCCCCCATCCCCTTCCTTTCTTTTCGTTTTGTTTGTCGTTGTATCTATGTTGGCTTTGTTTTACATTGTTGTGTTTTGTTTTTCGTCGTTTCTTTCTTGTGCTTGTTGTTTCCTTTGTTGCTGGCTTTCCTTTATCGGTTTATTGGT
>CM054137.1:29109877-29122377 GCA_028751875.1 Rapana venosa | reverse complement strand
CTGTTTAAAGGCATGTGCTATACAATGCACCCTCCCACATATCCAGATGGAATTCTTTTTTTAGTGGCTTTACCTGCATGAAGACAGTAGAGCATCGACTTTTTTGTTGTTGATATATTGGAGCTTTACATCTTGTTTATTCTTCAGCAAAAAAAACACCCAACAACAAAGCGTAGAGGATGGTTTTTCATCCTGTTTGTTTTCTTTTTTTAACGTGAGCAATTATATTCCATTACTTTACTCTGCAGCAAATAATAATAGTTACCATGCTAACTAAATACGATAATGTCAGTAAGTTACACGAACATTTCAAACATATATTCACCACAATTATGTAAATCTGTAAGCAAAAAGAACAGCATGGAAAATATCTGAGGTCTTTGACTTGTTCGGTTACAAAAAACCCACACACAAACGCACAAAACAAATCGATTAAACAAACAAAACAAAATATTCCCACTTTTACTTACTTTCACTTTCATCTTCCGCTGGTGCCCTTCGGCGTCGCGGGGAGACACAGACGTCTGTCTGCAGCTAGGCGGGAGGCTTGATGTAGTGACAGGTCATGGGCTTCGCAGGGTGTCAGCCACGGAGTCGCTCCATCGTCTCCTTGGTCTACCTCTGGCTTTCCAGCCATTGTATTTGGTGGTGTATGCCCGTAGGGCTGGTTGGATGGGCGGCATTCTAGTGAGGTGACCAAACCACCTGATCCTTTGTTGTTCGATATGGTGGAGAATTGGTGTTAGTCCGACCATGTCTCTGATCACCTCATTCTTGATCTTGTCGCGTCTGGTTTTGTTGACAGCTTTTCTCAGGCAGCGCATTTCACATGTGACTAATTTTCTCTCTAAGGCTTTTGTTAGGGCCCATGTCTGACACTGGTATGTGAGTGTTGGAACGAAGATGGCGTTGATGAGTTTTGCCTTGGTGCTCATTGGGATGCTGGAATGTTTTAGAAGGGGGGCGAGTTGGTAACTGACTGCATTCACTTTCTGGCATCTTGTTTCTATCTCTCTGTCCAATTTTCCATCTTCAGTGAAGAGGCTGCCAAGGTATTTAAATTCTTTGGTCTGTTTCAGCTGGGTTCCGTTGATGTTGATGTCCAGCTTTCCTGGATTTCTGCTGACAGACATAACTTCTGTTTTGGTGATACTGATCTTCCTATCATACCTCTCGCAGCTTGTGTTGAGTTGGTCTGTGTGATCTTGAAGAGCTGCTTTGTTTTGATTCATCAGGGACTGGTCGTCAGCAAATAATAGTTCGTTCAGGGCCTCAAGATCTGGGTTGGCTTCCTTTGTGATCTGGTCCATGTAGATCACGAAGAGAAGGGGAGAGAGTACGCAGCCTTGCCTGACCCCTGATGTAACCAGGAACCAGTCGGAAGTACTGTCAAAATCAGGTTTAGTACTGAAATCTCACATGCTACTTCATTATTACTAGTATACTTATTCCGTCAGGACATTGACGCATTGCTGTAAACTATGTCATGGTCTTAGAAGATTGGTACACAAACCAACGCAAACTAACCCCATGATTTGCAAATAGCATAAGCCATCACAGGTTCTTTGCTTCTTCAATAGACAAACCAAGATATAAAAAACACACACACACAAACTTTACAAGCGAGAATACACGCATACATTATAAACAAAACCAATGTATAATTCATGCACGCACAAATGATAAATTTCTACAGGCATTAAGGTCCTTATATCAATAATAAATATACACCCATTGATGTCCCGGCTTGTTTCAAACTATTGCCAGATCTGCCAAAAAATTGAACAAAATGTTTTCTTTCAATCTCTTTCAATCGCTTATTTGTTCAATAAAAACGTGATTTGAGTAGAAACTTTTTGATACACTGCCTGAGAATGAAAGGTGCAGATGTCGGCATTGTTGAGTCTCCTCTCATGTTGGTGTCTTACTGTAATGGAAGCTTGATAAAGCAGCAAAAAGGTGCACACAATGCAGAACATTCATCTGAAGAGAATATTTTTTTATCAGGCTAGTGATGGGATTTAGCCTGCTTGGTCAGTCTCCTGGGTCTCTGAAGTTGGTGGCTTGAGCAAGGTATACATGCTTACACAGGTATTACTATTATACGTCTATTTGGTCATCTGGTTTAACCATTTATTTGTAAGAATATCTATACAGTTGTTCATTATTTTTTATTTTTTTATTTTCTTTGTTTCTTTTTATAGAATTTGATTTTTTCATGCCTGCTTATAAACTGACTGGGATGGTTTGCATCTATTAAAGCAAAAAATCTCTCTTGGTGCAGACAATTTAGATAGCAAAATTAAAAAAAAAATGCACCTGTAATCTCAGAGCATCTTGCCTACATCTGTAATCTCTGTATTTAAAAACGCTACTATTCTCAAATGTTTAAAAAAAAAGCCAAAGTGTTACCCGTATTTAAATCTTGTGATCCTAGTGACCCTTCTAATTATCGACCTATATCAATTCTATCTACATTGTCTAAACATTTAGAAAGCATCTAAAACAACATGATTTATTGTTACACTTTTCACCTTAACCAAAGTGGATTTAGAGAAAACTACTGCTGTCATAAAGCATTTACTAATCTGATAAAGCATTGGCATCATAAATTAACAACGTTTTATTAACAGAACCGGTTTTTGTTGAATTTGCTAAGGTCTTTGACACTATTGCTCACAACCTACTAATAAGGAAACTAACAATATTTAGCAAATGTTCAGATGGGGCTAAACCAATGAACTCATTTCTTAAAGGCCTGGATAAACTGTTTATCAAGACTTGATTTTGTCAACTTTCTTGCCAAAAAAATATGGTGTTCCTGAAGGATCTTCTTTTCAATGTACGTCAATTATCTTCCCCTCCATTTATCTTCAAGGTGTGAACTTTTCCAGACGACACACACATAGATACTGTAAGTAAATACTTATTCTCTATGAGTACAAAGTTACAAAGGACCTATACAATTTGGAAACATGGACAGAACATAATCACATGGCTTTTAATCCTCAGAAATCAAAACTCATAGCTGTTACAATGAGACAAAAGAACTAAAACTTCAAAACCAAACTAAATAGAATAAACATTAAAAACATGTTGGAAGAAAAAATTCATTTCAATTACTTGGTTTACTATTGATAAGTTGTCCTGGTCACACAACATCATAAATATTTCCAAGAACTTATTTAAAAAGCTATTTTAACTAAACAGAATAAAACATTTTCTTGATCAGCATACTCACAAACTATTACTCTCTGCACGTATAAAACCTAGACATTGACTTTGCCTCTACGTGCTGGAATTTAGCAAGTAAAAACTGTTTAAAGTGAATCAAAAAAGTGTATACACATTATTTAAAGTTAAGTCTTCTAAGAGTTAGTTCCCTGGAAATTTGTGATGATAGAAAGTTGGACATTCTTCCATTTAGTCTGCAATGTCGCTTCAATAAAGGCCTACTTATGTATACAATTACTAAAAATCCTGCTCCACTTTATCTTTGCCAACGATTAGCAGTGCAAACAGTTTGAAATAAAAGTACAGTTGCTACAACTTGACCAAGAAATGATCTTTTTATGTCCTGAATTGTGTATTCTGGTTCCAAACTATGGAATGAGGTCCCTGTCTCAATTAAAAACTATAGTATATCATCTTTCAAAAAAGCATTCCACACATACTTGTTCGATTCAATGTAATTGACATTAGTTAGCTTGCTTTGAGCTGTGGTGTGTGTGTGTGTGTGTGTGTGTGTGTGTGTGTGTATGTGTGCGTGCACGCTGAGCCTTTTGTTTGAGAGATGTTAAACGACAGGGGACTGGGTATCCAGGATAGTAGATGTAAGCATTTTTACCACAGAAACCTGGAAGATCATAACTATTCTGTGGTGTTCTAAATCTTGGGATGTCTGGTTGTGGGTGTATCAGGTCCTTTTAGAGCATAACAATGTAAGGTTTACGTTTTGTTGCTGGTTATGTTTGAAAATGGTGTTTGTTAAGTTTCTCCACTGACTCCTACGGTTTGAGCTAAGATGTTGAGACAAGTGTCACCATATAGGAAGATTTTTTTATTTGATGTTGGTGGTTTTACTTTGTAAATAGCTTATACTTTGTGTTTAATCTGAAATCTGAAGGTCAATTCCCTCAGCCTGTTCAATTTATGATAATAACCACTTAAGGACACAACTCGGTACTATAGCTGCAATAATGACGCCTTGTGTTTCTTAGAACAGTTGCTTTTTGTGATGGGTCAATGTCACTTTATCGTGCAAAGGTTGCCAGTAGGGGGTTTCTCTTGATGCGACTGGAAGGTCTGTTCCTGGGTTTCTTTTTTTTTTTTTTTTTTACAGCTAACGGTGTTGTCACGTGAGTCGGCATCGTTTCGGGGTTCTCTGTTAGCAAGGTTTGGCTGTGTTGTTGATTGTCACTATTGTTGGTGTTGTTGTAGATTAAATAGCCTGTCACCAGTGTGTGAAAGATTTGATCACGTGATATGTTTTGTGTGTGTTTTACTTATTGCAGGGAAGTGTTCTTTGTTAAGTGGAAAGCTTTATTGCTCAGCGCTGTTCACAATACTCCTGCGGTGAGGTGTGTTATAGTAAGGGGAGTTGCAGTAGTGCATTCTACAGTATTTCGGGCCAGCTTTTTTACCTGACTAGTTGCCTGCTGATGACATATTACGAGTCTGCCCTCGGTGGGGATGCCGGAGGGGGTGGGGGAGTTTTCAGTTATAAATAGCATCCCCACACTCTGGAAATAATGTGTTAGAAATGTCCTCTTTTCTATTCCTCTGTTTCTGCTTTATTTCTTTTTCTTCCTGCTGCCTGTATTTGTAGTTCTATCAGTGATGTCTAGTTCTTTATATGGAGGTCTGGTTGCAGTGCTCTTACAGTGAGGCTGCTATGGTAAGGAAAGCTGCCCTAATGCAACATCTGATGGTCTGGTGTCAGTTCGTTTGACTTATTATCTACTTATGACCCCTTCCTCCTCCATATCCAAAGCAACTGCCTCAAGGAGTTCCAACTTCATGCAAAGTCTCCAAGGCAACTCACAGAAACCTAGAGAGAATCAAACACAAAGGCGCCCATGCTCAACAGCAGTCCTTGTTTCGCCACAAGAAACCAACCTCTAAACTACCCTTTGGCTCTGCCAAGTAAAGATGCAATACAGATCTCTAAATATGAGAGAGAGGGAAAGAGAGGAAGATCTCTGTGAAGGCTGCAGTGGCAATCTACATTGGTGCTCTTGCAGATACATTCAACTGAATAGTTTGGTGGCAACTTCTATTGGCTTCTTTGCAAACTTTCCGAAAATTGTGTTGGCAACGTCCATAAGTGCTCTGCGGATAAAAAGCCTCTTAAGGTTGTGGTGGTAACCTCTGTTAGCGCTTTGCAGACAGACGTTTTTGAAGATTCTAGTGGCAACCTACATTATCGTTTTGTAGATTTAAAATGTCTCTGACTATTTGTGGTGGCAACCTACATTAGCGTTTTGTAGATAAAAAAAATGTCTTTGAAGATTGTAGTGGCGACCTACATTAGCGTTTTGTAGATTGAAAATGTCTCTGAAGTTTGTAGTGGTGACCTACATTAGCATTTTGCAGATAAAATATGTCTCTGAAGATTGTGGTGGTGACCTACATTAGCGTTTTGCAGATAAATATGTCTCTGAAGATTGTGGTGGTGACCTACATTAACTTTTTGCAGATAAAATATGTCTCTGAAGATTGTGGTGGTGACCTACATTAGCTTTTTGTAGATTAAAAATGTCTCTGGAGATTGTGGTGGTGACCTACATTGGCCTATTGTAGATTAAAAATGTCTCTGAAGATTGTGGTGGTGACGTACATTAGCCTTTTGTAGATTAAAAATGTCCCTGAAGATTGTGGTGGTGACCTACATTAGCCTTTTGTAGATTAAAAATGTCTCTGAAGATTGTGGTGGTGACCTACATTAGCGTTTTGTAGATTAAAATTGTCCTGAAGATTGTGGTGGCGAACTACATTAGCCTTTTGTAGATTAAAAACTCTCTGAAGATTGTGGTGGTGACTACATTAGCCTTGTAGATTAAAAATGTCTCTGAAGATTGATGGTGGTGACCGTACATTAGACTTGTAGATTGAAAATGTCCCTGAAGATTGTGGTGGTGACCTACATTAGCCTTTTGTAGATTAAAAATGTCTCTGAAGATTGTGGGTGGTGACCTACATTAGCTTTTGTAGATTAAAATGTCCCTGAAGATTGTGGCGGTGACCTACATTAGCCTTTTGTAGATTAAAAATGTCTCTGAGATTGTGGTGGTGACCTACATTAGGGTTTTGTAGATTAAATGTCCCTGAAGATTGTGGTGGCGAACTACATTAGCCTTTTGTAGATTAAAAATGTCTCTGAAGATTGTGGTGGTGACCTACATTAGCCTTTTGTAGATTAAAAATGTCCCTGAAGATTGTGGTGGTGACCTACATTAGCCTTTTGTAGATTAAAAATGTCCCTGAAGATTGTGGTGGCGACCTACATTAGCCTTTTGTAGATTAAAAATGTCTCTGAAGATTGTGGTGGGGACCTACATTAGCGTTTTGTAGATTAAAAATGTCCCTGAAGATTGTGGTGGTGACTACATTAGCGTTTTGCAGATAAATATGTATTGTGGTGGCGACCTACATTAGTGTTTTGCAGATGAAGTATGTCTCGGAAGATTGTGGTGGCGCCCTCATCTAGTGCTCTGTCAATCCAATCCAACCCAATCTTGTTGTCTATAGCGCTTCCGACCACAAAGACTATAGCAGGGCTGTCACTTTGTGAAAAAGTGTAACTCTCAGAATAAGACTCTGCAACTATATACAGATTAAAACTGGGTATAACTTCAATTTTACTGTAGCACTCTGCAGAAAAAAAGTCTCTGAAGCTTATGTGTGGCAACCTTCATTAGCGCTATGCAGATGAAAAGTAGATGGCCGCACTAATAATGTCAGTGTTGGAAGTCTTTGAGGATTCTTAAGGGCTGGTGGTGGTTTATACTTGCAGGATAGTGATTCGAAAGAAGGGATGATGCAGTGACAAATCATATGCCAAAGATGCTAGGGACTAGGGAAGGGCAAGGAAGTGTGGAGTGGGGTGCATTGGGGGAGGGGAGAAGGGGGATAGCAAAAATACACACACACACACACACACACACACACACACGCATGCACACACACACACACACAAAATCTTAGAGAGAGAGAGAGAGAGAGAGAGAGGAGAGAGAGAGAGAGAGAGAGAGAGAGAGAGAGAGAGAGAGAGAAAGATGAGAGGGAGAGAGAGGAGAGAGAGAGAGAGAGAGAGAGAGGAGAGAGTTATCTAGTTCCTTATCTTGAAGATAATGAAATGAGAACAGAGAAAACTATATTGGATGATCAACATCAAAGAGCGGACTGGCCTGAGTGGAACGATCTGCTACGGAATGCAGAGGACTGCGGGAAGTGGAGGAAGCTGGTTAAATTTTTTTCATTGGTGCCCCACGATCCGAGGGATTATGGGATAGGTGAAAGGTGAAGGTTAGAGAATAAGAACTCATGCGTTTTTGCTTTTTTTTAAAACATCAAGTCCCAGTGGGCATGTATTTTTGTCTACTTTGTCATCCTTTCCCACCGGCAAAGACAGTCTACTCTTTAAAAAAGTGGAATGGGCTTTAACATATAGACAAGATGTCGTGGTTGCGTTTACACATGGGACGTCCTTCTGTAGTTTCATCTGAAACGCTTTCAGTGGAGTGGAGTCCGCATTGATGTTAGCTCTAGGGGAACATTTTGTCATCTTTGATGAGAACACTTTTGGTAAACAAGCCTCAATTTTCACAGGCTTTCAAAGGGTGATAAGTCCTAGGTTATCATTTTGGGTCATTTTGAACCAGAATTTAAGTCTTGAATCTAGTATTTCTTTTACATTTTGTAAATTCAAAAACTTCCAACACGGATTTCTGTTTAAAGTGGAAGGAACATCACCCATGCTTTCGTCCGTTCCTTCTGTATTCTCTCCTTTTCTTTCCTTTGCTGTTCGTTTTTGCCCCAGTTCTGCAACCTCCCCCCCCCCACCCCAAACACACATTTTATTATGTTCTTTCCACTTTCCTTTCCCAGTTTCTAATTTATTTGTTGTTATTGTTTCCATTTTTGGTTGTGTTTACCATTTCTTCATTTTGCTCTTTCGAATTCTTGTTGCTTTTCCTGGTTGTTCTTGCGTTTCTATCACTTTCTTTTGCATTATTGAACTTATTTAAGTGTTCTTTACTGTTTTCCGTCCGGGTTTTTTTCGTCGTTTATTATTGTGCGTTTGCTTTATAACTTCCTTTGTCTCGAACTTTTACTTCCATTTCTTTTGGCTTCTTTTGCTTTTGTTCTGTTTTTTCTCCATTTTTTATGCTTCTAGCTCTCTTTTAAAACCAACAGTGTATTTGATTTAAACAAAATGCAGACATTAAGAATTAATCCTATTAAGAATTAAAGTAATACGTATGCACGCTCTTTTGTCCTTTTATGCATTCATGCATGTATGTTGGTATGCATACTATCTCTCTCAAGCACATCCACACAATTATCTTGGTAACTGCATTTCCAGTTTCACTCCCCATATCATATCTTAATATGTATTTTTTCTAAAACATCCCCCTCCTCTCTTACCAAAAAAGTTTACCCATTCCCTATTTTTGCTCTCACACTCACTCAAACAGACGGACCTACCCATAACTCTCTTACGCCCCTTCCCCAATACAGCTGTCCATCACGTCCCTTCAGTCTGACATCCTCTTGCCCTACAGCACCCCCTCCCATACTCCACACATAAAACCGCAAGAAACAAAAAACAGTTTTGTTCCTGTGTCACGTCTTGTATCATGATATCCACCTGCCTCTTGTGTCCACATGTAGGACCAGGTTAAGAAATAAAGGTTAGTGTCAAGGTTAGAGTTAGCATTTAAAATTAGTAAGTGGGAAAGGGTCGTCGGTCAGTCAGCTTGTCTGCCTGTATGCATGCATTGATGTGGACACAATGGAACATAGGCAGGATGGTACCCAGCTTTCGACACAATGATTTGAAAGTTTCTTTTAAATCCCAAATCACTCATCCTGTCAACAAGCCATGGTACTTTCTGTTGCCTCACTGATCTATTTCTTTATGATAATTTTCTAGTTCTGGTAACAGCTTAGAAGAGCCGGAGTTAAGTAGATAAATGAAGGAACAAGCCCAAAGGAACGTTTCTTTGTTGCTTATTTCTTACATTCTTTCATTGTTTAATGTAACAGCTCTGACATCAGCCACTTCCGGCCTCCTGAAATTTTGTAAATTCGCGTCCATTTCCAAAAAAACCCAATTTGAATTGATAAACAAAGATAGTTATTATAACCCCCCCCCCCCCCCCCAAATAAACCACGTGATAAAAACTTCGTCTTCTATGTGCTTGCCTTTAAGTTCTATTCCCACATACCTACCGACACACATTCTTCCCATTTATCCAAACTTACTAAGAACCTAGTTAAATAAACTAAACTGACCCAAAGTAAACTATATACACCCCCACTTGTTTAATTGCTAGTTTTTTAATTCTATTTCCAGTAACCTAGTCACAGGTAACACATCCCCTTCTTCCAATTATTAGTTTTCCTTTAGTACCTCTCTACAACTTCTGTTAGGATTTCCCTCCTTCTATCCAAGATAACTTATTTACATATACATGCACATGCTCTCTCTCACACACACACACACCACCACCACCACCACCACAACACCACCACAACACACACCACCGCCACACACACACACACACACATTGTACGCACATGTTAAATCCTGTTCCCCGTTTTGAAAGCTTAGACTATTGTGTGCTGGTAGGAAATTGTGTGCACACAAGGACTAGATGTAAAAAAAGCTCATCTAGTACTTATTCCCCTTCCTCAATAATGAAAAAAATCACACACACACACAAACAAACACACACACACACACACACACACACAAACACACATCTGCACGCGCATATACATTTTTTTCAGGCATCCAGTTCCTCAATGTCTCTTCTCAATTCACCTCCACTGCACATCACTTCCTTTGCTACCTTCCATTCCTCATTTCATTCTGACTGGAGCCTTATGCACCACTTGCGCCAAAATTCATCTTGAATCTGTTTCGCAGGAACTTGAATTTAAACAAAGTGTCCAAATCTGCTCTTGGAAGTTAGCTTCAGCTTTGAAATCTTATCCCTCCCTCTTCCCCAACCCTTTGTTGACCAAATGTCTTTCACATGTACAGTAAAAGCACTTGTTTTGGTGGGGTTTTTTGCTACTTTGTTAATAAAGCCTCCCAACACAATCTTTGTTTCTTAATCCAAAAATCACCAATACGGAATCCTGGGTGAAGCAGAGGAAGGAAAAATCACCTGTGGCAAATCACCCTCCAGAGACTGGCATATTGGTGGTGGAGCGCGAACCCAGTTTAAACCAGGTGTCAGATCACGAGTGCAACGTCCTAACCACAAGGAGAGAGAGCATGAAAGACAGAGAGGAGACCCCACAGACAGAAAAGACAGTTTAACACATCCAGCACAAATACACAGCGCACACGAACGCACACAAAACACACACACACGCACGCATGCACACTGGGCACGGGATAACCTAGACACACATTCACATACAGAGAGAGAAAGACATAAATTAGCCAGATAGGTAGACAGGCCTACTGTTTCTCTGATAGACATAGACACAAATACACAGACCAACATATCCATGGGTACAGACAATCATAGCAAAGAAAGAAAGTTCGGGTGGGTATAGAGGACAGCATTGACCTGGTCGGGACACAATGACGCTGTCAGGCCATCCTTGCACACCCAAGAAATGGAAACTCTAAGCACCGACACTCAACGTATTATTCATGGCAAACTTTCTGACAGTGAGTATGGTTCCACCCCCAATGTCATATTTATCTATCTATCCATTTGTGTGCGTATGTGTGTGCGTGCGTGTGTAGATGGATATAGATATATATATATAGATACAGTGCGTGAAAGTATGTGTGTGTGTGCGCGCGCGTGTGTGTCAATGGTCAGATATACAGAACTGCTACAGTTCCATATTATATACCAGCCCCAATCCCACCCTAACCTCCCTCACTTTGCTTTTCCCTATTCCTTTATCCCATCCTTGGTCAACCTCCTATCATTGTGGCCATGCCCAAGGCTGTGACCATTTTCTACACGTTCTCTCAATCACACGTCTAGTCCTTTTGTCCACTGTCTGACACACGCTCAGGGGCCTTTCCCTCCCTCTGCCTGTCCCCAGACACAGCAAACACACAGTTTGACTTTTTTCGTGTTTGAAAGAAATGCTTCTAAGTTATCATACATGTGTAGAAACCATTGCCGTGGATTCCATGTCGGTGTATCGGGTCGTGCTGAAATTGTCTTGTGGAGATTGTTGCCTAAGGTTTAGAGGCCAAAAGCATATTTAAAAATCATTGAAATCTCTCTTTTCTCTCTTTACTCTCTCTCTCTCTCTTTCTCTCTCTCTTTTTCTCTCTCCCCTCTTCCTCACTCTCTCTCTCTCTCTCTCACTGTCAGTTGTGTCTCTTTGCATGCAAGTGTGAAGGTGTTGAGTTGTCTGGGGGGATGGGGGGTATGTGTTTGTGAATGTAATAGTCCCTTTCAAAAAGGTCAGTTAGAAACATGGGTGGCACTACAACAGTGACGACGGGCTGTTCTCAGGAAGAGCAGCAAGTATTATTGAAAAAAATTATACCAGGCAAAAGCAAAGTAAAAAAACAGCAAAGAACAGAAAGACAGTGCTGCACGGGTGTCTGTGAAATCTCCACAATGAGGAGAGAGAGAGGGAAAAAGAGAGAGAGATGAGAAGAGAGAGAGAGAGAGACATACCAGACAGACAGACAGACAGCAAACAAAAAGACAGACAGGCAGACAGACAGAGAGATAGGCAAACAGAAAGACAGACCGAGAACGAGAGACAACGAAAAACAGAGACAGACAGAGATAAACTGCATTAAAAATAAGCACATGACAACAATCACAATTATGAAACAAATCGATACAAACATAATGGTTAAGCTACAACAGCTCCTAAGCATGTTTCCTCTTTACAAAGGATTGCTGAAAATATCACTGAATATCAAAAAGAAAGAAAAAACCCAAACCACACAAGAAAAAACCCAAGAGCATCAAACAGAATCTAATTGCTGCCATAAGTTTCCCAACACAAGCACTCCAGGCATCAGATAAGCAATGCTTAACAAAATATATCAGGTTCTAATTGTTGCACAGGTCATAGATGAGAGAGCTTAACCCCACTGAATGAAGGAAATACAGACAACTAGAAAACACAAAAAATGAAGAAAAAATGACACCAGATTATCAGATAGGAATACTGGTTAGAGAAGCATATGCATCAATATAATCAAAAGATAATAAAATAAAATAAGAAATAGCAAAACTGGCAAACCGGTATTATAAAAAAAGCTAAATATA